>JAANYP010004891.1:0-596556 GCA_020465985.1 Centrapalus pauciflorus | reverse complement strand
AAGTTTGGTCCTTAACACTTGCAAGCCTTCAGAATTGCCACCTCCTTCAGTCATCCGGCCAATGGAGAGCAGCTGTCTGGGAAGACTGAAAGGATAGACAGAGGTGAGCTCCAAAGTTCTAACTTTATGTTCTTACAGCTGAACTTGAAGAACATGAAAAACAAGGGAATTTTAAAAAGATTCAAAGAAGGGATGCCACCCTGTCGAATGAAGTCCACTGCCAATCTGGGTAGGTGAAGAATGGAAGCTGTTCCATTAGTTGGACAGCTTGCCATATCTGCTCCGTCTCAAACAGTCCAAATCTTGTACATAAGTTTGTACACTCTGTACATTAGTTTGTACACAATACATTAGTTGTAATTTTTTATTTTTTACATTAGTTGTAAAATACATTAGCACTTAGGTTACTGTTTGTGAAGAACATATGTTGTTCAAGTATAGTCAAGAACAGTGTAGATATAAACTGATCTTTTACTTTACTGTAATGTGTAATTTTATCAGCAAATGACTGTAAAAATATATAGTGATTTTTGACAAAACCAGCTGGACTGGTTATTGCAATAGGGGAGATTGTTAGGCACAAAAGGCCTCATCAAACCTCTCTACATCTGAGGGGGAGATTGTTTTATATTCAAACCTGTTGATGCATTTGAAGGTTGTATTTAAGGCCTTTTATATGCCTTATTGAAACCTGAAAATGATTTGCAATATCAGTCTAAAGCTGTTCTATACGTTGCATGTGTTGCAACCAAGACAGTTTGTCCAAGCTGATCAGTCTGCTGATCAGGCTGGACATAAACTGTCTACGCTGCTCTACACTGTTGAGCAGCATGGGCATTTTTAAAGTGTTCTGTTCTTTGTGAACAGAACCTGTTCTTTGTGAACAGGCTAAACACTTTATGGAATTTGTTTCCAAGTCATCATGTATTGTTTTTAACTACCAGATCAGTTTACACAGTTGAAGACAAAGTGGAAAGCAGAACCGCTCAGCCTGCCCAAGCTGTTCTGTTACATGAAGACAAACGGATAATTGAAAAAGGGTGACAGACCTTTTTCTTATATCAAAATAGGCCTTTACAAGGAAGAAAGACGCAAAGTTGACATTCCTAAAATGGTTAAAGGCAATGCAACAGTAGAAAGTAAAAAGACAAAAGTTCTGCACAAGAGAAGGCAAGTCTGCTTTTCAGAAAAGTGCAGAAAAGTTATATTGTCTTTTCAAACAAGACTTCTCCTTTTTCATTCTGCCCAATGAAGATGTTTCTCTTAGATCCTCTAAATGAGTATAAAAGGAAGCTTCTAAGGTCAGAAAGAATGCGAAGAAAAGCTAAGTGCTTAAATCAAGAGTGAACGTGCAAGTGTGATATTCATGCATGCAAATCTTCTGTAAACAAGCTTCTGTGTGTCTAAGCTGTTTACCAAAGCTGTTCCTTAAAGTCTTGTAAAATACAGTGAGTGCATCTTAGTGAGTGTGTTCATTGTAATCTAGTTTGAGTGTGTCTTAGACTAGAAACCATACTGTTGTATTCTGTCATCTCAGCTTGAACAATTCCGCAGTCAAGCTTGTTTGTAATTAACATTTGTTGATAATACATACAAACATTGAGAAAAAGAGTGTGTAGTTTTTAAATACTGTATTCACCCCCCCTCTACAGTTTATTACTATATACTTTGGGAACCTTTCGGGACCTACAATATATATATATATATATATATATATATATATATAGTCAGGTTCAAAAAAGTACCTCTCGAAATCAAGTGCACCCGAAGGTACCAACCTTAAAAAACGTTTTTTTAATTTTTTTTCTCATAACCATGTTTAAATTAATGTTATACACATGATATATGAATTTCACATACATTCACACTTTCTATGCCCTTAAAAATTATGTGAATGCTCAATGCATATTTATGTGAATGGTTATCCATGTGAATGGTCATTTCACACAATGTGAATGGTGTGAATGACCATTCACATGATCTTTTTTTACCATTCACAAGATTTATGATGTTGCTTCTTTTGAAAAAAAGTCTTATAATGTTGTCTTATACATGTCTATTCAAAAAAAATATATGTGAATGATCATTCACATTAGGGTACGCTGGGTACGCTGGAATCTCATAGGTACGCTGATGAACCTGATTCTATATATATATATATATATATATATATATATATATATATATGGTTGGTGGAAGCCGAGCTAATATACAATATATACGTATGTTTTTTTATATACATTTTAATGGTATATATAACACGATTTGAGCATGAAAACACATCTTTCCTTTTGTGGAGTCATATTCGTTGTTATGGATCTTCCTTCAATTGTTGTATTTAATTCTTAATAATGTAAGATGTTTTTGTTTTTGAGTTTTGAAGTTTGTCTCATATTAAATAAGGGTTAAGTACTATTTTGACCATCAAACTTTCAGATTTATCCCATTTAGCCACTAAACTTTTTTTATTATGATTTAACCACTAAACTTTTGTTTAATGTTCTATTTTGGGAAAAATGAATAAAACTAATGAGTAAATTGATACAAAATATAATAGTTTAGTGACCAAATTGGGACAAAATTCAGTAGTTAAATCAGTGAAAAGATAGTATAGTGGCTAAATCGAGACAAAAATAGCTTAGTGGCTAAATTGAAAAAAAAAAATCTAAAAGTTGGATAGTCAAAATGACATTTAACCCATTAAATAATTTGTGGATCCGTCCCTATGTACATGGTACGTGACAAACAAAATGTTATTTAACGACACACGAAAAGTATCACTAAAAGTCAAAAAGTGTCATCACAAGTGTCAAATATTTTTACTTACAACAAAAAGAGTATGTATAGATATATAATGACTGAAAATGTACGTAAGTATAAACTTCGATATTTTTTTTTGTGACAGAATCTTTGTGTGACTACTTAAAAAAGTATAGGCATAAGATAGCCCATATATACCCGTTCTTTTCATAAGTGACACTAAAAATATGATATATTGACACTTTTCTTGTGGTGGTGATTTAGATTAGTCATAGGGCGTTTGGTATGTGGATTTCGTAGGATTCACTGGAATTTGAATTTAAAATCTTGTGTTTGGTTTGCAGATTTCAGTAAGTATTTAAATTTTAATCCCAGTATTTCTTAAATTCATTCATTCTTTGTTATTTATAAACTTAGCATCTCCTAGAACTTTAAATCTCGGTTACCTTGTATTTTTCATATTAGCAAATTTTTCTTTAAAAATAATTCAGATCGTTGACAAAATTATGATAAACAAAAATGTTGCATAATGCAAATCCATTAAAAAATGTAAATTCTAAGAAAAAATCTGCGAACCAAACGAAACTTAATTTACTCCAAAAGATTTCGACTTAGTAATAAAGTAAAGTCCATTTATTGGATTTTGATGTAATGTTAAGTTTGGGTGGGATGTGGATGTGAGTGCTTCGATATCTCCTAACTCAAAGATTGCTTCTTAGGTAGCCTATATTTCTTTCCCTTTTTTGTTTAAAAGATTCTTCATAAACTTTGTTGTTAAAAAAAGTTTTAAAATGTACTTATAACATTTTATCTGTTGTTTTTTATATAAAATGTTTAGTTCAAACACTTTGTGTCTTTGTAATGTAAATTGGGATGATGTCATAACATTTTATTAATTATCATAATATATTATTCTTATTTTGATACTTTTATCGATTTAAAAAAAACTAACGAGGCTTCATAATGAGTATATTGAATTGTATGAGATTTTAATGTTGTCTATCTGTATGTAATAAAATAGTAAATTACTGAAATAGATATTGATTCATTTCAATTACTTCAAGTTTCCATTCGTGAACCAAAAGAGACCTTAAAATGATGATGTATTGTGGAATATGGACGACGGAAGTAATTAGAACCGCACAAATGATTCAAGTATATATAAAGTTATTAATTTGATTGGTTTGGATATAAAAGTTAAATATAAGTTTGAGAGCTAAAATTAGGCATGGCAATAAAACTCATACCCGACAGGAAACCCGTAACTCGACCCCGATTTGACCGGGGATGGGGACGGGGACGGGGAATTCCCGATTTAAATTAACGGGGATGGAGACACTTTAATCCCCGAACCCGACCCCGATTATGTTTTATGTTTTAATGTAGATTATTATATATATTTAACTTTACAATGTAAATTATTCATTATCTTTTTTATTATATATTAAATATTATTGTATATGACTTTTCTATAGTTTAAAATATTATTATTTTTTTAATTTTAGTTGTTTTATAAATCTTTTGCAAACATATCTTTATTTTAGTTTCATTATAAATTATAAATTTTAAATTATATATGTAAATAACTCAAATATGTTTGAATTGATTTGTTTTAAAGTTTGTTTACATAAATTTTTCTACTAAATTACTATTTATAGTTTACACTTAATAATATTTTAGGAACTTGAAAAACCCGATTCCCCGAGGGGATCCCCGATTGGGACGGTAATGGGGATAGAAACTCATTCCCCGACGGGGATGTGGCCGGTGATGGGAGAGATGATTAAGAAGCGGTGATGGGGATGGGAACTGAGATCCCCGTCCCGCCCCGCCCCATTGTCATGTCTAGCTAAAATACAAGTACAATATAAATAGGATTCAGAGCAAATATAGCATAGATCAAGAACATTGCTATTTATTTAGTTTTTTCTTATCTTATATATATTTATTTGGCTCATATATATAGAAAAAAAACAATAAAACTTAAATCTTATATATACAGTGGGGTGAGTTCAATGGATAATCTTTATGCATCGAAAAACTTTGAAGAACCACAATGCATCGCTAGAAAATCGTAATATATCATGTGGAAGTCGATACATCACGCGAGAATTTGATGCATCACATGAGAATTGTGATGCATTTGTGGTATGCATGAAGGTTCTTCGATGCATGGATGTTCTCCATTGAATCCACTCTCACTATATATATAGTTAAGTTATAATTTTTTTTGACTGAGAAAATTGAAATTCACAATATTTTATTGAAATCAAACTTATAGGGGATGTCACATACATTATTACATGTCTTTGACATGTTACATTAAAAACAAATTAAAACAAAAAACAACAACAAAATATTATCGAACACTTATTTCTAGTCGATCATCATTTATTGACCGTTAACTGCACGACAATTTTTCCTTATTTCTCCTTCACCATCCGTAAGGACTTCCACTGCCCCCATTCGTACCATGGACCGAGCAAATTGCGCAAAAAACACCGAAGGGCTTTCTAAAAGTTTCGCTACATTAGCCGATTGTCGATTTGTTAGTAATGCTGCATCGGATACGAACAAACCTTTATGTTGGTTTAAAGCCTTGTAGTAATCAGAATCAAAAGAGAGGGAGCTATTAGGATCCATTTCGAGAGTCGTTGCTGGATTTTGAGGGTTCGGGCATATTTTTCTCAATATTTGTGCGTAAGTTGCGTCGAGAGAAGGATCAGCGTCTCCTACTCCCGTAAAGTTGTAAAGTCTTCTTGCAACGAGGGTGCAATGCGAGATCCCGATAGTATGTGCCCCTAGACATAAAATTTTTTTAGTCATATAGTCTGTTAAGATAGTTGCATGTATTTAAACAACCAACTATCTCAATTATATCCTAGAGTTCTTAAGGGTGCGTTAAGCAAACGAGAATTTTCGGTTTGTAGGTTTTAATAAAACTGAAAACATGATTTTTTTTAAGAAAACACATTTTAGATATGAGAATGTGTTAAGATATATATGTTATAAATAGTTTTTGCATTTTCATTTTTCACTCCCTTTATAACATAGATATGAGTGACTAGATTGAAAATAAAAAGTAAAAACTTCAAAAAACATGAGTTTTCAACTTTACTTGTAATTTTAAAAATTAAAAACTGAAGATTAAAAACTAAAAACATCAAAAACAATGGATCTGGACGTGTTTTTTCAGAAACTCTTGTTTTTGATAAAAAAATTCACCGAAACAAGTTAACTAAACAGGTCCTTACGTGAAATCAATACTTTTTTACATATTTAATAGGTGAACAATACTTTTTAATTAGTTCCACTTACGTGAAATCAAGTTAATTTTGATTTGTTTTAATAGTATATTATCAGCCAACTATTTCAATTTTCAAATGTTTCTTAAATCCCTAGCTAGTTATATAAACTTAATGGAACTATATGAAAATAGTTGGTTGTGACAGAAGGTCTTTTGTGAACATTTTATTCATTGTGAACATTATGAACAATCACAAAATGATTTTGAATCTTATGAATCTTGTTGTAGATATCACCGAATTGAACCTTTTGAATAACCCATGATATATAAAAGGAAGGGTGTAAACCTGAAAGTGTTACAAGATCATTAAGGTTAAGGCCTTTGGTTCCAAATTGGCTTAGGAGAGTGGTGAAATTGGCACCGGCAGACGGTAAATTACCACCGACTTCCGTCGCCAGCGAGACTGTTCCGTCTTTCCTTCCGGTGAACACAGGCCACATTGCCTTTCGAAACTACAATTCCAATTCCCCGGCCACAAGAACAAAAACCATATATTAACGTCGATAAAAACATACACAATTTATATGTATATATAGTGTAGACCGACGGCGACTAGCTTACTTGGAAGGAAACGGCGTCTCTAGCTGCCAGGGCGACAATGTCGGCACAAGAAACAATTCCAGGACAATCAGTTTCCAGCTTCGTCTTTATTTCATCGATTACCTCGTATCCTTGAATCGATCTGTTTGGTCCTGCTGTTTTTTCTGTCGTCATGTTTTGTGTCGAATCCAATAGAATAGAACCATCACATCCCTGCACGAGTAAAAATCGATAATATATAGAAAAACAACGTTCGTAAAAAGAGGGAATTGATCGAAGTACTGCGCGCTTAATTACCCGAACAAAGCAATCATGGTAATGAAGCCTTAGAAGCTTGGCAGCCATGGCTGGATTTGCAGCAACTTTCTTCCAAACAATATCCCTTACGGAATCTTCAACCGAACGACACCGTCCCCCGTAGTAATTCATCTTCAACCCGCCACTAAGACCACGACCACGACCACGACCGTTACCGTGATCATGACCGTTGTCACCCATGCATTGAACCACCAAAATGGAAAGAAACAAGAGTCCAAGAATGCTATTCTTCATGTTTCCTTTTTTTGGGTTCTTTTCACTCGATGTTTTTAATTTCCTAGTCCGAAAACAATCAACCCTTATATAGACATACCAATGTCAACTTATCAACTCCAGCAAACATTTAGTGATTTATTTTATTCGGATAAGTTTGTAAGTAGGTATCAACTAATTAATCGAATGTTATGAAATTATGTATTGTATGTACCAAACAGTTCTGCCTACACATTTAGCTTCAAGTGAATACTATTAGTTTTGAGAAGCTAGTACCGGAGGTACCTTGTTTAAAATCAATTTTTTTCATAATCATGTTTAAAATTAACAATACAAGACTACTTACGAAAAATAATACATAAAGACACACTATAACTATAATTATGTGAAAGGTGCATTTTCACATAAACGGTACTATTATGAACGTGTGTTCACATTAAACTTGTGACGTTCACGTGAGTTTTAAAATGCTAAAATGTTTGACCGTGTGTAATGTTTTACAAATAATGTTATATTATTTGTATCTACGTGAATATGAAAAAAATGTAAAAGATTTTTTTTGCAGCATGTTCACATATGAATCTTCCGTGTTCACAGGTACTCCAGTACTCTGTATTTTTTAGGTATTCACACGAACCATATTCTGTGTGTGTATAAACCTAGTACATGATCTTCGGCCCATATTTCAAATAAAAAGTAAGAAAAGTAAAACCGTATTATTAAAGAAGTTAGAATGGAAACTTTAAAAGTATGTGACTTAAAAAATATAATTTCGTGGAGTATGCCATGGGTTTTCAGCGTGGTTCGGTTAATTGAGGTTGGTTTTTGGACGAAAACCACACAAACCGCTTATAGTTTCTAGAAAACACTTAAATCAAACCAATGGTGTTTTCTTTGGTTCTCTTTTTGGTGTTTTTCAGTTTCTTTGGTTACTCTTATGAGATGTCATATATATATTAAATGAACATTTTACAACATTTGTGTTATTTTATTAGACACTTAGTTATAAAAATATTTGTATATTACATTTTTTATACTAAAAAATATTTATTATTAAATGACCTATTTTTAATTTATGAACAGGACTCTAAAAATCCACGGAAAGGTCCTTGTTTAACTTTAACCTAATAATAAGGGGGCGTTTGGTTCGCGGATTTCCTTAGATTTACTAGGATTTGCATTTAAAATGTTGTGTTTGGTTCGCAGATTTCAGTAAGGATTTAAAATCTCAGGATTTTTTAAATCCCTTCATTCTTTGTTATTTAAAAACACAGCCTCCCCCAAAACTTTTAAAATTTCAGTTACCTTGCATTTTTCAGATTAACAATTTTACCTAAAAGATAATGCAAATTTTTTGACAAAATCCTGAGAAATGCAAATGCTGCATAATGCAAATCCTTTGACAAAATGCAAATCCCGGAGAAAAAAATGTACGAACCAAACGCCCCTTAAGTTTATTTTCATACTTTGTCTTTCTAATGACAAGTATTAGTTTAAAACTTAATATAAGTTTATGTACATTTTCTTTATATAACATATATGACTTAAAACTATCTTTTATCATTTATTTGATATTAATTTTGTTATAACACATTATTAGGCTTGATGTTTAATTTCTTGTATTTGTTATAAACAAACACATAGCTAGACATGATCCTCGAATTGTGGGATGCATATATATCGATCAATTATATATTTAGTAACATGCATGGGATAAATTGATTCATGATTGAAGACAGGCCGGCTTTCGTGCGCCCAAAAAGAGCAACCGTTCAGAGCTCAAAATTTCATAGGTAATTTCATAAGTTCTCAAAATAAATAAAGTATCGTTGATTTCCTTAACCTATAGACAGAAAGAAAACAAAACGAATGTTTGTACACACAAATGTATATGTGTGTGTATTTATGTATGTGTGTATATAGGGTCATTTTATACGTTTTCGTCTGGGACCTCAAAAATCAATTGAACGAACTTGATTAAAGATATATAAACTTTTTTAATATTTATGAATTAATTTGTATACTAGCTTGTTTATGAACTTATATATTTAAGTTTGTGTATTATTCTTATGAAGTAGTAATTTCTATAAATTAGCTGGTATTATATATCGTTTTATAGATCGATATATTTTGTGTGCATCATTAAATATAATTGATTATTTATTTGTATTTCAAAATACTATGTTAAAACTGATTAAAAAATAATTAAATTGTAATGACTAGATCAAATTTAATAAGACTTACTATATTCGTTAAGATTTCATTTGAAACCATGGAAACTAAATCATCGAGTCACATATTTAATAACACTATAAACACACAAATCGTGTTTTTTAAAAGGGATATTTGTACCAAATCTTAAAGTTGAACCATTTTTGTGATTAAAACATCAAATCATTTTTCATTGCACAAAAAACCTCCAACTGACTAAAAGTTATCAAAATGAGATTTTCTCCAAAAAAAAAAAAAGACTTGCAACCTGATGAACCGGTTGCAATCTGCTATCACCAACCATTCGTTTTCAATAAACATTTTTTCCAGCGAACTTACTTATCTGTGTTTTATTATTGGTGTCTATTTTACTAAACACTAATCTTATAATAAAAATGGAACTAATCCAAACTAAAACTAATAGACAATAGGCAAGTGTAACCTATCGTATAGTAGAATAGTTTAGGTAAGAACCGAGTATCGATCTCAGGGAAACGATGCAGAATGATGATAATAAGTCTTTGGTTACTAATTAATCATGTACAATAAGTAGTTGATTCTAAATAACTATTATAATGAAGCAAATGAACTAACTTGGATTATGAAGTAGAACAAACAAAAGCAATGGACAGTTTAGTGTCAAAACAATGCATTTACTTAGAATCAATCCCCCTAGTCTCGATGATAGCATTTAAAGCCCGCTATTAAATTTAACTCAATTGATTCTTAAGCCGATTAAACTTCCTGGTCAGGTTATTTAACTTTATGAATATCGGAAAGACACGTGAAGTTCTTCACTATATCCACCTCAAAACATGCAATTAAAACACAATCACTTTGATTATTGAAGTTATATGATTAAGACTAATCCAAGTTACACAAGATGGTTCATCTCAATGTAACTTCACTTGTAAAGTCATAAACTTGAAAAACCATAACAACTTCTTTTTACCGGTTCCGGTTTCAAGAAACGATTAACTGGTATAACAATTAGTCGAAATAAATATTCAAAACAAAAGGCTTTCGCCACAAATTGAATTGACTATCTATTGAATATTAATGAAATCCCAAGTTTTACCAAACAAATGTAACCAAATAAACCAATGAAATCAAAAGAATGATTCAATCCAATAACGTTATCATCTAAACTAGGGTTCAATCATCTAAGTAAATGCAAAAGAAAATCACCCCATGGTTAGGGTTACCATCATCTCAATCAAAACACTAACAAAAGAATCCATGAAAGATACCAAACCAATGTTAGAATGATGAATAGAGAAGTTGAAATCGTGATACTCTTCAATTGTTCTTCACAAAAATCGTCTCTTGATGCTTGGAATCGTGTTTTCTCCCTTTGCGTTGCTCTCCTCCCCCTTCTTTTCTTCCCAGCCGTCGCCTCCCTTTTCAATATCTAGGGTTTCCTTTCCTTTACAAACTTCCCCCACTTCCCTTTTCTTGCGTGCGCTCAAGGTCTGATTTCCATGGCCATGTTTTCCTTTATGCTTTCATCTTCAAATCCATGGCCATGGATTGTCTTTCATGTATTAGCGGACATTCTCTTCAAATCCATGGCTTGTCTAAATTCCATGGCCATGGAATATTCTTCTTTGTATCCAATAGTTTGATAATATATCAATAAATCTTGACATTGCATCATTCGTTTTCCTTGATTCACAAATGTCCGCTACAAACCTTCGGAAACAAAATTATTTCATTTCAGTATCGAATTCGAATGTTTAGCTATCAAAACACACTTAAATGAGGAAGAAATGCTAAGAAAAATATGTATAAAATCAACAACATCAATTATTCAAATTCACATTTCTTGTTGATTTTTTGTTCAAATCTGTATTTTTTTTGTTGGAATTTTTTTAACGAAATTCTGGTGGCCCTTGATAATTTGTCCATGGTGGCCTATGATTTCAATCGATTACAATCGGTAATATTCCAACTCCGTGAAATTTTGACGATTGAGAGTTTTTAATCACATAAATGATCCAACTTGAGAGTTTTTTGTACAAAAATCCTTTTTTTTAAATTATGATGGTTTTTTTAGAATGTGGTTCCATTAAAAATGTTCACCACGATACTATTAAATTAATAGGAATTAGAAGTGTCAAAAGTTTGTTGCCTTAAAAACTAACCGCGTCTTCAAATTCATAGCCATAGCAAATTTTGACATTTTATATTAATTTTTTGTCGTTTTAAAATGTAGACGTGTTATGAAAAGTCATGCATGTTGTTAATTAATTAAACAAGTATATAATTATTAAATAATAATATATGTTGTAAATAAACCACAATGATTGGGTCAAAATTATCATTAGTTGCCTAATTAAACCTTATTAATTAAAACAAAATGTCATATGTCATGTATGATGCAACATGGTACATGCTGACTCGGAAAAAAAGTTAATTTGAATTGTTAATTAATTTTCACATTATAATTTTTTTTTATGAACAACAACAATTTTATAAAAAACCAATCATCTTCTAGCAAGAACTAGCCGCCAAAACACCAGGATACACAACGTTAATTACCCACCCCTATTACAAACTAATCATCCTTAACAAAAACTAAAAATCACTTAGGAACATTCAATAAGTTGATTACAAAGCCAAGAGTTCCAAGTTAATTTTTTATTAAAATGTCCCCTAGATTTTATCCAAAAAAACGACCAACCTTGCATTGATCCAATAAGCGAAGGAGCAGACCTCGAGATTGAAAGCCAAAGAGTTCCTAAACTTCCAAATCACCCAGCACAAGGTAAAAATCAACGCCGAAAAGACTTCCAAACTTTTACCTTTAGGACCCAGATCGATACCCCAACTTAGTAAAGCACCAGCCGACTCATTCCTTGGATCCTTCACCCCCACCTTTAAAATCAGCAACCAACTCCGAACTCCCTTGTAGCGTTGCATCAAGCGAACAAGTGATCCTCACATTCCAACTCTGTTCCGCATAGAAGGCAATTAGAAGAATTAAATTGCAATCCACGTTTAGATAGATTAATATATGTAGGCAATCTATAATGAAAATTTTTCCAAGCCAACACATTTACTTTACTAGGTACCAAATAAGACCTGAAAGTTAGCATCTTTCGATGAGAAGAAAAGTGCATATCTTCCACCGCAAACCTCAACGAAGAGATCGAGAAGACCCTCGAATTTTCAAGCGCCCAACGCCATTGAGTTGTTCCATCTCTAATGGAATTTGAATCCAACTAGAAAAGAGCAGTCAAGTCCAATTTGAATTCATCAAAACTATTTTGAATAGAAACAATAGCCTTCCAATTTCTTTTTCTTTTTTTTTTTTGATAAAGGATCAACAAGAATGTTCCTCTTAAAACCGTGAATTTTCACATTATATATCCATATCATTTAATAATTTAATAGAAGTTTTAGTAGTAGTTAAAATATGTACCCTTTGTATTTATATGTGTTTTGTCAAATAAGATAAAAAGTAGAAATTGAATAATACGTACTCATACAGACATACCATTAAAAATATACTACTATATATTGACATAATTACCGATAATTTTTAACGATTTAGAGGGTGTTTGGATTTGCTTTTGAAAAAGTGTTGTAGCATTTTGGAAATAAATAATCAGATAATAACTGTAACAAAAAATACTGCCGGAGATGTAGTGTTTATTTAACTTCTGTTGTTTGGTATCATTAATTATTATAATATAATCAATTTTTAAAGTGTTTGGATTTTCGTTTTAATTGGTAAAATGACCAAATAATCATTTATTAAGCAAATAAACTATATTATTTAACTTATGAAAAAATGTGGTGGTATTAACGCTAAGCGCAAATAATCCATTATTAACATATGCAATCCAAATACTTTAAACCAATTATTTGTGTTATTATAACATAATAAACTAATAATCTCGTTTATAACGTAAAACCAAACACCCTCTAATATGATGCAACTATAAATACATAATTAATATATATTTTTATTCGAGTCTGTAATTAATTTGAAAGGTTATGATAATATAGTACGTTTATATGTTAACTGTTTACATAACCTGATCTGTTTTAGAATGTAATTATTGATAGAACATATAAAAATGTTACTGCATATTATATTTTTGTTCACTTAATTTATATAAGCAAAGAGAAATATTTATAATACACATACATGCATTTATTATGTCATACTCTTCTCAAATACCTTGCATTCATAAATTACTTTGCCTTTCAAATATTCAATATATATAATACATGATACTTTTCATATGATATCTTATGAATTCTTTTATGGGCGTTTGGTTCGCATAACTTTTTTTCTGGGATTTAGATTTCGTCAAAGAATTTGTATTATGCAGTATTTGCATTTGTCAGGATTTTGTCAAATAACTTATATTATCTTTTAGGAAAAATTTGTTGATCTGAAAAATGCAAAGTAACTAAGATTTAAAATCCTAGGGGGATGCTGAGTTTTTAAATAACAAAGAAGGAAGAGATTTAAGAAATCTTGTGTTTTTAAATCCAAACTGAAATCTGTGAACCAAACACAGGTTTTTAATGCAAATCTCAGGGAATCCGCGAACCAAACTTAAATCCGATACGGTGAAGGATTTTTAATTGCATGAGGAATTAAAACATATAATAAAGTTTAAATTTTGTTTGTACGTTTTGGATAGAATTGTTTGACAAAATTGCTATTGTTATATGCTAATTTATTATATATATTCGATCGACAACTCATATACATACTGAAGTCAAAGGTTTTCTTCTCCTAACACGTTAAAGATGTGAAGTCTCGTGTTAGATTCTTATAATTAATCTTATCATTAATTATTTTAAAACATGTATTAGGTAACATTAACCTTTTTAAAAATAATAATAATAATAATAACTTATTCTATCGTATGTATATAACAATGATAGACTTGAAAATTTCTAATGTTTTTGACCAAAATCTCTTAAAAAATAAATTAAAGGGAAGTCAAAGGGATAATTGCATTTCAAAGTTAATTAAATGCACTAATTCGCACGACCCCTGTCAATACAATATGGTAGGGATGAGCGTTGGACCAAATCGACCTAAACCGGTCTGGCCAAAAAAAAAATCGAAAATCAAAATCAGGAAAATAAGAAAACTAAAAATCCGCTCAATGTTTGTAATACGGTTCTGGTCCGGTTTGACTTTTTGGTCCAGTTTTTCCTTCTTGGACTGGTTAGTTCCGGTATAAGTTCCATAGATGTTTTATTATTTTATTTATCATTCTTTCTCAACTATTTTTCTTTGTAAAATTATTAAGTTTATCGCATTTTGCTTGAACAAAATAAATAAATCAAACATACATTACTTATATTAAGTTTTCGATATATTATCTCTTTAATATTACAACAAAAGAATACTTATGCCGTTAAAAGGACTTTTACATGATTATATATTTACGAAAGAGTCCAATATGTTATTTACATTGACTTTTTAGATGGTTTAGAAATAATATTTATAACTGTTGTACCTCTATGATTTTGTGATAATGTTAACGCTACCACTTATATTATATATAAATATTCGATGTCGATGTTAATTGTATTGACCTAGTTTCCACCAATTTAATATTTAGACCGTAATATTTTTGTATAGTTACAACAAGCAAGGGAGTGATATGGTGTTCAACATCATTATAACACATTGTACATAAGAGTAGATGAAGATCAATACAATGACGACCGACCTAAAGCAACCTACACTAGAAAGGTGATCGTTTGATTACACTCAACGTAAAACTGTTAACTTTTCTCGAGATGTATTTGAGCCAACGAGTCTTTTGTGGATGATCTTTCCACTTTTAAAATGGCAAGTTCCATCAAACCAGAACTAAAGAACTTTTATCGAGAAGCACATATCTTTAGTTAAGTTTCAATGACATTGTCCCGTACAAGAAATTAAACATAAGATGACGGATTTTTATATTACAAATATCTCATCCATTTTGTCTATTAGACATAGGGGTGACAATTTTGACCCAACAGACTAAACGAACCGAACAGTTAAATGAACCCATTGTAAAAAATTAAGATTGAAAATATAATTTTTTTAAAAATAAAAATTTATAAAACAATGAATTAAAAAATTGTTCTTTGAAAAAAATTTCACAATTATGTAAAATTTATGACTTTTGGTCGTCAACCCGTTTGATTCGTTTGCTTGAATAGACTGAAATTGTCACCCCTAATTAGACATGAGACGAATCCTCTAACTCAAATAGGTGAAGCTTGAAATCGAATTTCGTAAACTCAATCAACAAAATACATATAAGAAACTATGATTGGGAAAATTCAATTTAAATTATTAACCATAATATTATGCTAATTCATATAAATTATAATTTGACTTTTTACGTGCAGTTAATCAAACCAAGCTATGCTATTATCTCTATTCTTTATTGTAATCCGGATTTTGTTTGTATTTATTTTACAAGAATAGAAGGCGGTGCATACTTTAATTAGGTTTGAGAATTTCTTACACATTTGACCCTAATAATATACTAATGTCGTTGACAACTCATAGCCACAGCAAGGTCAAACGAGTAAATATGATGTGAATAAAATTTAAAAAATTATTACATCTTTTTTAACAACAGCAATGTTATTCCACCAGAATTCTTCAAGCAAGATGCTAGAAACAAAAATAGTCTAACTACACATGAATATCATAGATAGGGTCCATAAGCCACACATTTCACCTCAGTTTATTCCGGGGTTTCCCTCTAGAATTAATCCACAAGAAGGAGTGGCTTTGAATCCATCCAAGAGGCGAAGAAGAACCCGACGAATTTGAATGAAAGACCGATGAATTCCTAAGCTTTCAAATAAACTAACAGAAAGTAAACACTGACGCCGAAAATGCTTCCAATCCAAAGCTTTTAAATCCAAGATCCACCCCCCACGAAAGTAAAGAGGTTGCCGAATCAATACTAGGTTCATTTAAACCCCACCATCTTTTAAAATCCACAGGTAACTCCTTTGAAACTCCACACCTTCAACACCACACAATAGACAATTGAGAGAAGGGAAGTGAAGTCCTCTCGAGAAAATTTATTACATTACTTCGTAAATAATTTGAAAAGGCCTTAACTTATATTATTTATTGGGCTAATAGCTTAAATTAGCAAGAAACTTACACTCTACTTCCTATTACAACAACAAATTAAATTTTATGTTATTTAATGTATTAAACTTAAATTTAAAAAAAAAAATCCAGAAGATAACTAATGTACACTCATGATTGAGACGTGCAAAATTTAGGAGAATATGCAAATGACAAAAAAATTGTTGAAAATGTAAATGACAAGCCTTAACGGGCCAGGCCATTGGGCTAGGCCTAGAAACCTAAATATGCTTTGCCCATTTAGCCCATTTCGACCACCAAGGCACCAAGTGTGACATAAGCAATTTTGGCTTCAAAAACTCTACTACAATTTAAAAAGACAACATAAAACCACATCAAGGCAATGCCATGGGGTAAGCTGGTATGGTATAGCCAATGCATTCCAAGGCACTCTTTTAACCTTTGGGTTGTGTTGCAAACCAAGTCGAATACACATGTTAAAATAGCTTCACCGTGAAGTTCATGGCAAAGGGAAAATGATCTCAAATGCAGTTTCTACAATTTTGTCCCAGACAACCGCGATCACATTTTCTTTGATTGTGATTTCCCTCTGCAAGTTTGGGATAATCCAAGATCTTTAGCTAAACTTGAGCATGCTCCTTCTACATGGTCTCACGTCGATATCTTCCTCCAAATGATGTGAACTGATCAATCGTAATGCACTTTTGCATGAATAAAACATTTTATCGTAATGCACATGTATATTTAATATGAGACTTCAAGACCCAACTCTAATATCAGAGTCCATGAAACTCAACTGTATAAATATGGTTGAGTTCGATGGAGTACCATATAGATTGGGTTTAACTAAGATATCCAATTCTGGTTTTTGGGTGAAAGAGGCGATAAAGGGGAAGGGAGAGTACCATATTAAATGAATATGTTTATTACATTAAAATGTTAGATATCATGCAAAACGATAATACACACATGTTCAAATGTGTATTATTATTGACTGTTAGAATTAATCTTGACAAGTTGTTCTTAGTAGTATTTTAATGTGATAAGGTAGGGCTAAGGTATGACTTTGCAGCCAAGATTCGTCCATTTTTATCAACATTAACATTGATTTATGTTCAGTTTATTTAATTATTTTGATTCTATAATGATAATTAATAATTGTTAATCATTAATCAATAATTAGGCGAATGCATGCTACTTTTCTCATTTCTCTCCATTTCTTAGGGGACGTTTGATACGGTGAAATTGAAAAAAATAGAAATGAAGAAATTTGCGTTGTGTTTTTAGCCATAATACACTAACAAAAAAATGATTTGATTCAATTTCCTAATCGATAATGTATTCTCAATTCTACATCAAGATGTAGAGAATCAAGTAAAGCCTACAAATGGGAAAAAGGGACTGAAAATCAATTCTTCTGTAATGTAATTTCATTCTCATCATTAGAAAAAAACAATATAAACCTCTTCAATTTCTTTACTTTACTTTTCATTTCATTTCATTGTATCAAACGCAACCTTAAAGATCCGCTCTATTAAACATGCTAATGTTGTGACCCTTTGTTATCAACAATCCACTACACTTAGCATTTTATGTAGGTTACTTTTCATTTTTAGTGTTGTTGGATGTTTTGAAAATGTATCTTTTTTTTCATAGTAATTTATTTAATAATAAAAGCAAATATATTGGTTTTTCTTGCAAAAACCAATACCAACCATATGACTAGAATTGTTTTCTTAAATGATTGTACGAGTTAAACTGAAATTTTATCCGATAATTTAGTACTTTAAGTTGTGTCACAGATCAGGACTTGTTATCGATTGAGAAACATGTAAGTTTGGTTCACCAACCCTCAAAAGCTTTTGATAAGGCTTGATTTGTCGTAACACTATCATTCAAAATTTAGATACATATATGATTTTATGGTTGTCATTAGGGGTGTTCATTTTCGGATTATCCGATTTTCGGATAATCCGAAAATCGGATACATGAATTTACTATCCGAATCTGTATCCGATTTTCGAATAATCCGAATTTCAGATATGAGATTATTCGAAATTTAAATTTTTTAATTAAACTTAAAATTATAAAATGAATTCAAATATACAAATACAAATTTATATACCTTTTAATATATAAAAAAATAATTGTGTCGTAAACGAAATTATATCATACTTTTTAAACTTAAAACAACAAAAAAAACATGTCAAAAGATTGTAAAATACATTTAAATGAGTTATAATTATGTTAGAGCGACATCATACATATAAAATTAAAGAATATAATTATTCTTAGTCAAATAACGTATGGCAAAAAAGTTCAAAAAAATATGTAAAAAAATTTGGATTTCGGGTTTTCATATAATCCGAAAATCCGAAATTATGCTAAAACCGAATCCGCTGAATCCGAAATTCCGGATTATCCGATTCTCGGATATCCGAAATTCGGATTATTTCAATTCAGGTTTTCGGATTTTCATATCGGATCCTCAGATTCAGATATTTTTTAACACCCCTTGTTGTCATATATCAACTTGATTTACTTGACCCGTGTAGGCTTGGTTCAATATCACCATATGGAATGAGATGCTATATATGAGTAGTAAATGTTCTCTTCTCTTTTTGTATGATTATGTCTCGTCCTCAAAGTAAAAAAAAAAAAAAAAAAAAAAAGCATCTTCGTCTTCATATTTATCATAATGGATGCAGAATTTGATGCTAAATATGACATTTGAATAGGAATCTAACACGACATTTGGATAGGAATCTAGCATGTCTCCAGGTCAAATCAAATCTGACATCATCACAACTAAAAACAAAGATAAATATTACAACAATTCTATTCATGAAATATTTTTGAATACATGAAAAATCATCATCAAGGATGATCAATCTCTCATGCATGTCTTATCACAAATTAAAGATACTCTAGCTTTACTCTTATTTTAAGACAAATAAATAAAGAGTTTAATTTAATTAACATTTAATTTGTATTGAAACAAAAGAATTGCAAGATATTTTTTGCAAGATGAATGTACTTAACTACCCTCACCACTTTTTAAGTATATATAAATAGCAACATATATGCATGGAACCATAGTGGCACAAATTAAGGCAAACAACACACGAGAAATGGGATTAAAGGTACGTACTTACTTAGTTTCTTGACTCACAACTCACAAGCCCGTTGACTTTTCTCGAGGTTTTGACCAACCAAAAGTTTACGTACATATAACTAAAGATTTTTTTGTGAACACTTTACTCTTTGTGAACAACTATAAAATAGCTTTGAATCTTATGAATTGTGTTGAAAATACTGCCGGAACATTCTATTAACCTATTAATCTTATTGGATCTTATGGGTTTTATTGAATATTATGAATTTATCAAATCTTATGAATACTATGAATATTGTTACAAAACTACTATGAACATTTTGAATGTTCTGAATCTTGTTGCAGACACTTATTATGAACCCTTTGAATCATATGAATCATGTTACAAACACTTGTTGATATATATGAATGATTATATGTATTATTTTTATTTGTTCATAACGTTCACGACGAATAACTTGTTCACAATGGATCATATCTCATATATGATATGTAATGTTTGTTGTTAGGTATATATTTAATTTATTGCATATGATTATATGTACACACAGGGTGCTGTGCAAGTAGGACCATGGGGAAGTTCTGGAGGAGCTTCTCCTTATGAATTTGCACCGAACGGTAAGATCACCAAAATCTACATAAGAACCGGAGGCCGAGGAGGTTGCATCGATTCCATTTCATTTCAGTATATTGACGCTTCTACTGGTAAAGAATGTCGGTCCCGAATCTTTGGTGGTCCTGGTGGCCATCTCTCTGAATCGGTGAGCATCAACTCTAATTAATTAAGAGAAAATTACCAAAATATTTAATATAAAATTTGATAATAAAGATACTGTAAATTTTTTTTGGTCGAGAAAGATATTGTAAAATTCTATTTTGGCCGAAAAATGACATGAAATTCAAATTTTAGGTCAAAAAAGATACTTTATTATTGCTTTACCCAAAAAAAGGTGCATAAAATTAAAAATTTTCCTTCTTAATAGGTCATCAATACCCCATTTTGTCAAACTTGAATTTTATGTTATCATTCTTGGTCTAAAAGTATTCGCATTACCTTTATTGTCAAATTTTGTATTTTATGTTACCTTTTTTAATAATTTGACTATTAATTAATTAAAACAATGCATAACATCATGTGGTTTAATTCAATTAATCTCACGCATGGTTGGTCAGATGTATATTGATGAAGGAGAGGAGATCGTTGTGCTGAGTGGAACTGTTGGGACTTATGATGGTTGGACAGTGATTACTTCATTGCGCTTCACGACAAACAGGAAAAGCTGCGAGTTTGGTTCAGTGCGTGGCGAGAAATTCTCACTCCCTGTGAAGTTAGACACAGCTAAGATTGTAGGGTTCCATGGGAGATTTGGTGGTTATCTTGACTCAATTGG
This sequence comes from Centrapalus pauciflorus, assembly GCA_020465985.1. Taxonomy (NCBI): domain Eukaryota; kingdom Viridiplantae; phylum Streptophyta; class Magnoliopsida; order Asterales; family Asteraceae; genus Centrapalus; species Centrapalus pauciflorus. The sequence goes on along the minus strand of JAANYP010004891.1, from coordinate 575,596 downwards.
TGCCATCCTTGAACCCACTACTAAAAATAACCATAACAAGTCTGGACAATGGTTCGTTTAGCTTTAGCAGACATGGTTACACTATGTAGAATATAGAGGTGGGTTAAAATGATTAATATTATAGTAATACTAAAATAAGAAGCCACCTTTTAATTGTACTTGTTACCTTGGATTTGTATTATATATGTATGGTATTTTAAAGAAGGCCTATAATATAAGTTTGATGCATGTTTTGTGTTATAATGAAGGGTTCGGCTAAAATGATCACAAATTAAAATTATTCTGGTTTCAAGATGATTAGATAGGGGTTGGTTCAATGAAATTAATATTTTAAAGGAATTGAGTTTCGTCAACAAATTAGAACATGTCAGGAATTAAAGTCGTATTCCTTTATCATTCAATTACTCTAGATTCCAACAAACCAAACGCCTTAGAATATGAATTTTGATTAATGGATCCATTTGGTCAATTTATACTTTTAATGTAGCAAAAATATATATCTTGACCACGTACGGGTTGCTACAAGACCAAATCAGTAGTTAATGGGGGTGTTTGGTTGAAATTGGGGGATGAGAAAGGGACAGGTAATGAGAATGCTAATGCATGATAATAGATGTTATCATTGTATTATTATTGCTTGGTTGGAACTAAAGTATCATCAATGTAAGGTAGGCTAGGTTCTGTGGATAAGATAGGTGTGGAGGTAGGGACAGAGGTGGTTGAGGTAGGGTAAGGTATAATGGGTGGGTAGGGTAGGGAGTAAAGTAAAATCAAGGTATGGTGGGTCAATATCTGGAAATGTAGGGTACGGTAAAATGGGTTTAGTAGTTTGAGGTGGTAATGTGGGATCGGTGGGTAGTAGGGTAGGTAGGGTGGGGTAGTGGTGGATAGGATAGGGGTAAGATAAAATCAAGGTAGATTGGAGTTGATGTGTGGAAAGGTAGGATATGATAAAATAGGATAGTTACGATGAGGTAAAGTTGAGTAAGGTAGAATCAAGGTAAGATATGGTTGGGTGAAAAAATAATGTAAGGTGGGGTAGGGTTGGCGAGGCGGGGTGGGGTGGAGTGTGATACGGTTTTGTAGGGGTAGGGGCAGGGTGTGGTGTGGTCGATCGAGTAGGTTATGGTAGGTGTAAGGTAAAATCAAGGTATGGTGATGGTAGGTTGGTGGGTGAAAATGTAAAGTAAGGTGGGGGTGGGTAGGTAAGGTATGGTAGGATAGGGTAGGGTAAGGCTAAGATATATTCAAAATAGGATAAGGTGGGTGTGTGGAAAAACATTATGGGATGTTGTAGGGTGAGGTAAGGTAGGGGTGGATGTAGTAATAGTGATAGGTGGGGTGGTTTTGATAAGGATTGGATAATAGTTGTCTATTTTGAATGTCATTACCCCCAATCGTTGAGGAATGAAGTATTTTACTCTTTGAGTTAATGATTGATTGAATTATATACAATCAACTAATAGTTTTCATCATCATTTTCATTCCATGCAGATTATGGGTGAAGGTCCTAAATAATTGGGACGGATTTGTATAGAGAAAATTATATACAAATGTAACAAAATTTATATAAATTTTAATTTATATATAACACTTTTTCAAATTTGTACAGAAATGTGGTACAACTTCAATCTACCATCAAATTTATAAAAGAACATCGACACGATATACCACAATTTAAAATTTTGAGGTATCTTGTGTCGCATAATGCGTTAGACAAGATTGTACATGAACTATGACTGTAAACGAGTCGAGCTTTTATCGAGCGGCTTGAGCTTGGCTTGAACGAGTCAAGCTTTTATCGAACTTGATCTCGAGCTCGAAAAAATTTATGAGTCGACCTCGAGTTTTAAATGACCCAGCTTGAGTTTTTATCGAGCTTTTTGAGCCTTTTATATATGTATATGTTATGTTGAGCTTATCAATAAATTTGAGTTTTGAGCCTTATATATATATATATATATATATATATATATATATATATATATATATATATATATATATATATATATATATATATACATATCGAGTCGAGCTTTTATAAGCAAATTTGTGCTTTTCAAGTATCAGGATGATATTTTATAGAGTTCAAGCTCGAGCTATGTGCCAAAAAAATAAACTCAAAAGTTATTTATAGAAATTTGAGTTTTTTGAGCCAAGCTCGAGCCTCATTTGAGTACTTCTTGAACCAAGCTTGAACCTACATTTTTTAAAGCTAGTCGAGATATCGAGCCAACCTAAAACAAATCGAGCCGAGCTTGAACTTGGCTCGACTCGTTTGCAATCCTAACATGAACGGCGTAACAAAATAAAGTTGACTGGATGAAATTATGGATGTGAGTTAGTAACATATATTTTTATATCAAATTCTTAGGAGAAAGAAGTAATAATAAATGAAAATGTGTTTCCAAATGTGTAAAAGATAGGGATGTTTTGGACAAGTAATAAGAGCAAAGAAAGTAATTGAATCAACAAGATTAGGTTGGATGGGCCATTAAGGGTATTTGATGGGTAAATTTTTACATGAGGATTGTGTATGTTGATATTTGATATTGTCTTGCAAATCTTTTCATTATGTCACCTTGATGACGTTTGATATAACATAAAGCCAATACTATTTGATATTTAACATAACGTTTGAAATAACATAAGACCAATACTATTTGATATTGTCTTGATGTGTATCGACAACATAACATACCCCTTTCAATGATAAAATCGTCTTTCGAAAAAAAACCTAGAATCTATTTATAATTTACTAATAAATGAATAAAGCGTATGTCACTTGCTAGCCTCACAATTATATTTTCACATGTCATCACTTTCTTATTCTACGTCATTTTACTATAATCAAATCAAAATTAAATTTCAGTCTATTCAAATCTAATCTTACCAATTTAATATGTAACTCTAATTTTATTAATTATTCATATTATTATATATATACAGAGGGCGTTCAATGTAAAACCAACATGCATCGAAAAATCTCCATGCACTACCACAAATGCATCACAATTCCCGCGTGATGCATCACCTGAGAATTGTGCATCACACGGGAAGAACTGTGCATCACGATCATTTGATGCATCACACGGGAAGAACTGTGTATCACGATCGATCACTTGATCCATTGTGCGGCAGGTCCAATTAAACCACAATGCATCGCAAAGAAAATCATTTGATGCATCATATGCCCGGTCCGAGTCGGGTCAGTACGACGGTCCAAATCAGGGTTTTGACTGATCATTCAATCGAAGTTAGTCTATCATTTTATGCATCTTTACAAAAATAAGACAATTAATTAGTTGGATAAGAATTGAATCCAAGACCTCTAATTTCATGACATAATGCTTTAACCATTAAGCTACAAGTCACTTTGTTATTTAATTTATTTGCATAATTTTTAAATAATAAACTAACTCTTTAATGTATTCATTTATTAAATATCGAATCCAAGATCTCTAATTCCATAGATTAACATCGAATTTTATTCACTAAGTTTTTTTTTACGATGCATAATTAGTTAATATATTAAAGGGTTATATGCCAAAAATAGCAACAATTTTTTGTAGTTTTACCGTTTATACCCACATTATTTGTTTTTTATCCTTAATAGCAACAACTTATGTATTTTTTACCGATTATACCAACTTTTGACCTGGAAACCTGCTATAGCAGGTTACCATCCATTAATACCAACAACTTTTATCTTTTTACCAATAATAGCAACAACGTTTTATATTTTTACCAATAATAGCAGCGACTTTTAATTTTTTTACCAATAATAAAAACATATCAAATTAAATTTTCATTTATCTTTAACTAATCATTATTTAAAAAAACTAAATTTATGAAAATTGAAAACACAATAAAATAAGTTCATGATCCATTTTTTCATTTAAATTTTGTTAGAGATAAATCAAATGCAATGTGTGCCTATAAAAATATAAAAAATATGTTTTCTATAGACATTAAAAAATGAAGATTATTTTGATTAGGGTTGAGCATGGATCGGTTTTTGAAAAAAACCAAAAACCAAACCGAAACATCGATTTCTATATTCAAGAAACCGTTCGGTTTGGATTTTAAACGATTTGATTTTTTTTTTTATTATTTCGATTTCAGCTTGGTTTCAGTTTTTCTTTGTCATGGTTTTCAATTTCAATTCTTTATTTCTAAAACCAAAACACACACACATATATATATATATATATATTCATATATATATATACACATATATATATATATATACATATATATATATATATATATATATATATATATATATATATACAAATCGAAACCGAAACCAAATCGAAACCAAATCGAAATTTTTAGTTTTTGAAAATTCTAACTCCAAACGGTTTGGTTTTTTGGTTCAGGTTTTTTGATTTTTTCGATTTCAGATTGGTTTTTGGTTTTTTTTTGCACACACCTAATTTTGATGTCATATTTTCATGCATAGCCTTATAGGGGTATGATAGGGGCGACCATTTAAGTGTAACATGACAACGTGAAACTCAATTCATTTTCTATAAGATGTCACAGAAATATAATGAACACATTATGCTATATTTGTATTATTTTTTGGATACTTATTGTGAATTCATATTTCACGCAATTCATATTAACATTAAACACAATTCATATGAACAATTATTATCAACACATAAAATCGAATGCTTAGATTGAGATGAGAGAATATTACATTGATGTTCTTGGTGACTTGCACAACACTTTTTCTCTCTCAATCAGATCCGTGTATATGTAAAAATCAATCCCCTTATAACAGTACACATACACTCCTATTTATACACAATACAAAGTATTGAGTATTTACACAAACAACCCCTGAACTTTTTCAATAAAATTGATTACAACTCTATATAAATCTTGTACCCAACACTTATTACAACAATATTTGCATTATTTATTTATGTGATAAATAAATAAATAATAATAAATAATTACGATCTAATTATGGATAATTAGTCTTTTATTTATTTGATAAATAAAATGGTAATATATGATTTAAATGTATGAAAATCAGATGACGTTCAAATAAGTTCATAATTTATATTTGTATCCAAATTTTGTTAGAGATAGAATAATTCAATTATTAAATCATAAATAGTTATTCATAAAATAAACGGATGCAAGTAATAGTATTACCATTTTATTTATCAAATAAATAAAGAATTAATTATCCATGATTTGATCATAATTATTTATAATATTATTCATTTATTTATCAAATAAATATATAATGCAAATATTGTTGAACTAAGTATCCAAAAAAGAATACAAATGTAGCATAATGTGTTCATTATATTTCTATGACATCTTATACAAAATGATTTGAGTTTCACGTTGTCATGTTACACTTAAATGGTCGACCCTATCATATCATACCTATAAAACCCGGCTATGCATGAAAATATGACACATTAAAATAATCTTCATATTTTAATGTCTATAGAAAACATATTTTTTTTTTATCTCTTTTATAGACACACATTGCATTTGATTTATTTCTAACAAAATTCAAACAAAAAAAATGGATTATGAACTTATTTGATTGTATTTCGATTTTCATAAATTTAGTTTTTTTAAAGTAATGATTAGTTAAAGATAAAGAAAATTTTAATTTGATATGTTTTTATCATTGGTAAAAAGTTAAAAGTCGTTGCTATTATTGGTAAAAATATAAAACGTTATTGCTATTATTGGTAAAAAGATAAAAGTTGTTGGTATTAATGGATGGTAACCTGCTATAGCAGGTTTCCAGGTAAAAAGTTTGGTATAATCGGTAAAAAATACATAAGTTGTTGCTATTAATGATAAAAAATAAATAATATTGGTATAAACGGTAAAACTACAAAAAGTTGTTGCTATTTTTGGCATATAACCCTATATTAAAAAGTAAGTTTGTTATCAAAAGATATGTATCAATAAATTTGATAAAAAAAATGCTAGTAGCTTAATAGATAAAATATTGTTTTATGGAACAAAAGTTTCTGGGTTCGATTCCCAGCTAAGCAATTTAATATATTATTTTTATGGAGAATCATAAAAGCCATGGAACGGTCTTCAATTGAACGTACCGGTTGAACCGCTGGAGTGCTGGACCGACTCGATCCCAGACTGGCCACATGATGCATCAAACGATCGTGATGCATTATGTACGTTGGAATCCTAATACACGTTGGTTTTGATTTTCTATTGAATCCACCTATATATCTATAATTTAAAATGAGCACATGACATGATAATACTTTAGTATAATCCTAAATTTTAACAAAGTTGTCATAATTAAACCAATTTTAAATATAAGTCGAAGAGAAGATAACCAATCAATCACCACCGACTATTAAAAGATGGGAAGGTTAAAATAGGATTAGGAGGTGGATGAAAGTCGGGGCATCTTCCGGCAATCGACCAAACATATCCAACGCTTACGTCTATACACCGAAAAACAAGGGGAGCGAGAGAGATACATAAAGATTTAACACACAGCCACCGAAACTGAGATGTGGGAATCGATCTTCCTCACCGTAGCAGCCACCGCCGGTAACAACATCGGCAAAGTTCTCCAGAAGAAGGGGACTGTCATTCTCCCTCCTCTCTCTCTTAAACTCAAGGTATGTTTCATTTGTTTTTGCCCATCCATTCCTTGTTTCGCTAATCTATGTGTATGTGTCTTCATCGTCATGATCTATTATTCCCTTTGGACTGTGGTCTTATGTGCATACGGACTACAATGCTGATTGAAAGTTCACTTTCATCTTCATTTGCTCGTTTTGATGTTGATAATGATGATTTATGATGCAAATCAGATGCACAAATCACAAAGCATCTGGAATTTTGGAATGTGGTTTTAGATTTGCATGTGTAAAATATTTTAATTGGTTGTGGATATCTTGATTAAAAGTATGATGGCTTGAAAACCTATTATATAATTCCGGTAGTAATACTGTGTAACAATCGTCCGTTTCACTCTGAAATTTTACCAAGTGATTTTGATAGAGATCTAAACGGATTCAATCAACAATTCACACAAGAACAGCTTGTGGAATTCACGTAAACTAGAGAATTGCTATAACTTTCACGGAATTGATCAAAGATAAATTGGGTCTGTTACAAGAGAGGGTCTTATACCCTAAAATAGAAGAGTTACAAGCATTAAAGCATAGAGTAGTAACATAACATAAAGCCAATACTATTTGTTAAATATATCCCAAAACGGCACCGTGTCAATACCCTCTCTTTCAAATGTGTGTCAATTGTCAAAGACTCTTCCCTGGAGTGGGTTGCCATATTCGGCAATCTCGTCATCCTTACTGTCTGTTGGGTACACTTCAACAACTCTATGCATCGTTGACATTGCATAAGGAATGAACTTCTCAAAGTTCTCCTCAAGTACACATGCTACATCACCCATGCATGGAAAATTTGGAAGGATTAAATGACAAAATAAGTTGCCACTGGACAAAACCTGAAGCAGAGTCCTGATTAAAACCTGACATATAACACCTACCACCATAATAAGAATGGAGCAAACTTGGTATTCTTTGAAATTCTGAAAAATCATTTGCAACTGTTTGTGTTTCTCTAGCATATACTTCTGAAATTCTGGTCCTGTGGCGCAAGCAACAGCACTGATAGGTAACTTTGCTTCTTTGTGTACTATCAACTTATGGCCACGAAACACCTGATCCGACAGACAGGCATAGAAAAACTGCATGTACCATCTTCCTTGTCCTGATTTTCATCATGTTTCAATAAAATTCTAAGTCACAGTGGAACCACTAACGATAGAGTCCTCTCCATAAAACATGAATGAAGATATGGACTCATATTCTCCCGACTTACCAAGTATTGAACCTCTATCTCTTCATTACAGATAGGTCCCCATGATTCAATGATTGAATAGAGATACTTTCTTCATCTCCTTTAATAGCACTTCTGGTTAATCCGAAAAAAGTCTGCATATTGGGGTCCCACATCTTATAGTACGTTGAAGCTATCAAAAGAAGACAATCTATAGTAGCGTGTCTAATGCATGCTTCCTTGGCCGTGATTGTCTGCCATTATTTTCTTTAATCATCCATGGAAGCAACCCTGGTCGTTACTTGAGCAACATTGTGCCTTGCTTTGAAAATGCCAGGATAAGGAAATGTTTTGATGCATGTTCCAGATGTAAAGTGGGTACAGTCAGTCATCAGGCCTTCTACATCAATATCTCCATGACCCTCAGTGGTGTACATTAACAAATCATAAATGTGATTCCAGAAATGAATTTTCTCATCCAGTAAATTGCAAGCCACTTGCTTACCACGTCTATGATAGTGAATTGTGAATTTGTGATAACATTGCATTTGTGTGGGAATGTTTCAAATATATCTTTTCTCTCAAAAACATTTCATAAGTAAACGGATCCAGCCCATGAATATGAAGCCATATTTCCACTTGTAGATAAAACAACAATCATGAATATGATATTCATGATCAGTGAGGATGCCAAATAGTTGCCCAGTCTTCATCAATGAAAGATTGATCTCTAATGAATCAATGGTTCTAGCAAAAACCACTTTGCCACTGTTATGTAATGCTAATGAAACAAACTGTCTAGAAGAAGGGATGGTGAACGTCTGACAACTACAATACAGAACAGACCCCTCTTGCTAACTATGTCATATACGGGTGCACTCAATGAATAATAATCACTGGGCATGAAACTGAGTGCAGTAACGACATTTATATCTCTAGAGAAGGTAATGAAACCAAGGCATGAAGATAGTATACACATTGTGGTAATTATACTACACGCAGGAGGTTTTGGAGTTATGAAGTCCCATGGAAAACTAAAGGCATTATAATCACGAAGTTTTGGAAGTTTTTGATGTAAGAGTTCATAAAGGGACTCACTTGTTTTGGTAGAATTAAGGTAACTTGAAATGTATTTAGAAAATCAGTTTGACTACTCCATGACAAAAACTGAGGGTCACATTAACTTACAGGGATCGAAGTTTTTGGCATTTTTATCTTAGAGACTTGGTCCCCAAATTGATGACTGATACTCCTCCAGGATGTGACCGAGTGATTCTCACCGTCCTTCAGATTAACCATAGCTGACTTATCTCCATCACTCTTCAAAACAGCCCGTTTGCCTTTTTCCTTCCAAATGGATTGCAGCACCTTGAATGATTGGTTTGTTAGGGTTTCTCGAATCAGTGTGTGGTTTCAGAACAGATTCTGTCTCTGGTTGCCTAGGGTTTCTGGATTCGATGACTGGTTTAGGTACCACTAGTTCTCCCACTTCAGAACTATCGGAATCTGTTCATCGTCTTCTCCACTGAAAACCAACGGAACAGGTTTGTTTCTCTCGTCTTCCACAAAAATCTCCTTGAACACCAAAGAAGCATCGATCCCATTTTCTGTTGGTAATATCTTCATCGTTTCTTTCATCTCTAACATACTTGCAAGTAATTCTTGCGAGACCTTTGTAAGTTCCAGACATGGTGCTTTCTTCTTGCATCCATTTCCCACAGGCAGAGAATCTCAGCTTTGATACCAGTCATACCACTGATACAGATCTAAACGGATTCAATTAACAATTCACACAAGAACAGCTTGTGGAATTCACATAACCTAGAGAGCAACTCTCGTAGCTATAACTTTCACTAAATTGATCAAAGATATATTTGGTCTGTTACAAGAGAGGGTCTTATAGCCTAAAATAGAAGAGTTACAAGCCTCAAAGCATAGAGTACTAACATAACATAAAGCCAATACTATTTGTTAAATATATCCCAAAACGGCACCGTATCAGATTTTTTAATTGGAGTTAGGTTAAGTTGATAGGCATATGAACTTGTGAACCTGTTGTAGGGTTTGGAAAATGACTAACTTCTTTAAGAGTTTCGTATCTAACACCAACTTGTTTTTGTAGCAAAGAGTTTAGGTTTACTTGAAGTGTGGAATAAGAAAAGTTTCCTTGAAACTGATTTGCAGTTCTTTTATTATAATGTGAATTTAATGATTAGATCAAATGGGAAAAGGTTTGTAATTGAAAATGTTCTGAACTGAAAGAACTAAGAATATCTAATTTTTTAGTTTGAATAATACTTTGTTTTGACTTCCCAAAATTGGAAGTGAACTCCATTGAGTCAGGGAGGCATTAGCGTAATGTTGTTTCATAACTAAACTATGTGGTGAATGACTGAATCTAGGTAATGCTAACAATTTTTGTTGTTATGTAGTTGATTAAGTTAGCTCTTGTATCTATATTACAGGCAATGATACGTGTGCGTAAAAGTAATAAACATAGATTGTGGCACTATTTAAACTACTATAATGGCATATTGGCATAGCAGAAGGTCTATATTGAAACAAATTGGAAAAATGTAAAAAAAAAAAAGAAAAAAGAAAAGAAAAGAAAATAATCAGAACTTCAATTAGAATAGAACTGGAAAAGCAAGAGACCAAAAGTCTAAAGAAGGTTTCTTAATACAATATGATATTGCTTCCTGTCTCTAAGTTGTGTAAGTTGAGTGGTGCTGTTTCCGAGGTTCTCGTCGGATCCTTCTATGTCTAAGGTGAGCATCAAACATTGTTTAGAAGACATTGTTGTTGGGGTCTAATCTGGATGTTCCAACTAACATTTGTGTATTCTTTATTGAAAATGACAGGGAACTTGGCAAATGCACGGGTGACAAAAATTTCACCCCCTTGATTTGAAAATTGTAACTTATGAGACTAGGAATTTCTAGGCTATGATGTTTGCTTTATTTTTAACCCATTAGGCATGAATGAAGGATGTTCCGACCCGTATGAAGAACACTTAAAGATTACACAATTTATCAAAAACAAGACGTTACAAGAAACATTTAGTTACCAAACATTGAATAAAGTTATATCTGCTTTACCTATTACTTTCGTATGTTAGCAGTAACTTTAATATGAGTAACTGTACAGGGTCCATCCATTAAAGGAAAAAAATAACTCTTATGTCGTAATCTTGATTCTAGGCTCTGTATTTGTATGGTTTCAGGGTTGATCTTAGGCTTCTTTCTGGAGTTAATGTTTTTTTTTTGCTTTGGTTCTTTTCTATGTTTGTAGGTGGTAAGGGCATATGCTTCTAATAAGCCTTGGCTGATAGGTTTTCTAATGGATATCTTTGGGGCAATGCTGATGTTACGGGCTTTATCTCTAGCTCCTGTAAGTGTTTTGGATCAAGCTTCTTCCCGTATACGTCCTGAACTTCCCTTTCATTGTACTCACACAATGAAAGATATATCATCCCTATAACCTTTTGGGGAAAGATAGATGATAGGAAACGATATTTAATATTCAACATGTTTTTCCACCTTGCCTGAGTTTGCTTGATCATCTTTTGATTCCTATACATGCTTTAGGTCTCCGTGATTCAACCAGTTTCCGGCTGTGGCCTTGCTATCCTATCCATTTTTTCTCATTTCTACCTGAAGGAAGTCATGAATGTAGTTGATTGGATGGGAATCGCCTTGGCTGGCCTTGGCACCATAGGTAATGTGAGGTTTTAAAGTTGTGTTCTAACAAAACTTCATGCTAAATTTGATCATGTGATGTAAGATCTTAACCAGATTGTTATTTTAAGGTTTCCATGATATATGACTCCTCAATACAAAAATCTAAGAGGATGATTATTATAGGGTTTTCCATGATTTATGACTTACTAATACAAAAATATGACAAGCTTGGTTTTTTCTTTCACAATACTATACCAGAATTCAATTAATGAAATTAGTTCATTCAAATGAAATAACATATTAATATGGTTTGTGGGTGCCCTCATTTTCAGTGTCCATGCAACAAGGGCCGTAAGATTGACACGTCTACAGTTCTATTTTGTCAAGTTTCTGAATTTATGTTTCTGTCCTCTATATATATTGTCTTGACTTGAGGTTTATATGGTTCCTGAATATGCAGGAGTTGGTGCTGGTGGAGAGGAGCAAAAGTCTTCCACGATCTCTATCTTACACTTACCCTGGCTGGCATGTGGTGTTGCATTTTTGTTTGTAGGTATCTTATTCTCTGCACCATCTGATACTTGTTACAAATCTTCTATCTTGAACTAGGTTGCGTAGGCTATAAAATTGGTAACCTTGAGAAACTGACCAAGGAGATGAAACAATCAAAGGCTTTTAAGGCCGTTTCAATATATACATATATACATATATACATATATATATATATATATATATATATATATATATATATATATATATATATATATATCACTCCTTCAAATCTTGACTATTTCAAAATTATACCTGGTCTTCCATACCTCTTGAAAAAATTCTTCCAAATTAACAGGTTCATTGAAAGATATATGTTGGAGATTACCAGGGCATCTCAGGCAGTTTTTAACGTCCCTTTTTTTATTTGTGCTCTCCTTCGACATCTTTCACCTCTTGCCCCCTATCCTTTGATGATTTGTTTATGGTGTTAATCAAATATTTTTGGATAAGTTAATATGTTAGAAATTTAGTAACAGTAATGAACTCATGTTAGGTGTCTTAGCGATGGCAGCCCAGTGGTTGGGGACATGGAATCTATAGTGGAGGTGTAGGGTTCAAACCCTGGCACATGTGTCTTAACTATGGGTTATGTGATTTACCTCCTCCATGTTGGCCGTGAGACCGGTCGTTGGGGCACTGGGACCTGGAGGGTAGGGGTTACCTGATAGAGAAAATGGTAGTCTTAATAAGCAGCCCGGTAACAGGCCCAATTAGTTAGTTACGTAGTCTAGATTAGTGCTATATATAGAGAGAGGAAGGCAGAGAGAAGGGTGTGTGTGATTTTGTTTGTTAAATCGGCTGTTTAGCTTGGGCAGAGAGCCAGAGAGAGGAATTCATTCTCTTCTGAATTTGGGCAGGAGGATTCCAGAGAGTCCTCTTTGGATCTTCTCTGATTTTACTTTCATTGTTGATTAATAAAATCATTTGGTTCCTTTGATCCTTCACCATCTTATCTCTGTTAGCATTGTTCTAATCAATACCTTTTTCTTTCATGTTAGGTACTGAATATTATGAGTGCTTGTTTATTTTCTGATTAAATATCTTTGATCCTTTGTATGGAGCTTGCTACTGTTGATAGTTATTGTTTTTTCAGATTTTACTTTATCCATATGTGGATACGTGCTTATGTGTGTGTGTGTATTTGTATGCATTTATTTAACCTATATGTATATATGTATTATAAGTGTAGACACATATGTGTGTATAGATGCAACATATATTTACACACTACACACATATACAAGTGAGTGTATCTATGTACACATCAACACATATATATATATATATGTGTGTATAGACATTAATGAACACACATATATACTTAAATATGCATATGTACATGCACCACATATGTCATACACATATACAAACACACACACTTACATATGCACATACCACATGTGTAGTGTGTATCGTTTAATGCATGTGTGTATGTATGTATATAGTATGTTTGTGTGTGTGTACTTTCATATATCTCTCCATGCATACCTTATGCATATATGTGTGTTAGGATTCTGAGAATCATTCGCAGTTCGCATAGGGGCCTCTCTAATTGAATAGTTTTGTTCTTCAGTGTACCCCCACTTCCTTGAAATGACACCACAATACCACATAACTTGATATGGATGAGTCATAGCATCCTTGCTAGTCAATATGCTTATTTGGTTGGTACACTTGTTTCTTAGTTCCTGAAAAACATATAAATTTCTGTGGGGATGCTTGTGACACACGGAAATTTATTTAAGTGTTGCCAGTCACATTTGAATTTTTCATACTATTTGTCTTTTGGCCTTCAGTAGCTGTTGTAGCCTTGCACTATGCTGCTGCTTTAATGTGGCTTAAAGCTTTTACTCGCTGTCACATTGCAGGATGCTTTACCCAATAGAGGTGACTTAGTGGTTGAGCTTGAGATTTTTTAAAGAAGTTCTTGAGTTCAACTCCCACAAGCTTCAACTTCATGGGGTTTCCTGCCTTCAAAAAAAAAACATTGCAGGGTCCTTTAATGTGGCATAAAGCTATTACACGCTGTCACATTGCAGGATCTCCCTAAATTTTCTTATCAAGATTGGTGAATTATAGAGTTGAGACTTGAGTGTCAAGTCGAACAAAATTTACATCGCTTTTAATTCGGTTGATGGATTTCTGCTGTTACTTTCCCCAGTTTATCCCCTTTGTTTGGGGATGAGTGTCCGGGGGGAGGGTGATGGGGTGCAACAGCGATCTGTAGGCTATGTTCTACAGTTTAACGTACTCTGATATGCATACGATAAATTGTTGTCTTATAAGATGAATTTAGAACTTGGGGATATGGTATACAATCGAGTTGTTCTAATTCGGGGAATTAATGCATTATTCAAGCTATGCTCTCAATGATGTGATTCTGATAAAAGTTTTCGTCTATGTAAAGAACATGTTCTTATATCACAGTTATGATCATTAGTCTTCTGCACATAGGTACTCCTGAATGGATGGCTTCGTATATACAGACGTCAACGAAGAGAGCAAGAGCTGGTATCCTAGATTTCCAACACGATTAACATTTCCATAGGATTGTCTTCTAAAAATTCTTATTTGTATATTTTGGTATTTTATACAGATGCAATCCGAAGTTGTTGAAGAGATCATATATGGCTTGGAATCTGGCATTTTATTCGGGTATTTATCTTTTTGAAGTAACATATATGTTTGGGCTGCAACAGGCTTGAAAGAACAGTTTCTATACAAATATATAGCCTGCTTCCTGATTAGTATTCCTACATGCAGGATTGCATCTGTAATTTCAAAAATGGGATTTGTATTCCTAGAGCAGGGATTCTCGGCTTTGTTGGTTCCATTATGCATTTCGATCAGTATAGGCTGTAGTGCTTCAGGTTTTGTTTACCAGGTCTCTCTAATATCCATCAGCCTGCATACCATTCAATCTTCACATTATGCTGCTCATTTACGTTATCTGGAACTAATTTAAAAGAACATTATTTTACAACTGCCTATGATCAGACCCGTGGGTTGAAGCATGGGAGGGCGGTTGTAGTGTCCACATGTGCTGCCGTTGCTTCAATTGTGACGGGTGTACTCGCTGGTATGCTTGCTCTTGGAGAACGATTGCCTGAAAGTCCAACATCTCGTCATTGGCTTTTGCTTGGATGGTTAATCTCAATTTACTCATTGTGTTTTCTTAATTGTTGTTCAACCATATTATAGTGTGGTGGGTTGTCTGATGTTTCTTCTGACGGCAGGTTGCTAATAGTTACTGGCGTGATTTTACTGGTAAGTTCCACCAGGCTGGTTCGTTTTTTTCCCCGACGGTGGCGACCAAAAGAGAGAATCTTTGCTTCTCGACAACCAAACTCTCTCAGAAGTCGGGAGCCAAGCTCAAACCCAAGTACTATCATCCAGACAGCAACGTTGCATCATTTGGTAACATCTCCTTCAAAACCAAAAGCCTGATTGAATTAATGAGATGATAATATCTGTCTATTGACGATTATATTGAACGTGGTAGAAGCAGCCATTGCTGCCCACCTGCAAACCCCTAGGAGGTTGGTCGGTCGGTCATAAATAGAATTATACATCTTTGAGTCAAATAGAGCGCGTAATGTTTCATCATGTATACAGTTTCCTGAATCTGAATTTGCTAGTCTGTTAGGATGCAAAGATATTCGTTATCGTTAAGCCATATGCTTCACAATCTTTCAACTTTTGTTTTCGTGATGATTTGGTTTCTTATGATTGTTGCTTGCGTTGCGTCTTTATGTTCTTTACATTTCACAATACTTTTAAGTAAACAACGAGTGGTAAAAGAAGAATTGTTGGTTTTATATACCATTCAAAACTCGTTGTCATATACACTCAAAATATGCTTTTAGGACATTGTACTGCATTAACCAATTATATTTTGGCTATATATGAATTGAAAATGTTTGAGACTATAAATGAAACATTGGAACCATTACAAAGAGGCCACAACTGCATGGCACAGACTAGGCCACCACCTGCAGAAGGAAAGCCATAATCTTTCACTTTTTGAGCACTCCACAAAACATAGCAGACATAAGATAGAAGGGTGATCCAAGCCAATGTCATTTAGGAAGCTTCTAACGGTAGCCTCCAGATACAGACGCAAACCTTCTTAGGAACCATTTTGCTTCATAAAGATTCAACATCAAGACTATGTTGTAGCGTCTTGTTTTCTATCAGCGTCTTGAGAGCTTTGACTGAGAATCTCCGTCTTCGTTAAGTCATCAAACCCACTTGTCCTTTTGAGTTTTGACCCATGAGAAGATAAGGGTGATAATTTGGAGAAGACCACCAATGCCATTCCCACCTTCGTTAAGTCATCAAACCCACTTGTCCTTTTGAGTTTTGACCCATGAGAAGATAAGGGTGATAATTTGGAGAAGACCACCAATGCCATTCCCACCTCCTTTCTTGATCATGTTGTACCAATCTGGTATCAAATAGAGATGCTAGAACCATACCCACAACTTTTACATATGACTTATTAATACCCAACCTTGAATGACACTGCATATCCTAATGATGTTTCTCCATGTTTAAGGGTATTTGGTTCACAGAATTCTTGGGATTCACTGGAATTTGCATTTAAAATTTTGTGTTTGGTTCGTAGATTTAAGTAAGGATTTAAAAATCTAGGATTTTTTAAATCTCTTCATACTTTGTTATTTAAAAACTCAGCCTTCCCTGAGATTTTAAATCCATGTTAACTTGCATTTTCCAGATAAGCAAATTTTTCTTAAAAAATAATGCAGATTCTTTGAGAATTGAAACTACCCAAGGCTTCATTTTACCCACACCCCATCTTAACTTTATCGCTCGATCCTTCCAGAATAACTTCCTCCTCACATTTTCAAGAAATTTGGTGGCATGAATTGGGGCTCGAAAAGGAGAGAAATAATGCAAGGATAGTTAGCCAAGAACACTTTTGATCGAGGTTATAATTTGCCACCAAAAGAAATCAAATTTGCTTTTCAAGTTGCCTACATATTCTTAAACCTTCAAACTCTCGATCCTTTTCATGCTCTTTCCAATTAGAATGCCAAGGTATGTGAATGGCAGTACACTTCATTCTTTCTGACAAACTCACTTCCTCAGTTGTTGTCCAATACCAGAAATTTTGTAATAGAAAGAATGTACCTCGTAGATCACTTTTGCAAGATTATTACGAACGAGATGCTTTCGGTATCCACCAGCGATGTGACGTTCGAGCGTTGGCTACTATAATCAAACGAAGAACGAAAGAAACACATACTTTTGTGTGTGTTGTGGGTTCGGCCGTAGGTTGCCTAGAAGGGGGAGGAGAAACTGATTATAATAATGTAATCATTTAGGTCCTGTTTGTTTTAGACTTAATTAGCTGAATATGGATATTAGCTTATTCGGTCAGCAAGTACATAGCATTTGTTTTTGACTTATTGATTAAGTCAATGGGTCTCGGTCAGCATTTTCAACAAGTCATCCTAGCACACTAGTATAGGTTCAGACACTATTTAGTATTTACATGTTTATATAGTCAAAAATAAAAAGTTAAAAAAACCAACAACAATGTGCATGATGGGGTTTCTTTTCTCTTTTTCATTTTCAATTAACAAATAATGAGAAATCATATATATGTTCTGAAAATATAATAAATAGTTTTATATATTTTATTATATATGTTGTAAATTAAATATTATTTAATTTAATTATTTATGTTAATTTAAAAGTAAGATAAAGTTTCATTCAATCATTATTTTTAACATCAAAAAAAATATTTATCATCTATGCTTGCGTTTTCCATTTTCTTTCTTCATTTGGTTGAATAAAAATTTATCACTAGCCTATTTTTTTAATCTACACTATTATGTGTGTGTTTAACTTTCTAAATTGATATTCAATTAAGAAAGAATTTTATTTATTTATGGTTTTTAGATAAGATAAAAATTATATTTTGACTTTATTCAACAAAAAAAAAACAAATAATGATTATTTTTAATAGAAGGTAAAATTAACATTGTAATATTCAGACAGTTCATTCAGCAACAAAAACAATCATTAATTTTGTTTATCCAGACAGACAACTTAATCCAGACAACTAACTTAATCTAGACAGAACTTAATACAAAATATAAACAAACAGCCCCTTAGAGTTATCCAAACTCTTAATCATTATCCTTAAAAGCAAGTAAACCTCTATAACATCATATGTTGCATTTTAATCATCGTACTTTGAGATATTGATAATTAATCATCTAATAATTAATTTAACCTCAATTATGACATCTAAATATTATTTTCCTTTATAAATAGGGTCTACTATTATTTATTCGCATGTTGGAGATAGTTGTTATATAATTGATAGAATCTAAAATGGATGAAATACCAGATAGATGAGGACTAGAAATTGCTGATTCTGCCCAGTGTACTAATCAGTGTGAGCCTTCAATGTTTTATGTCGTCAACCATGATGTAGCAGTGATGTCATCATAATTAATGATATCACTACCCTCAATAAATACGTAATCAACCTTAGAAAAGTGATGTAAAAACAATCGGAAAGGAATGCATCAATAGACGAATCAATGAATCGTTGCCTTCGAATGACATCGGTTATCAGGTTACTAGTAGTACAAATCTGAAAGTATGATTAATAGATGTGTAAAAAAGTACACTACCTAAATTAAAGTATTAACAAAAATACACAACTATTAGACGATGTATAACATGGGTCATAAAATGATATCCACAAGATAAAAACCCATAGTTTTATAAAATGATAATAACTAGAGATGTATAACCTGCAAGTTGCAACGAGATCATAAATTGTATTTTTATAAATATATTACTTTAAAATAATAAAATAACATTAGCTACCGATCGTGAGGTTTATAAATGGAAAGAATGTGATTGATCAACCAACTAATAATAAAATTTGTCATATTAAAAATAGTTGAGACGAAAAACAATTTTATATTGGAATGCAGAAAAGAAGAAGACGATCGTAATGATATATTTGTCATTTCGTATAATATAATATATCTAACGTTATAACACAGAAATAAAACAATTATATATTTTGTATGAAATAAAAATAATTAGTGAGTTGCATACCTATCTGCCTAATAAAATAGTTCTGACGATAACAAATTTTATATCAGAATGTAGATTAAAATAATACGATCATAATAATATATTTAAGTTTTAATAACATATAGTATATCAAGGTTATCACAGGAAAACAAAAATGTTATATATCATATATAAAGTGATAAAAAAAACTAGTCAACTAAATAATAAAAAAATTCATTTTAAAATAGTTTGAGACGAAATACAATTTTATGTTTAAAAAAGTGATCATAACGATATATTTGTATAACAAACATTTTAATAGAACAACAAAACAATTATATATTATATATATAATCATATATTTAGCCAGCTACATGCCTGCCTGCTTAACGAAAATGGTTCCCACGACGATAAATTTTATATCAGAATGTAGACAAAAATAATGCGATCGTAATAGTAAATTTTAATAAAATACAATATATTAAAAGTTATCACAGGAAAACAAAAATGTTATATAATATATATAAAGTAATAAAATAAGACAGCTGTTTACCTGCCTGTTTGAGCTGTCTGGCAGCCTGCTTGGGATAGTGTAAAAATTAGTCATGTTGGTAATTGTTATACATTTAATTACAACTTTTAAGTTTTAACCAACCAAACAATAGTTTCAATTATTAATTATTAATAATTTTAAAAAGATAAATTTTTTTATTAGATGTTAACTGAAATCATAATCATTTATAGGTTTAATTATTGACAAAGTAGAAAGCAAATATATAAAAACAGATAATTGTAGACTGAGAGTACGTATGTATATATATGCATGTCTCCATGCTTTCAATTCGTTCTTGGCCTCTCCTTTCGATCTGTTCTACACATTCCACAATTCCAGCAATCTCTTTCGCATAAAACAGCATTTCAGATGGATCCAATTTGACGGATTTTGACAATATTCATCTTCCAACTTTATTCTTAATTAGAAATTAATTAATCATGCATCATCCTTTCTCCATCGCTGAAGAAAAAACCCGATATGTTCTTCGATTCTTCCACAAATCTTGATCCGCTCAGCAATGGTGAGAAACTTTCCTACACGCGACCCTACTTCTCCACATAATCAATCGATATCAGTCACGTTCATCGTTGCTTTTGTCGCAGCCGTTGTCACCATCGTCTCATCCCTTTGTGGATCTACCAAAAAGAAACAACGAAGAACGCCCTCTCGTTCCAGGGCTCGACCACCATTAGTACGTCAAGAAACACAAACACTCGATGTGAGAATCGAAGACAACGCAAACATAAATGTACCCCGGTCGTTAGGTGATCCACCTGCACCTCCACGAGACACGAATATTAATAACATAAAACCACTTCCACCGCCACCCGCGATGGCAAAACTAAGAGCGGCGTCTTTTCACGTCCGATCAAACTCGAATGTATCACAAAAGGGGAAACTGTTGTCGAGTATGAGCATGAGATCGATCGGAGGGCATAAGAAGGCGTCGAAGAAGGAAGCAAAACACGTCAAGAATAATTTGAGCAACGAGGATTCGATTTGGAAGAAAACCATCATTTTAGGGGAGAAATGTAGGGTTCCTGATGAGGAGGAGGAAGCCGTTGTTTACGACGAGAAGGGAATGCGGATCCCTACCTTCCATCGCAAGCAATCTGTGGGGTTACAGATATCTCGACAAAATTCGACCTTGGAATCAAATGGTAACCCGAAAGAGAAGGCTTAGAAAAACATCGAAAAGGTGACGAATTTCGATCGTTTTAGGGTTATTTGTTGCAGATTTTGGTAGATATGATTGAGTTTTCAAATTGTTCGATTTTGTGTTTTTCATGATCAATACAGTACAGTGTACGTGATCTGATCTCTTGTTCATCTTCATTGTTTTCATGTTTTTCTTCAGTTTTCACTTTTCAGGTAAATCATTCTCATTTTCATTTTCAATCTATAAATTATAAACATCACTTCATTTTCATACTTTCTTTAAAGGATAATGAATTGATAGATGCATATATCTTTTTATCGGGTTCGACTCCTGTCTAAGTCAAATTGATATTTAGGTGGAGAAAGTAAGTTTGGGGCAAAGATCTAGTTTAGAAGTAGGTTTAGAATAGTTTGCCGTTCAAAAAAATTCTATAAATACTATTAATTGTACCATGTTCTCATTTAGTTGCTACTTTTCATTTTCTTAATTTTTCATATCATTTACTACAATCTAATTTAAATGTAAATCAAATTAAATCCATTCTATAAAATCTTAACTTAATTACTTTAATAATTAATCAACCAAAATTATATAAACTCTAATTTTTTATTGTTATTATATTATAAATATTTATATTTATTTTTGAATATTATTATTAAACCAACATATGGATATTAACCTAGTTATTAATTTATGCAATAAATTTACTTTTATAATAAGGTGAATATCATATAAATTAATTTGTAAAAATATTATAATGTTAAATTCTAATAAATAATTTGAAGAGTTAATTACATAGATGGTCCTTTAACTGTCCTCAAATTGCAGATATAGTCCTTTTTTCGAAAGCGTTGCAAATTGGGTCCTTTATGTACCGAAAAGTTGCATTTAAGGTCCTTTCTAACAGAATCCGTTAACTTTTGAGGTTAAGTCAGTGGCATTTTCGTCTTTTTAAGTATAAATGACTTTTTTTGCAATTTTTTCTTATTACTTGCTTCTTTATTATTATTATTATTATTATTATTATTATTATTATTATTATTATTAAAAAAGGAAAAAGAAACCCATAAAGAACAAAGCAACCCATGTCTCCGTCATCATCATCCACCAAAGCAACC
The DNA here is from genome assembly GCA_020465985.1 of Centrapalus pauciflorus. Lineage (NCBI taxonomy): Eukaryota > Viridiplantae > Streptophyta > Magnoliopsida > Asterales > Asteraceae > Centrapalus > Centrapalus pauciflorus. The sequence goes on along the minus strand of JAANYP010004891.1, from coordinate 553,636 downwards.
CTTCTTCTCCACATCTCCTTCTCCATATTATCAAAACAAAACCTTAAAATCATCCATGTCTCCTTCTTCTCCGGCCACAGCCACATAATGTCTCTGTATATATTCTATATATATAAAAGTTTGTGTCTTTTTTGGTAAAGATTTATTTTGAAGAGATGCAATCGAGTAATGATGGTGTGTCTGATCAGCAACAACAAATGCAAAAAAACAGTCACCGGTGACGACGACGGCGGCGCAGACGATGGGGGTGGGTTTAGGGCAGTACCCTGCGGCGGCGATGTTAATGCAGCACCAACTGATGCCACCTTCGCCGGTTATGAAGGTATTGTCGGTGGACTTGATGATGAGGAGGATGGCGTCGGTCCAGTCGTCTTCGCCGCCTCCATTCCTCCGATCCGCCCTCACCCACATATCTTCGCCGCCTCCATCTTCTCCGGTGAGTAAATCAACTCCAGTCATCTTCGCCGCCTCCATCTCTCCGATCCGCCCTCACCCACATATCCCTACCAACCCTTACACGCCTCTCCGATGCAAAACCTGCTCCGCCTTCCTCAACCCTTTCTGTCGGGCTTCACCTCCGGCCACCACAGTTGCCTTCGTCTTCAGCCACCACCGATCTCCTCTTTCCTCCTCCCATCTAGATTTGAACCTATTTTTAACTAGATCTGAATTTCTTTTTAAATCATATGCGAAACTCCAGATCTAAAACTCCATATTTGAAAAAAATAAAGGGAGGAGTAGGGTTGCTTTGGTGGATGATGATGACGGAGACATGGGTTGCTTTGTTCTTTATGAGTTTCTTTTTCCTTTTTTAATAATAATAATAATAATAATAATAATAATAATAATAATAATATTAAAGAAGCAAGTAATAAGAAAAAATTGCAAAAAAACGTCCTTTATACTTAAAAAGACGAAAATGTCCATGACTTAACCTCAAAAGTTAACGGATTCTGTTAGAAATGACCTTAAATGCAACTTTTCGGTACATAAAGGACCCAATTTGCAACGTTTTCGAAAAAAGGACTATATCTGCAATTTGAGGATAGTTTAAGGATCATCTATGCAATTAACTCTAATTTGAAACATGATCGTATATGTAATACGTGTTAACAATCATTTAGTTGCATATACAGGTAAAAAAAAAATAAAATGTTATTATATAATTATACGATTTAACTTATTACGATATTTATTTTCAAATAAATCAAGGAACATTATATATATCATTCTGACTTAAGAAAATCCGGAAATAAATCTTTTAGCAATGATAAGAAGTATGGATGTAAACGGTTCCGGAATCGGACCGAACCGACCCGGAACCGATTTAACCGAAACCGAATATTAAAGATTATAAGAACCGAAAACTGAACCATAATTGTTATGCGGTTCCGGTTCGGTTATGGTACGGGTATGTAGTTTCATATGCATTATGTAGTTTCAACATCCTAAAATATTGTTCCAACAAATGATCTTTTTGGTTTTTACATTGTGGGCTTTTTTTTTTGAAAGGCAAATATATTAATGATAATAACAGGCTCCAAGAAGGAGCCAAATCAACAGAAATGAATTACAGAGACAAACTAGAGAATGGGTTACATGCCCAGATAGGCCAACTAATCTTAACCGAGCGGACTCTATTCTCAAACCATAAACCCGACATTCTTTGAATCCACGGAAAAGGATCCTCCTCCAAAACTTTCATTCTATCCTCCAGAGATGCGAACAAAACTTTATTCCGTCATTTCCACAAAACCCACCAAGCTACCATAATGATGCTCTTGAAGTGAGAATTAAACCTGCTCTTCTCCCCTTTGAAAAAATCAAAAGAGAATACGGAATCAACCGAGTCAATCAAAGAATCCTTATAATTCCACCAGCTCCAAATTTTCTTCCAAATTGGAATCACCATTGGACATTTTAGAAGGCAGTGTTCCAGATCTTCAGAAACCGAGTTACAGAAAAGACAGGAAAGGGAGGGTAAAGAAATCCCCTTGCTTGATAGATTCATCCTTGCTTGATAGATTTACCTTTGTGGGCTTTTAAATCATTTCTTAATTTGCATATTATGAGCTTTTCAAATTAGAACCGATACTTGCAGAACCGTTAACCGAATAACCGATAACCGAAAATTGAAGATTATAAGAACCGATAACCGAACCGAATATTATAAATTGGTTCCAATCGGTTCCGGTTCCGGTTCGATTTCAATTTCGGTTCGGTTTTTTGGTCATTCCACACATCCCTAATAAAAAGATTGCAATTATGACTGTGGCACTTTAAGTAACAGATAAAAGATGTTATACTAAATAATAATAATAATAAGTTCATGTTCCTGGAAATATCATTTTTTATATGTTATCGGAGGTATCATTCATGATGAATATGTTTTTTTTTTCAAATTTTTATTACATAAAAATGTGTAAAATAACATTATAAGTTAATATAAAATTCGTATCATTAATTTTTATCATTTAAAATTACAAAAACAATCATGTTAATAAATTATAAAACATATTCATTCACAGGTGTCTCTTTCATTCAAATGAATTTTTCTAAAATTTTATTTGATAAAAACTTATGATAAAAATTTATATTAATTTACGATATTATTTTGTATATTATTATACCAAAGAATTCTACTAATATAATAGATTAATGATAAAATTTAGAGTTAATTACAAAAATGGTCCCTGTGGTTTGTCTTAAAATTTGTATTTGGTCCCTGAACTTTCAATTTTGCAGAAACGGTCCTTATTTTCATAGTTTGTTTGCAATTTTGGTCCCTCAACCTATTAACTTTTCTAATATGACCAAATTACCCTTATTTTGATGCAATATAGGGACCATTTCTACAATTAATTTTTTAACTCTTTTTTATTCTTAATTAAATAAATTATTTTTTGGTGTTACTTAGATTTAATAAACTATAAAAATAGAAAAGAATTATTTAATTATTTATGTTGGTTCATAAATGATTTAGATATTTTTAGTCTTAATTTGTTTTTAATTTACTATAATCAAAGTGTAAACCAATCAAAATTTATAATCGAAAAAATCATTTATGTTTAGAAATTATTTTTTAAAGGTTTCATAAATATGAAAGTTTTTCTCTATAATTATTTATACTGGTTCATACATTTATAATAAAAAAATATTTATGTTGATCAAATCACAAAGACCATTTATGTAATTGACTCTACTTTATTTTTAGTGTTAATTAACTTTAATAAATTATAAAGAACTTAAATAAATAAAATTTTAACGTTTAATTTGACCGAGCTAAAAAAACTTCCAAATGGTCTAAGACAACTCAAATTATTTTATTTAACGTATCAATTATTTTATCGCTTTAATTTTTAATTACACCAAAAACGATTTAAAATTTTAGGTCCATATAACATCTTTGATATTCATGATTAACAACTTTAATCATCGAACTTTGGTTTGTCAGACCTTTACATAAAAATCGAGAAATATAAATAGGTTTTTATTCTTTTTTCGTCTTTCAATTTGATTTTTCATTTTAATATGATTAAATCGACACCTTAAAAATTTAAACCACTTATATTTATCACTTTATCATTATCACCTTGCTTTGTACAAATGTGAACAGATTATAAAATATAATCTTTGGCCGATTTTATTTAAAAATAAAGTAAAATATATTTGACCAACAAACATATTTTTATTATAAATTTATGAACCAACATAAATAATTATAGAGTCAAATACTTTTATAATATTTTATATATGAAACCTCTAGAAATAAGTTTCCAAACATAAATGACTTTTTCGATTATAAATTTTGATTGGTTTACACTTTGATTATAGTAAATTAAAATTAATTAAGACTAAAAATATCTAAATCATTTATGAACCAACATAAATAATTAAATAATTCTTTTCTTTTTTTATAGTTTATTAAATTTAAGTAACACTAAAAAATAATTTATTTAATTAAGAATAAAAAAGAGTTAAAAAAATTAATTGTAGAAATGGTCCATATAGTTTGCATCAAAATAAGGGCAATTTGGTCATATTAGAAAAGTTGAGGGACCAAAATTGCAAACAAACTATGAAAATAAGGACCGTTTATGCAAAATTGAAAGTTCAGGGACCAATTCCAAATTTTTGGCACAAGGACCATTTTTGTAATTAACTCTAAAATTTAATTATTTTTATATTTGTTAAATGAATCTCATAAACAAAAATGACAAAAAAGATCAGACACAGTTATCAATAAATACGTAAGATAAAGTTAGGATGCATAGAAAAAGAATCAATCGTCGTTCTATTTCCTCCACTGAGTGTCAGCACATACTGACATACATTTAAACTAATATTTATAGAAATGCTTTATGTTAGAAGAAAATATTTATTAGAAATGTTCAATTTATGAGTTGATACCAAAAAAAAAAAGTTAATACTGAAAAAATATAATTAATATTTTAATTTTTGTGATTAAGTCCCTAAACTTTTTTCTTACTATTTAAGTTCCTAATTATTTTTATCTTATTCAAAAGGGTATGTTTGATCTGTTTGACCGGTTATCAAACAAGTATTCTTATTTTTTTTATCAATTGATTAATGTTGAAAAAAACCTATCAACTTTTCATATTATAGCGATTAAGTTCCTAAATTTTTTGTTCTATCAGTTGTATTTTACCAACAAATCCAGTAACCGATCAAAGATATAAGCTTTTGAATAAGACAAATATAATTTAGGGACTTAAACAATTTAAAAAAAAATTAGAACTTAATTGAGAAAATGAAAATGTTGATTGTGTTTTTCAATATTAACCCAAAAAAAGAGTTTCTTTCTTTTTTTTCATGACTAAAATCTTAAGTTTTCTCACCTGTTTAAGTCATTATTTTGTGTTATACAGAATTATATATATATTTTATGTTTATCTTATTATGTTCATTGTATATTTGAATGAGTTAACACTTAAAAAAAATAAAATTCAGATATCATTTTCAGGTTTAAGTCATTCAACTTTATTTTAAATTTTAAGTGACTTTAATTACAAAAAGAAAAAAATATTGGTTTTTTTAAATAATTACCTTTAATTTTAGACTATATTTTTAGAATGTCACGGTACCACATTTCTCAACACACAATTTTCTAAAATAACACCAAACACCAATTCTTTCCCAAACCCTATCAGCTACCGGTATTGATAATTGAAAGAGTAAATTACATCAATGGTCCTTGTGGTTTGCTCTAACATACGAATTTTGTCCCTAAACTTTATTTATTACACGGGTGGTCTTTGCTTCTAATGTTTGATTTAACAATGGGTCTCTTCTCCGTTAACTTTAACCGAACTTTGTTATATATGTGAAAATTATCTTTACTTCTGTTTTTGTCCATCAAATTTTCACTTGATTTTGGTTTTAGTCATTTTTTTAATTTTAGATTTAATTTTTATATTATATACAATATATATTTTATTAATTGTGATAAATTAACTTTTAGAATTTACTCTCTTAAGAACACAAATTCTGTCTTCCGTTTTCTTTTTCACTGGTTTGTGAGATAGAGAGAGAGAGAGAGAGAGAGAGAGAGAGAGAGAGAGAGAGAGAGAGAGAGAGAGAGAGAGAGAGAGAGAGAGAGGGGATTAGGATAATCCATATCATATTCGAAAAACTTCAAGCCATCTCTGGAAGATTGAAGCCATCTCTCAAAGCCATCTTTGGAAAATCGAAGTCATCTCTCGTGTCTGAAGATCAAAGCCATCTTAGATTTGGGTGAGACATCTTAAAGATCTCTCATTGTTATCCTTCGAGATTAGGGTACCACCGACGGAAGAGAGTGCTGAGAGGAAGAGTAAGAGAATGATTCGTTGATAAGGGTCTCCAAACCTCGTTCTCATTTAGTTAGGATCTTCAGACCTTCAATTAGGGTCTCCAGACATGGTTCTCTTCATACTTCGTTGCTTTGGGTTTATTATTTGTCATTCGCTCTCTTTGTCTCGTCATATTAGAATTGTCAATCTGGATTTCAGATCTTAATATCACTGCTTAAAGGATCACAAATTTGCAAACAAACATTTGACATACGAAATAAGATGTTCATAGGATTTGGTCATGAACATTAAAGGTACAAACTGAAAGCATCTGATGATGTCTTTATGTTTTATGGTGTCTAGATTTGTTCTTTGATAAATGCTTGTTCTACATTTCATTAAGTTTATATCGAAGTTGTTTTTTTAAGTTTTGTTTGAACATGATTTCATTTAGAGTTTGTTTGGTTTGAGTTGTTTTGAATGATTTGAATGCAGCTGAGTATGTATGCATCGGATCGTGTATGATATGTAATCGTGTTTGTCTGGGTTTGTTCCGGATCTATATTTTATTTCTAGTGTTTTGAGGTTTGATTTTTTTTCTTGATTTAATTGATGTTTCAGATCTCATTTGACATTGATTAATTTTATTAAAATCTCATAACCAAAGTATTCATATGGTTGCAACTGAGGCCCAATGAAGTCTCAAAGAATGGATAAAATCTGGATTTGTTCCTTTGAATATTCGAAACAAAATAATAGTAATAGTAATATAGTAATGGTAATAGTAATAATAGTATCAAAAAATTGGTTATATACTAGGACTAAAAGTGTCTATCGTAAAGATGGTAAATGGTATTTTTATAAAAGTTAATAGAGGGGTGGTTAAAGTTGACGAAGGAGACATCGAATGTGAAGACAAACAGTAAAATCAATATGTAATAAATAAAATTCAGAAACAAAATCTGTAAGTTAAAAGAAATGATAATGACGATTTATGTAATTTACTCCAATTGAAATTCCAATCAAATTTCTTTAAATTTATTCTTCAAGCCAAATAAAATGATAATGATGTGTTTGGTAAGTTAGAATCACAATGAATGAAAATAAAAAAAGAACAAATGGTACATACATATATCATTAATATATTTTAGTATTTATTTCATTGATTCACACGTAAAACAGTAGAATGAATTAAATAAATAAATTAAAATTTTCTTGTTTCTCTCTATCAAGAAAATTAAGTAAATACTATATTTGTGAGAAATAATAAAATCCAAAATTTAAGTTACTATGTCATCATTTCTTATAATTGGGAAAACAGTATAAATGTTCATATTTTTAATTTTAATTTTTTTTTATCAAACCAAATGTATTATAAATTTAAGGGCACTTATTATCAACTCCTAACCTAAGCATAAAGGGGAGTAAATGTTTTTTAGATGCATGAATTATTGATTAATATCTAAGTATTTATTATAATGATTTTTGGACAAAGATACAGAGGTTGATGTATCATTAATTTTTTTCAAATGAAAATTTAATTAATTAAGAGCATTAATGGTGTTGCTTAGAACATACTTTTGGTCTGGACGAAAACGAGACTGTGGTCAACCACGAATTTATTCCATTTTGATTTTCTCTAAAAACACACAAAACAATTAATGTCCTTTTTAACTGTGTGCTTGTCAGTTTGGCACCTATTTAATAATCATCAAGCCTCGGTCAAATTATGAATGTTTTTTAAACTTTTAATTATAACAAAACACATTAATCAACAGAACTATAATTTTCAAATTTAACGGTTTATTGAAGACCCGTGCGTTGCAAAATAAATATGAAAAACAAATGAGTAAATACTTTTTAAACAATTCAAATAACGAAACACAACTGAATCATGATCGAAAACTGAAATTGAAAAGCTGATGTATATCAAGAAGCAAGCAAAATGATATTGTTAGTTGGTTCCTATCATTGGTTCAAGATTTTGCAATGTTAAAATTACAAACCATGTCTTATTAAATCGGATCGGAACCATAATTTAATAATTAAATATTCATAACCATAATTTGAAAATTTGACATTGATTAGGTTTAATTGCGAATTTAATTTGTTGGTTTTATGATCAAATCAAATAAAGTTATAATGGTAATGTCTAGATTACATCGATTAGGGTTTGCCAACGTTATAATAATAATGTTCAATATTAAACATAATCATATTTAATAAAAAATCTATATATTAATTAGTTACATTTTAATTATAAAACAATTTCATTAGAATATTGTATTGTGCATTTGAATAATAATTTTTTTTTTCATACAATTAAACATAACATAATAGTTTCAAAAAACAAATCCAAACATATGTATGATTAAAATCATAAATTTAAATGTGCAAGAAAATATTGTAACAACAAATGTTAAAAGAGGACTAAACAAAAATTTATTAAAATAAAGGGGTTAAATAAAAGATAACATTAAGATAAGAGTGTGTTATGAAAAATTAAAAAAAAAAAAAAAAAAAACTAACCAATTCATGATTGGATATGTTTCAATTTTGCATTGGGCAAGCCCATTTGCAAACTACACACACAAACACACACACAAAGGGTGTTTGGTTTTGCGTTATGAACGAGATTATCAGCTTATTTTTTACAATAACGCAAATAATTGGTTTAAAGTGTTTGGATTATATACGTTAATAAATGATTATTTGCGTTTAGCTTTAATCTTACCACATTTTTTCATAAGTTAAAAATGTAGCTTATTTGCTTAATAAGTGATTATTTGGTCATTTTACAAGTTAAAACGCAAATCTAAATATTTTAACAACTGATTATTTGATAATTATGATAGCAAACAACAGAAGCTAAACCAAACACTACATTTCCGGCAACACTTTTGGTTACAACTATTATTAGGGGTGTGCAGAAAAACCAAAATCCAAACCGAAACCGAAAAAAACCGAAAAACCGAAACCAAAAAACCAAACCGTTTGGATTTTGGACTGGTCTGGACTCTTGATTTTCAAAAACCGAAAGTTTCGGTTTGGTTTAGGTTTAAGCCTTTAAAAAACCGAAAAAAATCCAAACCGAACCGATTTTATATATAATATATTATAAAATTTAGATTTATTAAATATCTACCTTCTTTAATTATTAAATTAGGTTGTTTAAATTTTAAAATTTTTATTAAATATCTACCATTCTTTAATTACTAACCGGTAGAATGACTGGGAAAGTGGGAAGCATCAAACGAACACCGAAAGTGGGAAGCATCAAGCGACGCATCTGTGGATGTTTAAATTTATGATTTGAATTGTTGAAATTGGATATTTGGATGTTTGAAGTTTTTGTTTTTGTTTTTTTGTATTTTGTCTTTTTTATGTTTGATTAAATGATTATTGTATTGGATGAATGGATGTTGTTAAAAATTTCATGTCTTGTCAAAGAAAAAATAAATTCTACAAATCAAAATATGGGATTTTGGACAAAAAAAACAAAATCCAAAAAAACCGAAATCCAAACCGAAACCGAAACAAAAACCGAAAAAACCAAACCGTTTAAAACCAAACCGTTTGGACTGTAAATTTTAAAAACCGATATTTCGGTTTGGATTTCGGTTTTTGCCATAAACCGATCCAAACCGCTCCATGCTCACCCCTAACTATTATCTTATTAGTTTTCAAAACGCTACATTATTTTTTAAACGCAAATCCAAACACCCTCGTAATAACGTTGACTCATATGGGTTTGTGACTTAAGGCATTAGAGTTCATATAATGGATTGTCACATCAGTGTTTTGTTATTTATATAACATTTAGTTTTTATCATTCACAATCCATACAACTTCATAAATTTTAATAAATTGACAAGTCAACTATTCACCATCTATTTAATTAGTGCGTGTATACACACACACACTAATTATTTCCATGCATCGAAAAATCTCGAAGAACCTTCATGCACCACCACAAATGTATCACAATTTCCGCGTGATGCATCATTATTTCCGTATGATGCATCAAATTTCCGCCTGATGCATTGATTTCCACGTGATGCATTACGACTTTCTAGCGATGCATTATGGTTCTTCAAGGTTCTTCAATGCGAAGTTCTCCATTGAACCCGTCCCTAAACATACACACTTAAACTTATATTTCGATTGTATTTTATGCATATTGGAATGTCATTTTCAATCATGTAATACTTTATCAACATATAGATTGAAAACTACAATTTTAATACTATAATAAGATTGACATTGTATAGTGTATACAAAATTACAAACTAACAAAAGTGAAAACCAAGATCTAAGCTATTTGATATCAATGTTTAAATACAATCATTTTCTAAAAACCTAGTGCGTTCACTTGACGAAAACCGGAGTGTTTTCGGGTTTCGTTTTTCACGAAAACAAGAGATTTATGAAAACATGTTCACTTGCATATTTTCTAAAATAAATTTTCATTTCAAAGTTTATACCTAAATATTGAAAACAATTGCTATATGAACGCGTTTTCAGAATTCTCAATTGTTTTTTGAAAAACCTAAATCTAAAAACATTTTGTTGAAAACTGAAATTGAAAACAAATGAAAAATATTCGTCAACTGAACGCAACCTAAAAATTTTATTCAAACAACCGTCTAAATACAATCATGTTTTCAAATTTCTCAGAGAAAAGAAGGTTGCAATATTTATTTTTTCTTTCAATTTATAAAAGTTAATTATCTTTCAAAATCTGTTATGAAAAAATTGGTTATATTTTAAAAAGGTGAAAACAATGTTTCAAAAGCCCAGAAACTTGTTTAAATTTGTTGTCCACTTTAAAACCTTTTTAGGTCCATGTGTTTGGACCTTTTCTTGATACCGACAAAGTCAAGGCCACTTCACGACTTTTCATGGAAACTGGCAATTTCGTAATTTCTATCAAAACCCAGTGGCATTCTCATACCCCTCACTGACATTTAATGTCTCTCCTCGAGCGGGAATCACGATCAACCCCTTTCTTGCCCGTTGTGCTGGTTTTGAATTTCAAACGCTACCCGACAAAAAAAAAAATAACCCACCCGATTCTACTCTTCTACTCCTCCCAAGAACCCACCCACCCACTTCAATTCACAAACCCCCTTCTTTCTGTTTCTGTTTCTGTTTCTCTCTGATCTTTCAGAGAAATTGATTACAAACCCACTTTAGTTCTTTTCTTCAATCAAGAAACTGATCAAAGTTTTTTCTTTTTTAAATTATCAACAAATCCCCTGTTGTGGATTGAAGTTTAACCGTGTGATTTGAAATGGGTGCTTCTGGAAAATGGATGAAGGCGCTTATAATGAAAAAATCAGAAAAAGTTGATCAGGTAAAACTTAAACCGATATCAGATGGATCTGTGTAACATTATTGTGTTTCGTTTTGATTGTTTTGTTGTGGGAATTTGTTGTAGGAAAAGGTGGGGAAGAGTGGTGGTAAGAAATGGAAGCTATGGAGGAGTTCATCAGGTGAAATGGGTTTGGGTTGGAAGGGTTTCAAAGGAAGTTACAGATCTGCTTCTGATGGTTCAGATGCATCTTCTGTTGTTAGTTCTGATGCTTTCTCTGCTGCTGTTGCTACTGTTGTTAGAGCTCAACCCAAAGATTTCAAGGCTGTCAGGCAAGAATGGGCTGCCATTCGTATCCAAACCGCATTTCGTGGCTTTTTGGTACTCCTCTTTCACTTGTTCTGTTATTATTATTTTTAGAATTTTCAAGGTTAAGTTATCTCTATTGTTTTTGATGCATATGATCATATTTTGGGTGATATACTGCTATTGAAACCTGATTTTAGTTGTGTCTTTGGTGCTTAAGGTTCATTTGAATCATTTCTATGCCAGCATCCAAAAGAAAAGTTCATATGTCTATATGTAAATTGAAATATTTCATGGGGTATGTAATTGGAATTGATTTTGATTTACAAAACTCATCAATTTCGTTGTTCTAAAGGAGTTTTTCAGGTATTCAAGTATCAGGATGTTTCAAAATGAAATTCATACAAGTTTATCAAGTAAAAGAATGTATGGAGTCAAAGTTATGATTTTTATGAAGCCATGGGTGTAGTAATGATAAGCTTGAAATTGTTTAGGCAAGAAGGGCATTGAGAGCTTTGAAAGGAATTGTAAGGCTTCAAGCTTTAGTCAGAGGGCGACAGGTTCGGAAACAGGCTGCCGTGACGCTAAGGTGCATGCAGGCTCTTGTTCGTGTACAAGCTAGAGTCAGGGCTCGGCGAGTTCGCATGTCCATTGAAGGCCAGGCTGTCCAAAACATGCTCAATGAACGCCGCACTCAAGCTGAGCTCTTGAAAGAGGCCGAGGTTGATTCAATAAAAATTTCAATCCTTTTCCTTTTCTTAAAAAATGTTTCTTGCATTTATGGCCTTAAAAAACTGCAGGAAGGATGGTGTGATCGACGTGGAACTTTACAAGAGGTTAAAGCCAAGATTCAAATGAGGCAAGAGGGGGCTTTTAAGCGCGAAAGAGCACTAGCATATGGTCTTGCTCAGAAGGTAATATGTTTTTCCGTGTTCTAACTTCTGAATTGAAATGCTGAAAAGTTTTGTTTCACTTTTTTTTTGGGTAAATTTGCAGCAATGGAAATCAAACCAAGGGTTAGACTCGAAAACAAATGTCTCGTTTTCGTCTCTTAAGAACCAACAGTTTGACAAGAGTAGCTGGGGTTGGAGTTGGTTAGAGCGTTGGATGTCTGCAAAGCCATGGGAGAATCGGTTGATGGAGCAAGGCCAGAATGATTCCCTAGAAACAACTCCACCATCATCCAAGATTTATGCCGATAGCCACAAGGTAACTGGTATGAAATCATCCGAACCTGAGTTTGTTAAAGTCAGAAGAAACAACATGACCACTAGAATCTCAGCAAAACCTCCACAAATTGCTGGACAACGCACTCGCTCATCATCTAGCCCAAGTTCGGAGTATCGATATGATGGTAGCTCGGGCTCATCATCTCTATGCACATCGACAATGACTCCAATTTCAATGGAGCGAACAGAGGAGAGTAGCAACAATCAAAACAGCAGTAAGCCGAGCTACATGAGCCTGACTGAATCAACTAAGGCTAAGCAGAGAAACCCGTCTCCAAGAATCTACAGGCAGTCAATGGATGACTTCCAGTTCCTTAAAAACTCGGGGGTGCTATGCAATGTCGACTCCAACAGCAGCAATTGTTCTGATCCTTGTTCGGTTAATTTGTCAATGTCTAGACCACTGCCCACCCGAATGGAGAAAAGCTCGACAAAGATGAGGAATAGAAGCTGCTACGCTTGAGAGGAGATGAGTATGCCATATTCATTGCTTTTGGCTTTGAGTTTGTTGCTAAGTTCAACAGCTTGTTGTTCTGTAATCGTGTTAAGTAAGGTTTGTGTAAAGTAGTATTGGAAGTTGTTTTTGATGTATTTTCATTCGTTTGTCTAAATCAAAAAAATTGTTGATTGCAATGTGGTGTTGTTTTTATCTACAATAGTTAATCTTGATTCTTCTTCATAACATATTCTCTAAAGGGTCAGTTTCATATATAGTTATATATATCTTAAAACTTATAAAATATTGTAATATTGTAGTTGGCGATTCCATCATTTTCAATTCAGATAAAGACAGGAAAAACACTTAAGAAGATGCCTTAATCAACTGCAACAATTCTCCATTTGATTCCCTTTTCTCTATCCATATATAAATAATATACCTTCCTACTCTCCTTCACTGCTCTAACCATCTATCAAAATGAAAAGATCATTAATCCCAATAATTACAGGGTTTTGGGATTTTCTGTCCTTAAGAAAGGCACAGGACTCCGTTTTATTATCGATTGTGTTCACCTTATTGGCCATGGTTGCTGGGATTTTGGCCTACTTTTATAAACCATTTTGGGATGTTAGGAAAATACCAGGTCCTCCAGCCATTCCCTTTGTAGGACACTTGCCTTTGCTTGCTCAAAATGGTCCTGATTTGTTCTCTGTTCTTGCAAAGAAATATGGCCCTATCTTCAGGTTTGACTTTTAGCTTATGTTATCTATGTAAATATTAGCTTTGACTTCAAATAAGTCAAACATGATCATAGAATATTATTGAATGTTGTTCAGATTTCACATGGGTAGACAGCCACTAGTGATTGTGGCTGATGCAGAGCTATGCAGAGAAGTTGGTATAAAGAAATTCAAAGACATTCCAAACAGAAGCATCCCTTCTCCTATTTTATCTTCCCCGCTTCATCGAAAAGGTCTATTCTGGATAAGGTATTCATAATATTCTCCATTAATGAGTTTTTATTATAAGAATCAATATGTCAAATGATGGAAATCTGATGGACTGTTTCGATTACAGGGATTCAAGATGGTCAACAATGAGAAACACTATACTCTCAGTGTACCAGCCATCATACTTGGCTAAATTAATGCCAATGATGCAATCTTTGGCTGAAGCCACTGCTCAAAACCTCTCAATAGGGGATGAGGATCAAGACATAAACTTCAGTGAGCTATCACTCAAATTGGCTACTGATGTGATCGGAGAAACGTCTTTTGGTTTTGACTTTGGCCTTTGTAAGCCGCATGGGCATCAACATGAAGATAAGCAAATTGAGTTGTTTATCAAGCAGCACATTTACTGCACGACGAATCTCAGAATGGACTTGTCGGGCACGTTTTCAGTCATCCTAGGCCTCATTCTTCCGATTCTCCAAGAGCCTTTTCGACAGATACTTAAGAGAATTCCATACACCATGGACTGGAAATTCGACCAAACAAACAAGAATTTGAGTATTGAGCTCAACAAGATCGTGCTCAAGAAAATGAAAGGCAAGGAAACAAGATCAGACGACTTCTTGTCACTGATATGGAATGCAAGGGATTCAGACACAGTTTCGAAGAACGTATTCACCCCAGACTACATCAGTAGCATAACTTACGAGCACCTCCTGGCTGGATCAGCAACGACAGCATTCACACTGTCCTCCATTGTTTATCTGGTCTCTGGACATCCAGAAGTTGAGAAAAAGTTGCTTGAAGAGATCGATGCATTTGGTCCACACGATCAAATTCCAAATGCTGAAGATCTTCAATCAGGATTCCCGTATGTTGATCAGGCAAGTTTAGTAGCTATATGACCTCCATTTTCCAAGTAAAACCTACAAAAACCATGTCTTGAATGCTTTCCTTAAATTGCAGGTGATCAAAGAAGCAATGAGGTTTCATACGCTTGCTCCTTTAGCGCTAAGGGAAACATCAACACAAGTTCAAATCGGCAGTTATGTACTTCCAAAGGTATATACTTCCTTTATTCCATCAGTACAGTCTCTACGCTTGAATCCATATTCACAGTCTCACACTAGCTCGATAAATGAATAACAGGGGACATGGGTTTGGATGGCAATTGGAGTCCTTGCAAAAGATCCCAAGAACTTCCCAGAACCGGAAAAGTTCAAACCAGAAAGATTCGATCCAAGTTGTGATGAGGAAAAGCAAAGGCATCCCTATGCCAACATACCCTTTGGGATTGGGCCTCGAGCATGCATCGGGCAGAAATTCTCATTGCAAGAGATTAAGCTCACATTGATTCATCTATACCAGAGATACGTATTTCGACACTCACCCAATATGGAAAACCCATTGGAATTTGATTATGGCATAGTTCTTAACTTCAAATATGGTGTCAAGGTAAGAGCCATTAAACGAACATAATGCAGTAGCATGGTCTGTTGATCAAAGTGGCTTCATTGGCTATAAATAATATGTACAAGTATCACAATAACTCATTTGATTGTGTTGTCATCACGCAAACACTTGAAAAAGTTGGAAACTGGTAACTGAATTTCACATTATATTTCAAAAACCAAATATTTGGACTTTTTCCTTTTCGGAGAGAAAGAAAAACAGTGAGATTGATTCATTTGAGAGATGAAAGAGAGGAAGATATGACTAAATGAGCTCCAAAAGTTTTCACATTATATTTCAAAACCACATCTTAGTTGATGTTTGTTTTCTTTCTAATGAAATCATTAAAAGATAATTTAACGTTTGAACGAACCTCTTAACGATTCTGTTAAAAAGTAAACAAACAATCTCTGGGTTATGTGGTTTATACTGCACGTATAGTTTAAGTGGGCGGCAGTTTTTTGAATTATGGTTTGGACCAATCCACAACTTAGATAAGGATTTAATTCATATTTTATATATGTTAAATAATTATTTAAAGTTGACAATCTTTTGTATGCAACAAACTTGTATGTTCTTAAATAATGTCTTATGGTGTATCATGTTCATATCAAGTTTTTATAAAAGCACAAACATTGGTATTGGAACTAATCAAATTTTTCATCAACCACACTCGAACCGACTTTATATGGTTTGGTTTGTGGGCAGCTCAAATCGGCTTGCAAAACCCAAGTAGCATGAAGTGCAAAATCCGCAAACCGTGTAACATGTCTAATGAACACGATTACCGATTCAATAAGACACTAACATTTTATAGCATTACTACTGGCCAATTGTTACAAAATGATTAAATTCCCTCTGCTGCTGCTGCTGCTACATTCTAACAATCACAAATCCCTCAAATCTGGTATCTTACATCTTTATTATTTCATCCACCCCCCCCCCCCCCCCCCCCCCCTCTAGTATTTCATCTTTTGTGCCAGTTCTGGCATACCCTTTAAAAGTTGCAATCTGCTTTTGTAATGAAGCCACTTTGATCAATATAAACGCTTTGTTATTGAAGATTTATATAGGAAACTACAATTATGAGATGGTGTTACTGCATTATGTCCGTTTAATCGCTCTAACCTTGACACCGTATTTGAAGTTAAGAACTATACCAAAATCAAATTCCAATGGGTTTTCCATATTGGGCGAGTGTCGAAATATGTATCTCTGGTATAGATGAATCAATGTGAGCTTAATCTCTTGCAAAGAGAATTTCTGCCCAATGCATGCTCGAGGCCCGATCCCAAAGGGTATGTTGGCATAGGGATGCCTTCGCTTTTCCTCATCGCAACTTGGATCAAATCTCTCTGGTTTGAACTTTTCTGGCTCCGGGAAATTCTTGGGATCCTTTGCTAGAACTCCTATCGCCAACCACACCCATGTCCCCTGTTCATTTCTTGGACGAACGTAAGAATATTGTAAAAGTTATTTGAGTGGAATGAGCAGTAATTTATACAGTAAAGTTAATACCTTTGGAAGAACATAGCCTCCAATCTCTACTTGCGTTGATGTTTCCCTTGCTACTAACGGAGAAACTGTGTAAAACCTCATTGCTTCTTTGATCACCTAAAGTTCATGAAAAGCATTTAAGACAAGATTTTAGCTTTTTTCCTCAGAAAATGGCGGTCGTATAGTTACTGGACTTGCCTGATCAAGATACAGGAATCTTGATTGAAGATCGTTAGCAGTTGGAACTTTATCGTGTGGACCAAATGCATCAATCTCTTCGATTAACTTTTTCTCAACTTCTGGATGTCCAGAGACCAGATAGACAACAGATGACAATGTAAACGTTGTTGTTGCTGATCCAGCCAGGAGATGCTCGTAAGCTAAGCTACTGATGTAATCTGGGGTGAAGATGTTTTTCAAACCAGCCTCTGATTCCCTAGCGTTTAATATTAGTGATAAGAAATCTTTGGATCCTCTTGTATCTTCATCTTTCATTTTCCCAAGAACAATCTTGTCAAGCTGGCTACTCAAGTTCTTGTTCGTTCTGTCGATTTTCCAGTCCATGGTGTAAGGGATTCTCTTAAGTATCTGGCGAAAGGGTTCTTGAAGAATCGGGAGAAGGAGGCCTAGGATGATCGAAAACGAGCCTGACAAGTCCATTTTTAGCATTGTTGTGGAGTATATGTGTTGCCTGATAAACGACTCGATTTGCTTATCGTCATGCTGATGGTTGTTAGGAGGCTTAGATAGGCCAAAGTCAAAACCAAAAGCAGCTTTCCCAATCACATCAGTAGCCATTTTTAGAGATAATTCATTAAAAATTATGTCTTGATCCTCCTGTGGGAGATCTTGAACAGTGGTTTCGACGAAAGATTGCATCATTGGCACTAATTTAGCCAAGTGTGATGGCTGGTACACTGAGAGTATGGTGTTTCTCATTGTTGACCATTTTGAATCCCTGAAAATTGAATGATTGTTAAGTTACATATTACTAGGGTTTCTGCTTGTTTCAGTCATTTGTTTATCAATGGAGTCATGGGTCATCAACACTTTGGCTAATTGTACGGTACAAGTCATCAATGCAGAAGATTATATATGGGACATGTATAAAATATAAATACCTTATCCAAAAGAGACCTTTTTTATGAAGTGGGGAAGATGAAATGGGAGAAGGGATGCTTCTGTTTGGAATGTCTTTGAATTTCTTTATACCAACTTCTCTGCATAGCTCTGCATCAGCCACAATCACTAATGGCTGTCTCCCCATGTGAAACCTGATTCATTAACATTTAAAACTTTTGTCATCATGTTTGACTTTCTAGTCAAATATAGTCAACATTCAATGCTTTTTTTTTTTTGGGTATGTTTGACTTGTTTAAAGTGAAATCTAATAACTTCTTCCCAGTCATGTTGATGAACAGTACCCTAGGCCATTTGGCTATTCCCTAGTCTCTACTTTAAGAGTCAAACTCAGTTACTCAAACATGGTCTCTGTTCATTCATCTGATTCTTAAAAATCAAGACTTTTCAAAGTCAAACCCATCCACAATCCATTCATGTAAATGAAATAATCTACCAGAAACCAATTGTTATTTTCTTCCTATGAACAGGAAAAACTTCAAGAAAAGGTAATATAGTTTCATCAAAATCCTACTAACTAAAAAAGGGAAAATTATAGGAGCTATGTACCCAAGTTCAGTGGCAACAGGACACAGAATTTGACATTTCTAGTCAAAAATCAACAATTTTTACAATAAAAAACTGATGATCCTTCTCTCATGGACATATAACATCAATCAAAAAGATCAAATTTTGGAAAACCAAGAACAAATAGGAAAAAGTCAAACCTGAAGATAGGGCCATATTTGTTGGCGAGAATAGAGAACAAATCAGGACCATGTTGAGCAAGCAAAGGCAAGTGTCCTAGGAGTGGAATGGCTGGAGGACCTGGAACTTTCCTGACACCCCAAAATGGTTGATAAAAGTAGACCAAAATCCCACCAAACAAGGCCAATAAGGTGAACACAGATGATGATAATAAAAGGGTGGAGTCATGTGATGTTGTTAATGGCAGAAATTCTCCAAACCATGTGGTTAGACTTGAAGATATTTCCATTTGAAGAGATGGTTAGGGCTGTGAGGAAGAAGAAGATGGGTATATATATATATATATATATATGTATATATAATGGAGTATATAGAGAAATGGAATCAAATGGCAGATTGAATAAGGCATCTTTGTAAGCAGTTGGTCTTGTCGTTAACTTATTTCCATTGAAAATGATTTAGGGAAATGGTGGCGTAGGGGTAGGGACTAGGTAGTCTCTTTTCTTGCTTCACTGTTTTGCTTTCCAACAATATTCAACAACTCAACCAAATTGGTGTTCATATTTATGTTCGTAAACAAAGTATTTTTTTTTTTATTTATGTTACTCCAGGTTAACTGAACAAGTTAACGAACATGAATGGTAAATGAACCCATTTCCTCATTCATGAATTTGTTATAAAAGTTGTTTATTCATGCTCGTTCATTTTAATACTATTTCAAAGGTGGTGTTATTTGCAAACTTGTATAAACAAGAAAAAGAATAGAAAGAGAGAGCATGAACAGGACCGTCACATAAATTTTGCAGGCCCGGACAATAATCATAACCATTTATATATATTTATAAAGTTACTAGGTAATCACTTAGATTTTGGAGGCTCTGGACAATAATCATAAAATATATATATATATATATATATATATATATATATATATATATATATATATATATATATATATATATATATATATATATATATATATATATAGATTGAGGTTCAGTTGAGAACTTTTATGCATCGGGGCACCTCGAGGCACTTTTGTGCATCGGATAATCCACCAAGGGTGCACAAAGGGCATTTAGGGAAAACTAAAGGCATGATAATTAATTTATTTCTAAAAATCATTAAATGATAATTAGGAGTTACATTTTGAATTAAAATCTCATATTAACTACATTCCTCATTTTCCTCCTCATTTCTCTCTCTCTCTCTCTCTCTCTCTCTCTCTCTCTCTCTCTCTCTCTAATCGTGTTCTTCATGATTTTTCTTAGTGATGATGATTTGAAGACGAAGATTAACGATGAACAACGATGATGATGAACATGAACAAGAGAGGTAACCGATGAAAATTATGAAGAACATGATGCATAGATGGATGATGAACAATGAATGATGATAATGCATAGATGGATGATGAACAATGACAATGCATAGATGGATGATGAACGATGAACAACGAAATATGATGATGCATAAATGGATGATGAACAATGACGATGCATAGATAAATGATGAACAAGTTGAACATGATGCATAGCTGAATGAAGAATATGAACGACAAACACGATGCATAAAAGAATGATGAACAAGTTGAACACGATGCATAAATGAATTTGTGTATTTTTTTGTTAAATGCGTTTTTTTATCACAATGCATAGATAAACACGATTAACGATGAAATGCATCGATCTCCATCATCTTTTTTGAATTTGTGTAATTTTTTTAAATTTGGAAATGTATCAATTGAATTTATTTAGCATTTATTATTTGATTATTTGTTGAAATATTAAATTTAATGAGGTATGCACATTCCCCAAAATGCCCTTCTTCCTTTGTTTCTATAATGCACAAGATGCATAAAGTTGTCTAACTATTTACCCTTTTGCCATTAATTTAATCCATACAATTTTTTGATCTAATGGATGATATAGGTACTTTTGTACCTCGATGCATAAAAGTGCTCAATTGAACCTCCCTATATATATATATATATATAGGGTTGGGTTCGGGTAAGAACCCTCGTTACCGTGAGAACGTGAGAACCACTCCAAAATGCACAAATTTGTACATCAAATGCACAAATTTAAAAATTAAAAGTTTTAATTAAAACCATTATTAGTCTTAAATATTAATAAATATCATAATCTAACACTAAACTTACATTCAAAAATTATATTCATTAAATTATAAACTAAATGCACAAATTTGACAATCAAATGCACAAATTTTCTTAAATGCACAATTCATACATAAAATGAATAAATTATAGCATGAGATGCGTAAATTTTTACATGAAATGCATAAATATATCAAAAACATTTAATTTTAGTATCAAATGCACAATTTTATACAGTGGATGCACAAATTTTAGAATGGTTCTCACGGTAATGAGGGGTTCTCATGTGAACCCAATCCTATATATATATATATATATATATATATATATATATATATATATATATATATATATATATATATATATATATATATATATAAAGTTCAGTATAAAGATTACTATAGATTTTAGGTTGACCCAACTAATATATATACATAGGTTAACTTTTTTGAGTCCCTACAAAAATTTGGATCCTATAGCTCATCTTGTCATTGGCAAGAACCGGGTCTGAGTATGAAAAAGAGAAAGAACAATAGAGAAAAAAAAAAAAAGAAAAGATAAATATGAGTAAAAGTATCAAGTCATGAGTTTGAAATTTTTTTAGAAGTTACAATAAAGGTGTACTTAAGCTTATTCCAGTTTTAGTTGTTTTGTGTCCCATTCAATTATGTATTGATTAATGTCAACACTTTCATCTTCATTTCTCAACTTCTTTAATTAACTTATAGTTGTAGCCATTTAACTTTATTTTCATAGGCACTTTCAACTATGCTAATGGATTTTAGGGTTTTTTTTTTTATTTTCATTTTTTAATTGGTTGTATGGCAGACACAAATATTTTTTTAAGGAGGTATTAAGTAATGACATTGGTACGTTCTTCCACTAGCTTGTTTTGCTATTCATTTTCATTTATAATATAAGTTAGGGCAAAAAGAAAAAAAAAACATATATAATATCTAAAACTAAGGATATTACAAATTGAAGAATACGAGTTTTAATACATTTAATATGAGAGATATTAAACACTAATTTTACCATCCATGTTGTTTTTGTCACACTTAGGTCATGTTTGCTTTTTTGTTGAAGATCTGCGAAGCACTTATGTCAGCGATATCGAAGACGCGGGAAGACATTTGTTACAAAAGTGCGTTTTTTTGTGTCTATTAACGACCGTGGAGCACTTCTCGTGTCTTCTAAACTAAAGACAAAAGTAAACATCTGCGGAGCTCTTCCCGTGCCTTCTAGTGAATGCAGACTTCTACAGCTAAGTACGCAGACCGCAGAGATCAACCTATTAAAAAACAAACATCGCCTTAGTCTTTAGCTTCCATGAGTCTAAGGTTGGTCAACTTGTAAGTATCTCAGTTAACTTTTCCACATATTCCGTTTCTTCATACAATCTTATTCTCATCAAGGAAAAAATTGTCGTTTTCTCATTAACCTATATGAAACAGGAGGTTAAATTACAATTACTTGTAATTAGATACTTAAAAGGTCAAGTTTTATAGAGTCACAATTAGAGTTGAACATATGAGACCCAAAACGTAGTACCATATAAAAGTACCTCATTTATATATATTGGGATGCAATGACATTTGCCTAAAAATATATAAACATAACCACTTGTTGGAATCATCATCATCAATCTGCCAGGCAAATTTCTCATGCGAATCATCATCGTCAATCTACCAGGTAAATTTCTGACTCTGAAGAGAGCTACAAGACACATGATAACTCAAATGGGATTTTTAACATATAATATTTTATGGCAAATTGATAAACATAACCACTTGTTGGTATGCAACTTTTTTTTAGGCTTGTAGGTGTGATAGTGTCTAGTGTGGTCACTTTATAACATGCTAACAAGGTCAACTCTACATTTTGAGCCATTAACATTTTTATTTTCCATATAGAACTATTTTGTCTATATGAATTCTTTATATACATCATTCTGAAGTACCCTTCTCCATTAAATATATTTTCCATCCTTTTCATATTAAAATTATTCTTAAAGTATTATAATTATTTTTTGTACCCTTTTTGGCTCCTAGTTTGTGTAAAGACAAATGTGGCCTCATATTTGTAATGATGTTATTAAACAAATGTTAAAAACTATGTGATTTACCTACATGATGTGACTGCATCATTTTATATACGTCAATAAGTTAAATATTGTCATCGAACTTTCTAACATTTTAATAATATTAAAATAATGCAGTCACATTTTATCCGTATTATTTTTTTAAAAGGTAAATTAGTTTATATCTATCTCGTAGTTTGTTGTTACGATGATATGGATAAGATGATAGGTTGTATTTAGCCGTAGAAAATAGGGTGTTCCATATTGTCCAATATCATACCAAATATTAAAAAAACGTTATTGAAAACAACGATATATCAAAATTAATGAAACATTTTTTAAAACATTTAATCATATAATAAATAAATTTATATACGAAATAAACATATGTAGATTATGAATAAAAACACCATAAAACGGAAGTCAAATACAAAATACAAAGTATTTTTTAAAGAAAAACAAAAATGAAAATAATGTGAAAATGGAAAAATATAAGAAAATCAAGGGCAAAAATAAAAAGATACCAACTGATAACCAAGCTATGATTAATGATTTAAGTTGAGACCTACAAGTTATATGTAATGCAGTAATGCATACTAACCATCTGGTCAACAACCTATGATGTATAACTTTTTTCGATACGCTTTGTTTAATCGTATTGCCAGAGTAAACATAGCTTATTTGATGGAGAGGACGTTTAACTTTATGTTTCAACTCTTTTTATCCATGCGTCTTGGAGCACTGTCAAAAGGTAGACGTGAATCATGTTCGGATAAGAGACAAGTTGTAGACACAAAAGTAGGTTATCGGGTAAGAATGATGAATATTTGAGTAATAAAATTTGTTAAACGTTATTAATAGAGTTCCATTAATTTATACCTTTCATATATAAATTATTGCCTATTTCAATTATGTAATCATGTTTAAATCTAAATTTTGAAAATAAACGGTATTTATAGTATAATAAATTAATATCTCATATCATATTCCATTGCTTGAGCATTTTACAAAATAGGTTTAAAATTTTAGAAGGTTTATGTTTATCGTCACTTACATTCAAACGAGCCAACACTTTCTCTTAAAAGAGATTAGCATCTCCACACATACAATAAATTGTTCGATAATTAAAAACAAGATTGACATTCTCCCTTCTTCTCGAGCATGGAAAAGTCATAAATTCTTTTAGTAGCCCTTGAAACCACAAATTATTTGTAATTTTGCATCATCTAACTAAATATTCGGGTTAAATATCGAGCATCCTATATAATAAGTCATTTGGATTTTGGCCTTAGGATTATTTTATTAACACCAACGATATAGAGCTCGCCAAAAGTAACTTTTTGTCATTCAAGCAAGTTATTATACACTCACATTTTCATATTGAAGAAACACCATTTATATACGTTCATTTTAATGTCATATATTCATAAAGATTAAAAATATTATTTATTTATTTAATGTTATTAAAAATATTAATATACCCTTTATTTATAATCCACTTTTTTTTTTTTTTTTTCATATTTATAAGGAATGGAAGCTAGCTAGAGGAGATGCAATTTGTTAAAAAGAACATTGAAATGATTGATTTTTAGAAAATATAGTATAAGCACACAACCGTAGAAAAAATGATAGTGAGTTTGGTCTATTGGAACTAATTAATTATAGGTTTTGTAAGGCATGTGGTCAATTTATTTATATATATTGAGGGCTCATATTTAAAAGAAAATCCACTAATTTGATTGTAATTATTGGTCGTGCAATTCTCTCCAAACACTCAACCTAGGTTTGCAACAAAACTAACAAATGTCGTTACTAAATAGTAATTAAATGTCAATTTAGGGTCTGTTTGGTTGGACGTAATGGACTGATAAAGGAATGAAATCAACAAGGTAATAGAATGAACAATGTAATGAAATGAATCATTGCGGCTCCTTGTTGTGTTTGTTTATATCATTGGAATGAAATGAAATTATTATACGTTGTTTGGTTAGTAAAAATATTAAAATGAATGGAATAAAATTTAATAAAAAACTATAAAATTACTAAAATTTCATTCTATTCCTTGAAGGAATGAAAAAAAAGCACCCCACCCTTAATGAATGAAAATCAAGAGAGGGAAGGAATCGCATTCCTTACGTAATGATTTATTCAATTATCACAAGTAAATAAACAATTTATTTCCATTCCGTCGTAATAATTCATTCCATTCCGTCTCCCATTACGGCGTAGCGTAACAAAAACTACCTTAGTGCATATATTCTCTCTCCCAATGTTTTATTATCATTCGGTATTGTGTTTGTATTATACGCATGTTGTCGTATTTATGGGGTAGTTGCTTTTTGTAAAAGGGTATTGATTTGTATCAAACACGTTTTTGTCATACACAATAAATTTATCTAAAATAATAAATTCATCATTACTTTCGGAGGTACATGACACACATGATAAAATTATGATTAAGGATAAATAATAATTTTAGTTAAAGTTGTTGTATACGACAAAAATGCGTTGCGCATGAATTACAAAGGCTCTACCAGTTACAAACAAGAATTAAAAACGGATTTAAAAACAAAATGTAAAATGTGGTCGCCACTATGGTGTCAGTGTGCCACGTCTCCTCTATAACAGAATTGTTAAGAAACTTTATGGCACATAATATGCTATAAAAACCTAGGTTTAGTAATCACTCTCTTGGGCCTTTCATTTGTGACATGGGCTTGTATATTTTTATTTGGGCCTAATTATTATTGGATCCACAGTGTTCCTAACTCTCCCTACGCCTTCAAAGAGCACTTTGTCCTCAAGGTGATAATCAGCTTTTAAGGCTTCCCATTGTTCCCATGAAGATTCATCTGGTGATAAACCTTCCCATTGAACCGTTACCCATAACTACGGAGGAGTTGCCGTGGCCTTTAAGCACGAGATTGGATCGTTGTGATTGCGCTTTCACCCATGATGGGAGTCTTTGGGCTAGGAATCCCATTTGTAAGAAAGAATGACAAGAGGTCGTATTAGTGGTTGACCACCCGAACAGTGGCTAGAAGTGTTATCGTCGTAGATGATTCCTCAGGAGTATCGTGAAATGGTTTCAGCAAAGAGCAATAAAAACGGGATAAATCCTGGAAAGGCTCATATTAACGCTTTTGTGTTTTCAATAATATTATGTTATGAAATATGTTTTCATTAATATTATATTATTTTTAGTTGTTAAACGTGTAACAATTTTTTATATAAATTTATTTATTTTTGACATATTTTAACAAAGTATAAGTCTATAAAATAAATTTTTAATTAGGTATGTAAAAAATATTAATAAAGTAATACTTACATAATTAGATATAGATAATTTAGGGTATTAAGTATATTTTAAATCATTCCTGAATAAGATAAGATTTATATTTTAAGTTTGATTTGATTTAATTAAATTATATTGGATATTGATTATTCAAAATTATTAATTATCAATGACGTGATATCATGAGAATGTGACATGTGACAATAAGTGTTATTATTTATTATATATAAAGATAAAGATTTAATAATTAATACTTTGGTTGTATGACCCTCTTTCAGAGTCATATATCTAGTTTGTTTCATTGTTCTTGATTGTATTGTTGTCATAGATCGTGTTTTTTTTAACAACTTGTTAGAGGCCATTTTTTATATTTATAAATTTTCTGTCGTTCGACGAGGTGGGTGGGGTGGGGTAAGAATAAGGATGAGATGTGAGTAAAGTAATATGGATGTATAAGGTATTTGGGTTGAGTTAGATAATATAGGTTAGAATGGGTGAGGTAGGGTAAGGGGTGTGATGGATAGGGTAAGGGAGAGTGGGTGGGTAGGTAGGTCGGAGTACATTTTTTTTTAAATTAATAAAGCGAGATCTGAGATTTATGAAATCTTTATGATTTTAAATTCTTTTTTGAATCTGAAAACCAAACATGAGATATTAAATGAAAATCTCAAAAAATATAATGAAATCCGAAAACCAAATTGTCCCTTGCATAACTAAAAACTTACGAACTTAAAATATGTTTATAAGTGGTAATGGTGTCTGGTGTGTGAACAAATATAAACATATTTTAAGTTCGTATAGACGACATCTTCTAATGCAGATCTAATATAGACGACATCTTCTAATGGTGACAAACAAAAATGCGTAACATGCGAGCAACATGGACTTTGGAAAAGCTTGGCATACAGATATTGGTGCGTTCTGTATCTAAAACTATCTCGAAACTCTGCACTATGTTAAGTATGTTACGCATGCAAAGATCTTTTCGATTTCTAGGTCCACCAATTCGAAATCTTTTGGACCATCTTTGTGCCATTTGTTTCTCCATTCTTGAAGGAATTGCAACTATCATGCCTACCACCACAAATGTTTAGGCACTATACTAGTTAAAGGTGGGCATAGCCAAGGTTGCTATCACCTCCCACAACCTCCATCTTTATGAACTTTTATATGTCATTTCTTCACTTTTTTCCTTATTTTTTTTTTTGTGATGATGACTTCATCAATCAGGCAACAAAGTGGTCTAGCCAAGTTCCAGTGTCTAATGTGTTCCGTACGTAAGATATTGCTTTCTAAACTTGTGATCGGTTTAAATGAAGCCAAAGATGTATACTAGCACATTTAAATTTAAGTGGAAGTTAGGCATACTATTTTATCTTTGTGAAGTTAAAGTGACACCACGTTTTGTCACCATTAGGAAAGAAGTCATTTCAAATCAGACTTAGACTCGGTGTTCCATATCTAGAACACTAGCTTTTACAAAAGTGACGAAAATAATCATCAGTTTTTCTCTCGATATATGTTTAAATAAAGTAGAATAATTAAGAGATGAACATTGGGGATACACTATCTTCACGTGTAGTAATCATGCCTAAAAATAAGCTCAAATCGTGTCCAAATCAGTTCAGTATTCAACTTCAATTCTATATATACACGTTAAGTATTCAACTTCGGTTCGATATTCTAAAACACGAGCTTCAGTACCATCCTTAAAGTACAGCCTTAATATTAGCTATATCTAATTAAAATAAATGTAGTTGTTTACAAAAGATTAATGTCTTTTGTTCACTAGAAAACTATGACGGATAAAATGGAACATTTTAATATTCCCAATAATTAATCTTAATTATATAATGATAAATCATTGCACAATGCAAACTACAAATAACATTCAATTTTACACATTTTAACGTATATTCACAGATTTGAATAATTATTCAAATTCTTCCTGGTTAAAGTTCTACAAAATTATGTAATACATTTCATGTAATTATTGCCACAACTTTTTTTTTTCAGCGTAATATAAATCTTTGAAAATCGAATGAAGATAAATTTAATTATGCCTCTGAGGATGTTGTGATTTACCTCGTGCAATGTCATTCCATTGATTTTTAGAGCTTTGACGAAAACGTATAAGAGGACTTATACATACACACATACATAAATATACATACACATACATATATACATATATACATGTGTTTACCATGATACTTTTTATTTTCTCTCAGTTCATAAATGTATGCTTCATATTTATGACACAACTCACATACGACACTTGGAATTCCTTTAAATTCGGGTGAACCTCCCATAGAACTTGTCATTTTAGAAAATGATATTTTCTCTTAAAAAGAAGATTCCTTTTGTTTGTGTCATATACTTGTGTTGTGTTCGCCTTATCGATGGGAACAAGGTTTATGAAACTTCTCACAATATCATGTCTCTATATCGAGATCCAAGTCTCAACAAGCAACAAGGGAGACCATCTTTCCACCTTCGACCTCCAAAGAATTGGCTGAATGGTAATCGTAATCGTGTTGTTTATGTTGTTAAAATTAAGAATCTTTGGTTATATGGGTTAATATTGAAAAAATCCTACGAACTTTCATGAATTTATCGATTAAGTCATTGTACTTTTTTTCCGAGTGTTTAAGTCTCTAGACAATTTTTGTCTTATTCAAAACTATATATTTGACCTGTTTAGCATCGTTAAACGGTACAGTGACCTAAACAAGAAAAAAGAAAGTCCAGTGACTTAATTGTGAAAATTAGGAATTAAAGTTGGTTTTTTTAATAATAATTAATAAACTATTCGCCAAACGAATTGTTTTACCTATTAGCAGGTAACAAATTAAAAATATATAGTTTTGAATAAGACAAAAATTGTCTAGGGACTTAAACACTCAAAAAAAAAATTTAGTGACTTAATCGATACTTGCATGAAAGTCCGTGGGTTTTTTCAATATTAACCCTATTTTATATTATGAACTTACAAGTTCAATTCAACTTTTTTAATTTATATGTTCTTTTTTGCATGGTTTTGTATCTTCTATGGGGGACATTTTGCCATACAGATCCTAATGGTAATACCTTAAGTTATTTTAATTACAAAGATTTTTTTTACTGATTAAAAGGTTTGTTATTTGAGTTATTTATTTGAAATTGTAGGTCCAATGTATTACAAGGGAGTTTATCATTTATTTTACCAGTATAATCCATATGGTGCAATCTTTAATAAAACAATCATATGGGCACATTCTGTCTCCTATGATTTGGTCAACTGGATTCATCTCAAAGGTGCCCTCGTCCCGACCAAGTCATTCGATATAAACAGTTGCTATTCAGGTTCTACGACAATCCTTCCAGGAAACAAGCCAGTCGTTTTGTACACTGGAATCAACGCTAAGAATCAGCAAGTTCAGAATCTTGCAATGCCAAAAAACTTTTCAGATCCTTTTCTTAAAGAATGGGTGAAGTATTCGGGCAATCCCATCATGACTCCACCTCATGGGGTCAAACCAGGTGACTTCCGTGATCCGACTACAGCTTGGAAGGGCAAAGATGGAATTTGGAGAGTAGTTGTTGGTGGTTCAAGGGACAATTTAGGAGTAGCGATTCTTTACAAAAGTAAAGATTTTTTTCACTGGAGTTTGCACGATAATCCACTTTATTTCGGGAAGAATACTGGGGTATGGGAGTGTCCAGACTTTTATCCTGTGTACGTTAACAGTAGAAATGGAGTTGAGAACTCAGAGCATGGGAAAAATCTGAAGTATGTGTTGAAAGCAAGCTTCAACGCACATGACTTCTACACAATTGGAAGCTACGATGCTAACAAAGAAATATTTGTACCTGATAATAAAGGTCTTACTGGACGTAGCTCAGATTTGCGATATGATTATGGAAAATTCTATGCATCAAAGACGTTTTTCGACAGTGTGAAGAAGAGAAGGATACTCTGGGGCTGGATTAATGAGTCCGATAGCTCAATAGATGATATCAAGAAAGGATGGGCTGGAATCCAGGTAGTTACGCTTGAAATATATCAAACATGTTCTTCATTGTTCTAAAATATGAGCTTTGATGCACCATGGTCACCTTTTCTTTCCTCTTTTATGTGTTTTCATTTTGTAGTCTATCCCTCGCGAAGTTTATCTTAGTTCCAATCAAAGGCAGCTGCTACAATGGCCAGTTAAAGAAACAGAATCGTTGCGCCAAAAGCATGTTACTTACTCTAGCAAGAAGCTTAAAGGAAAATCATTATTTGAAGTTTCAGGCATCACATCCTTACAGGTTTTATTTTTTTCCAAGTTCATGAATCAAAGTAACATCAAATTCATTTAGCTCTTAACACTTTTCAAAATTCTATGTCTAGGTTGACATAGAAGTCTCCTTTAAGCTGCCAAAACTAGAAGAGGCAGAGGTTTTAAACCCCAAGTGGAATGATCCTCAACTCCTTTGTAGTACAAAGACATCAGGGGTCAGTGGTCAAGCAGGTCCATTCGGCTTATTGGTTATGGCTTCTCAAGACTTGACTGAAAAAACTGCAATCTTTTTCCGTATATTCAAACACAATCACCAGTTTGTTGTTCTAATGTGTAGCGATCAAAGCAGGTTCATATGCGTGTATTTATATTCTTCAATTTCAGACCTGCATACCGCAGTCTTGGTGACTCGATCACATCTCCACATTAAATTCTTGTGATCTAAACTTTTGCAGGTCTTCCTTGAGAAGAGAAACTGATAAAACTACATACGGAGCTTTTATCTATATAAATCATAAAGATGATATGATTTCACTTAGGAGCTTGGTACAAATTTGTTGAAGTTTTTATATCTGTCAACATAAAGTTTTTTAAGTTTTGTTGTTTCTAATTCTTGTTTATTCTATTCAGGTGGACCATTCAGTGATTGAGAGTTTTGGAGGAGGAGGAAAAGCATGCATTACTGCTAGAGTGTACCCACAATTTATAGTACATAAAGAAGCCCATGTTTATGCTTTCAACAATGGAAGTCTTGATGTACTTATCACAAGGTTAGATGCTTGGAGTATGAAGAAAGCTAAGGGTAACTGATGACAAGAAAGAAAGACATTCTCATGCAGCGCTAATAAATCGATTTGCAAGATTGAATAAATTAGCTCCTATTTATATCAGGTTTGGACTGAGTTTGAGATTTGAAAGCTCGGGTTATCTATCTTTTTCATCCTCGAGTTCACTGAAAGGATTTTGGGACTGGTTAGAGAACACATATGTGACTCTTAATGAACTATAAATATACAAAAGCATTGCGTGTTATGCAACATAGTAGATCGTTGATACTGTACGCAACTTTCTTAACACTTCCATAATTACAAAAATTTACTCTTCCATTATTACAAACTTTCTTGTATAATAAGAGTTAATTATTCATACTTGAACATTAGTTTCTACAACTATTCCACTTTATATATACATCTACACCTATGGGGTTGAAACATACTAATTGTCATTATGGTATCAATGGGAACACTACAAGAAAAGTGTCATTTAGTGACACAAAAAAACGTGTCACTATATCTTACTTTTAGTGACACTAATAAAAAAGAGTAGGTATAGAGCAATCTTTTACTCACACTTATTCTAAATTAGTGACACAAACACATACATTATTAGTCACTATATATCTATACCCACTCCACTTTTACCCACTCTTTTTGTTGTCAAAAAGTGTCACTATAGGTATCAAAATCATTTACCTACACAACAAAAAGAGTGGGTAAAAGTAGAGTGGATATAGATATATAGTGACTAATAATGTATGTGTTTGTGTCACTAATTTAGAATAAGTGTGGGTAAAAGATTGCTTTATACCTACTCTTTTTCATTAGTGTCACTAAAAGTAAAAATATAGTGACAATTTTTTTTGTGTCACTAAATGACACTTTTCTTGTAGTGATATCTAACCATTAACAAGTTCTCTACATTATTGAACAAGCATTAGGATTCTCATCGCTAAATATCGTATACAATGTACTCTCACCCAAACAGTCATCAATCAAGAGATCATCATCTTGGTCTGATTGTTGGCTGACTTCTTCTGGTTCAATATCCTCTTGTTCTACATCATCTGATACATAATCTCTACAAGGTAAAATAATTTCCACACTCTTTCCAGTCTTTTTTAATCTCTTCAAAACTTTGTCAGGATCTATCCTGCCCTTTATTGTTACTTGATGTCTTGTCATATCTATTATGAACTTCTTAACACCTTCAAAGAATTTAGATTTTCTGATATCAAAAGTGTCGTTACATAGCCAAAAATAAGACTAGAGGCGACTAATTTAGCCTATAATGCTTCATTAGCTAAGATGTTTTCTAAAAGGGTTAATATTGAAAAAACCCCATAAACTTTCTTTAGTTTTGTGATTAAGTCCCTAAACTTTTTTTCTGATTGTTTAAGTCCTTTAACTATTTTTGTCTTATTCAAAAAACTCACTATCTTTACATGTTTTAGCGATTAAGTAGTCCCTAAACTTTGTGTTTTATTGGTTGTATTTTACATACTCATTCGGTAGCCAGTCAAAAATATATCCTTTTGAATAGCATAAAAATAGTTTAGGGACTTAAACAATCGGAAAAAAAGTTTAGGGACTTAATCGTGAAAATGAGAAAAGTTTATAGGGTTTTTTCAATATTAACCCTTTCTAAAACTGAAGTTCGTTGTAGGTGCATGATGGCCTTCCCCATATGGCGTAAGGGACGACATAAGTGGAAGCAAAAACGTACCTTTGATTTTTGAAATTGTTTCAGCAACGAGTTTTACACAATCGTCGCAGTACAACGAGACTTTGAATTCTGCTGCGACCACCTAAAAACGATTTAGTTATAAGGAAAAAAGAACGAACATCTAAATATTAATTATAGTTTTCGTATGCGCTTGGTGTCGATGCAACTGAAAATTCCATCTTAAAGGGTTCAAACGATAAGGTAATATTATTTTAGAATGCTAAAACAGTCAAGATTGAACAGTAGTTTACATTTGGCTTACTTTGTCTCCATTGTTCTTGTTCCTCTTTCCCAACATGAAAAATCTGGATTGAAACATTTTAATGTTATCAATTCATTGATCGAGCAACAACGAGAGACTGAGTTCGAATCATACCCTTAGGCATATGTATAAAAAAAATCCAAGAAACCACAAAATTTTCATCATCATATGTAAAATTTCGAGTCTTTTTAACATATTAAATGTTTTCGCCGCATAAAGGCACAAAATTTAATTTTTGTCACGAACGTCCATGAGGGGAAGTCTATAGTTTTTGTTTCATACATTTAATTAGGAGTTCGTGTTTAGATTTGCACCATCGTTATTTGGTTTTCCATTTTCCATGGTTACACATCATATATTCTGTAAAGAAAATGTACCTCGAACACATGTCTTTCAAATCACAAGGGTACTAAGTAACCTTAATTAAAATTTGGCTAGTTTCACAAGCTTGTGCCCCTTAAATTTCTTCTTGATATCATATATCATATCGGTTTTGGTTTGAAAACCGGGTTAATTAAGCAATTAACGTCGGGAGAATAGAATGTAACGGAAGAACAAAAAGTGACTTACTGGAGGAATTAAGCAAATGAGAAGAAATTGATTGTGCTGATGACACAAAACTTTGTATTAGTTTCTTCTTGGATTCATTCTGATCCCTGAATGGGTAAGTGATGATGGAAAAGAATTGAATGTAATTCAGTTTGAAATCAAGCCTCACATTTTGAATTGTTTTGGGAATTAAGTTACTAAGTTTGGAAATAGGAGGTTTGTGGTAGAATGAATATCTTCTTCATTGATTGAATTATTAAAATTAATAAAAAGGTAATGAATATATTGGTTAGTATATATTTCCCTCCGTATAATATACGGGTTTGTTTGAATAATAATTTTTTTAATAGATTATAAAAGTTTAAAATAATTATAGAAACCAGTGATAAACAATAGTACAAACTATTAATATTATGAAAGAGATATGACTCGATATTAATTTTAGATATATAAAGATTATAAAATAAAAAAAAATTATTAGAATAATTTAAGGAACCTTCGTATAATGAAGAGGAAAGCATAATAAAATCATTGTTTTTATTTATAATTAATAACAATACATAATTGAGATACAACAAATCATTAACTTTATCAATAATTAATATAAACCATAAAAAATTAGAATTTTCATTTTACAACTGTCATATATTAATATTAAAAAATGTATTCTATTAACATAGGGTTGTTAACAATATCCCCAAAATATAGTAATTACAAATTAATTGAAATAAATTTTTTAATATAAAAGACACGTGGCAAATATAGGTTACGTTAATTGGCAGTCTAGTTAAATGTCAGATGACAATTTATTTTACGCTTTTAATACAATAGGTAGATAACCTTGTTTAAATTATAAATTTAAATATAAAATCCTTCAATGATGACCTTTATTGGTCCTATTAGCTGGGCTTCTATTGGGTCCTATTGGCATAGGCGAGGTTCTAGGCGGTACCTCTATTGGTCCTATTAGCTGCTGGGCCTGGAAGTCTCACTCTCACCTATCTAAATTCAACTCTTAATTTGGTGGAATCAATTGGATTGCATTAATGTTGAGATATTCATTTCAAGGGAACAAATGGCTTGAAAAAAAAAAAACAACAATTCATCCTCTATGGAAGAATGTACCTGTAACTCATGATTTGATTGGATATGGGGACGAGGAATTCTTGATTTAAAATAATGATGATTTGTTAATCCTTACCTTGATCCGAACGAGAAATTCTCGATTTAAAATAATGAGGATTTGTTAATCATTACCTTGATCCGAATCGAATCCTTAAGTTTTAATATGACTTATTATGTTTGTTTAATATAATACAAATTATTCATTACATTTTAAATAAATTATAAATTATCTAGGTATATAACTTTTATAAAGTTTTCAAAACTATTATTTAATTTCTTTTTATGGGCTTTATAAGTATTTTACATAGATTTTTTTATTTACTATTATATTATATATATCTATATCTATAATCTATAAATACTATTAAATGAGTAACTAATTTGCCACGTGTCATTACTAAAATTAAATTTGAATTAAAATCAAATCTAATTCAATCTATTATAATCTAATCTCATCTAATAAACTTACTTTTTTATAATTATTGTATGTGTTTCTATAAATATTTATTCATATTTTTTTAATTCAACCCATGTAGTATATGGGTATATAGCCTAGTATATATAAAACTAAAATATGTTCACTTGATTTTTTTATAAAATTCAGTAACATATTTTTTTCTATTTGCATTTTAAACTAATTAATTTACTAGAATGTCTAAAAAATCTAATTCCTCGATCCCGATGAGGTTGAGAATGGAAATGTAAACTCAAAATCCGGCCAACGAGGATTACAACATGAGAATGAGAAGCAAAAAGTAGGAACGGACGGGGATGGAAATGATATCTCCGGTCACACTTGTCTCATCGTCATGCCTGAAAACAATGTTCATCAGTTATAATTATTTTGTAAAGAAAAACTTCGTCGTTGAAAGGTCCATAGTCGTCTCCAATTCTCTTATGCGATGACACATTGTCGTAAAAATTTTAGCAGAAGGTTTTCCTTGACGACATTGCTGATGCCAGAAGTCTCTAGCAAATATAAAAAAAATCTTTTAATAGTTAAAGTCTCTGCTAAAAGATCTAAACAATTTACTTAATAGTTTTGTGACAACATGTCGTCATCAAAAATTATTTTAGAAAAATATATTTTATATCTTTTTGCGATGACATAATGTCACTAAACCTTAATTTGTTAAAGGTTTTTGGGATGACAAAGTAATCGCTAAAAGTTTTTACTTTTTTTACAGGTTTATTATTATTATTTTGAATATTAAAAATCGTTTTTTTACGGATTTTGCAACAAAAGTATATTTATAGTGTTACTAACATTTATTTTTAAATTGCACACACAAAACTATATAGTTTAAAACAAAATATACATACATTTAATACAAAGATTGTTTAATAAAAATAAATAAAAGATATCAAATCACTAGTTTTGATGGTCATCCGAATATGCCTCTCTTCCGAATATTGTCATCGATCATCGTCTTCATCTTCAATGATGTTCATAGGAAATCGAGCGGTTGAAAGTCGATCGGGAAGTTGGGAATATCTATATTAATTTGCTATTTTTAACAACCAAATCATGCATTATTTCCGCATTATTATTTTGATTATCGTGGTTAATTTCCATTGTTTCCCAACTTCACCACATTGTTATAACATCAAGTGGTTCATTATTAGTTTCGTCTAATAATGTCACCACTACTCACATATTGGCAACTCGATCATTGCTCGAAGCATAGCGATCAAGCTAACAATAGCATAACTTGGCATATATGCTTGAATTAAGCATATATTTTCCTTTTTCAATCTCCAATCTAGAAGCTAAAAAAGGGAAATTGTAAAAGTTTTCGGCTTTCGATTTAATTCTAACAAGAAAATGTACGTACTGTAAAAAGAAAAAGACTATATATGCAAGTAAAAACTTAATTAAAAACACGATAAAAGGGTGAAAACAAGTTTGTCTCATTGTATTATCCGGCATGCATGGACTAGCTAGCTAAATGTTAACCATGCCAAGGTATCTGATTCTCATTCTGGTTTTGATTCTGTTGCGGTTGCTGCTGCTGCTGGTGATGATGATAAGGTGAAGTGGTCCTTAAATGATCTAAACCAGCCATACTGAGAAAATGATGATCCGCAGTTGGAGGTGGAAATCCTGTAAGACCTAAGAAATCTCTCGTCAACTCATCGTTCCCACCGCTTCCTTTCGTTGTGTTTAGAGGTGGTTCGGCTGGAAAAAATGCTTGATTCTTTGAGGAACTCAGCATGCCATTATAAGCCTCTTGGAAAACAGGAGTAGTTGTACAATTAGCCAATGGATTATTATTAGCATGAAGCATATGCATAGGTATGGCTGTTTGGTCCAAGCAACCACTTAATCCCTGCAGCATCCTTTGATGATGATCATGATCACCACTTGAAGACAAATTTCCAAGACCAGAAGCATGTTGATGAGCTGTTAACAGTGTTGTAGGTGCACACATGTGATCATGTTGGCGGGACCCACTTAGAATGGACTGGTGCTGCTGCTGTTGTGACATGACAATGGCAGTATTGGTACTAGCTGCAGGCTTGCTCATTGTCACGCCCATCTGTGCTGCCTTTTGGAGCAATGCAGTGGCAGACATGTGAGGAGGAGAAGATGGACAAGGAAGATGAACATTATTACTATTATTATTATTATTACTTGCATGGTTAGGGTTTATTGGATTTTGTTGTTGTTGATGATGATGATGAACAAACCATGAAGGTAACTGATGAAGATTTTGTTGATTGGTGATGATGTTGGAATTGAGTTGTGGATGTTGATGAAGTTGTGGTTCTGTTTTGAGTGGGAAATTGATTGGTAAATGAAGGGGTGAGAGTAGTAGGGATGATGATGAAGATGAAGATCTTGCATTTTCTCCTGCTAAAGCACCACAAAAAGCTCTGTGAGTGATGAAGCTGTCCCTCCTGCCGTGATACAGATGGAACCAAAAACAAACAAACAATTTAGCACTCTAAACAAAAAGACCAAAACCCATTAACTATTATGCACTTTAATTCTGAAAAAGCTCAAAACAGTATACTATATATAATATATATATCACACTGTTCTCTCTCTCTCTCTCTCTCTCTCTCTCTCTCTCTCTCTCTCTCTCTCTCTCTCTCTCTCTCTCTCACTAGTTCATAGTATGATACTATGATTGAATGCAATGGAGGCAAATTAAGACTTGTTTGGTCATGACTCATGATCGAAAAGTCGTAAAGAATTAGACTATGTTAATTATTGGATGATTAGGAATCCACTTAATTATCTTTTTGAATCAACTGTTACACTCGTGAAGTTGTTTCAAATCACATGTCTTTTTATTTCATAAAAGTATTAATTAACTTTAATTTGTAACTAATAAATCTACTATCTATTTATTTACCTTGAGAAAAGAGTGCCACAATCACATCGGTATTCTCGAGTGCCACAAATCTTGGAATGAGCTTTCCAGTCTGATTGCACGGCATATCGCTTCGAACACTTATCGCATTTCCACTTCTTCTCGCCATGCTTTCGAGAGAAATGCTTTTTGATACCTGTGAGATCTCCAAGTGCCCTTGATGGTTCATGGTGCACACAACTGGGTTCTGGGCATATATACACCTTCTTCCTAACCACCTCCTGTTTTGATCTTTGTTTCAGCTTCCATGGCAGATTGTGCCCTCTTCTGTGCAACTGAAGATTCTGATCTCTTTGAAACCCTTTGTTGCAAATCTCACATAAGAATCTGTTTGTTGCCATCAGTGATTTTGGAGACATAGCTATCACCTCAGCTTCTGGGTCTTCAATTTCAAATCATAAATATCAATAAAGATATATTTTTTTTACTCTTTCAATACCAAAATTTAGAAACCCAGATGAAGAACTTAATAAACATGTCTGAAGGAAGCATTGATGGACGCATGTACTTGCAGAAAATGAACTATCTAACTGGATTTGATAAGAATCAAATCAACAAATTAAGACTTTAAATTCTTTCTCAAAACATTAAGAATAAGAATGAACTAATATGAAATTTGCATGAACTACCTGGATTGCCTGGAAGATTTCTCTTTTTCTTGGTGGTTTGAGTTTGATTGTTGGAGTTAATTGGCACAGAAGCAAAGGAGGACTGCTGAATCTGTTGTGATGGAGGGTACATAGTACCAACTTCATTCTTGTTACTTGATGAAGATAGGCTTGCTTCATTTGATGCTGATGTTAAATTTGACATACTGTCATCCAAAAACATGCCCTTCATATCTCTCTCTCTCTCTTTCTCTCTCTTCTTTCTCTTTCTCTCTCTATGTTATTAAATGAACTGGATATTTTTTTATAAAGAAAAAAGATTTCCTTTTAGCTTGACCTTTGACTGGATATATCAGAAAGATTGACAGCAGACCTTTAGATCCAGCTTTTTATCTTGTTTGAAATCCCATGTTCTTCTTAATCAGATCTGAATAACAAGAAACCCTAATGTAAAGAGAAACAAACAGTTCAAGTGTTTTCTTTTGTTCTTGATGAATCCATTAAGATAAGTTAAAAGTGTGTGATATCGTATATATATATATATGTATAACTACAAAATCAAACATGGAAATTAAAGTTTCAGACCTGGCAGGCAGCTAGTTACCAAAACTTGAATAGTTTACAAGTATAGGCAACTCTCCAAGATGATCCAACACAAGAATCTACACAGCTAGCTGGAGTACAATTCTACTAAAACAAAAAACAAAATCCCAATCCGTACAGATAAGAAATCAAGATCATCAAGAGAGAGAAAGAGAGAGATGTGAATCAGAAGGTATCACTAAATTTGGATCTCTTTGAAGCGGGCAGCTCCAATCCAACCTCTCAAAATGAAACCAAGAAACCAAAAAGCAACCGAGTCTGAAGTTGCATGTTTTTGTCCTTTCCTTTGTTTGCTTCTCTCATTCAGAGATAAAATCATCTTCATTATTGGTTTTGCTTTTAGGGATGTGCAATTACTACTTTCTCCCTCTCTACTTGGCAACCTATAACTCTATCAATAATTTCAATATATTTCTAATCATCATTCTCAAATTAGTTTAATAATTCTTTAAC
Organism: Centrapalus pauciflorus; assembly: GCA_020465985.1. Lineage (NCBI taxonomy): Eukaryota > Viridiplantae > Streptophyta > Magnoliopsida > Asterales > Asteraceae > Centrapalus > Centrapalus pauciflorus. The sequence goes on along the minus strand of JAANYP010004891.1, from coordinate 513,589 downwards.
AAAAATGATTGGTATATTGAAAAGGCTATTTCTTGATGCACCACACCTAATTTCTCATATACCACCTCTATATATTTGACCTATAAATATTTACTTTATGAGTGGACAAATGTGTGTAAACAAATAAACAATAATAATGAGTTATGAAAAAATACATATTTTATGTCAACTTATAGGATCTAGATGTGGTGCATGAAGTAGCATCCGATTGAAAATGGTTAAATAACAAAAACCTACAATAATATGATTGTTACATATGATAAAATCAAAGGAAATAAACAAAAATTAATAAAATATGTATGTCACGTGTCAAACATTAAATAGTACATAATGTTGATTTTAGACGTATAAATCAAGCATGTATATTATTAGAATTACTCGTTTTATAACAAGATCTAAATTACAAGTGTCTTGTTGTCTTTTGCTATATCATTGATTGTTATTATAATTTCTTTTAAAGAACAATGATTAGAATTAGATAGAAAAAAAGGAATAATTGTAAATCTATCCAAATTAGGACCCTTATGCATGAATTTAACCAATTAAAAGTACCTCTAAGCAGGGGTGACAATTTTATCCTAAGGACCAAATGGACGTCTCTCACCCAGATTGATTCGTACTAGAAAAGACATGTTAATGTGTATTTTTTTTAAATCATTTTAAACAATCTAAAAATTAGTATGTTCAACACAATTCAAATAATAATAATCTCTAAATATATATAGTTGAAAACAACTTTGGGTTAAGTATAATTTTATCCATCTAACATTTAGATTTTTTTTATTTAACTATTAAACTTTTTTTGTGTCCCAAATTAACCACTAAATTATTTTTTTTATACATATTTAGTCACTAAACGTTTTTTTTACTAATTTAAGCACTGTAAATTTTTTTGATTTGGCCATTAATTACATTATCATAGTTTGTACAGATTTCACTATTAGTTTTATTCATTTTTCCGACAACAAAACAGTAAACTTAAGTTTAATGGCTAATTTGAGCAAAAAATGTCTGATGGCTAAATAAGACAAATTTAAAAGTTTGATGATTAAAATAGTACTTAACTCAACAACTTTTTATGATTACGATTAGGGATATTTCGCATGTTTGGATGCTTTGGGTCACAGTTGTAACCCCAAGTTCTAATTAACCAACTAACCCACTAATTACGTAATCATCGTTACTACTTTTCAATACTTGTATTTTACAAGACTTTCAATATCTTTATGTTATAATTGTGAAAAGTGACAAACTGTTGTTAAATTTTTCTTTATAAAATTCATTTATGTCTATTTACAAAGATTTTTTTCCTATCTATTTGTCATGATATGACAATCTTTGTAACAATACATAAAAAGTTTATAACGAAAGGTTCAAGAATCTTTCGATAATTTTTTTATAGCGTAAAGATACTGAAAATCTTAAAAAGTACAAGTAACAAAAGAAATTAAGACATTAACATAAGATGGTAATATAAATAGTAGGTAAATTGGTTAGAGTACCTTTAAGTGGCTAAATCCATACATATAGGTCCCAAATTTAGGTAGATATGTGATTACCCTTAGAAAAATGTTGTGTTTTACAGTTTATTCATTTATAATATATTGTCGGTTATAACTTAAAATTGTGTATATTTAAAAGAGAAAAAAAAGGGTTGTGTTAAACGCACACCCCCTTCTATTTTTTTTTCTAATTACACACCTCATTCCCCTACTTAATTAGCTTAATTATTACTTTTTAATGTTATGGGACCCATCTAATTTATTAACTACACACTCCTCCCTTTGTCAATTCCATATAATTACTTTTGTTTTATAATGGGTGGGACCCACCATTATTATCATTATTATTGTTTTTATATATTAAAAATAATTTAAATAAATCAAATCATACAATAATTACATAATGATTAAGGTAATTAGAGGAGGTGTATAATTAGAAGAAGAGAGGGTGTGCATTTATCATCACCCGAAAAAAAAACTTAGACTATCTTCCCGTTTTCTAAAACTTTTTGCTATCTTATTATTGATATTATTGATAATAACTAACAAGATGTTTAGTTAAAAGACAAGCTTATAAAAATACATGAGAAAAACACAAACACCATACATTACAAGAAATAAAAGTTTGTAAGTGTACATGAAATATTTTAATTAAAAGGTTAGTGTTATAATATGTTATTTTTCATTAAATGGATTTAGCTTACATATTTTGAGTTTTTTTTTAAGGCAAATGACCAAAAATAGTAACAACTTTTGACATTTTTATCATTAATAGTAACATTATTTATTTTTTATCAATAATAGTAACAACTTTTCAGATTTTTATCAATAATAGTAATATATCAAATTAAAAACATAATTTTTTTTATTTTATTAAGTTTTCTAATATTTAATAAACACCAAAATAAACCAAATTTTTATTCCGAATATTTACGGAATGATAATATTCGATTATTTATTAACAACTATATATAATATTAATGAAAAAAATACAATGATACATTTCAATTTTAACTTATTCCAACAAAAAAACTACGAACCATCATTAGTTTTTCCGAATAAAATAATACAAATCGTTCCATTTTTTAGTTTTTTCCAATATAAATTGATCATAGTTTTTTTATTTAAAAACAAAAAATCAAAATGGGTCTCAATATTTTTAATTCATAAAACTATAAACCACAATGAGACATGGTTTTTCCATTCATAGAAAAACTAAAAAATGAATGGGTCGCAACACTTTTTCATTCGTAGTACTTTTCATTTGGAATAAAAAAAATTACAAATTGAACAGTTTTAGTAAAATCCGAACGAAATTGATTATAAATCATTCAACTTTTAGCTTTCCCGAATGAAAAACTACGACCCAATCATGTTTTTAAGTTTTTGTTACAAAAAACTATAAATCATTTTGAGTTTTCGTACCAAATAATTGCAACTCATTTATTTTTGTGTTTTTAACAACAAAAAAAAACACTTGCTAAACCAATTTCCATAATTTAGCACCTTATATATAGACTGTAAATATGTAAATACTCATTTTTGATACTCAAAGCATTTAACCCGTTTTACCCAAATTACCCAACTCATTTAACTCGTTTAAACTACTTTGTTGATGATTTCAATTTTTATACCAAAACCGAACAACCCATTTAACCCAAACCGAATAACCCGATACCCATTTAACCCGAAACCGATTAACTCGTTCCCTTATTTGGTTCGGGTTCGGTTAGCTAACTCACACACTCAAACCCGAATAACCCGAACCGAATAACCCGATACCCAATTAACCCGCCCGAATAACACCCCTACTTATAACACAATCAACTAATTTAAATTAGAGGTTTCTTAACTACACAAAAAAATTGTGAATAATTGTGGTTTATAGTTTTTCTGCTTGAAAAATATTGCAACCAATTTTTATTTTTAGTTTTTATATTAAAAAAACCTACAGCCCATTTAGATCGAAAAAACTAAAAAACCAAAATAGTTCATATAATTTTGTTGGAAAAAACTAAAAATAGAATGATTTATAGTTTTTTTCGTTTGGAAATTTGAAATTGAAATGATTTGTAGTTTTTTTTCATTCATATCATATATAATTATGAATAAATAATCAAATATTATTTAATCGTAAATAAATATTCAGAATAAATATTCGGAATAAAAATTTGGTTTATTTTGGTGTTTATGAGATAATAGAAAACTTAATAAAATAAAAAAAATAATGTTTTTAATTTGATATGTTACTATTATTGATAAAAATCTGAAAAGATATTACTATTTTTGATAACTGAAAAGTTGGTGACTTGCTAAACAGGTTTGTAGGTCACCCATTACTATTATTGATAGAAAAAAAATTGTTACTATTAATGATAAAAAATAAATAATGTTACCATTAATGATAAAAATGTCAAAAGTTGTTACTATTTTTGTTCATTTGCCCTTTTTTTATTTAGAAAAAAGATAAATGATCTTATTTTATTAATAAGTAGATAAAATTAGATTCTCTTGAATTTATGTTTATACGTTTAAATTTAAATTGAGCACACAAATTTTTATTTATTATGTTGAATCAATATCACATGCGTATAAAAAGATAAAATTAAGTTTGAGTTAAAGGTTTTTTATAATTTTTTTCATGACATCTAACAGTGATAGTATACAAAATGTTATTGTTAAGAAACATATATTATAAATATTTAAGCTGGATTGAATTTTTGATAAACTAGACATATGTTTATACCACATGCATATAATAATTGTGTATCTATTTATATATAAGTTTATATTTCAAAAAATTAATTACGGGTTAATAAATTAGTAAAGTACTAAAAAAGAAAAATGGTTGAAAAGCATATATAAAGTTAATAGACTTTATAATTTATAATACTCAAATATATTCTCTGTCTGTGCGGATCTACAGAGATCCCCCCTCACGTGATTTTTTGTAGTCTTAATTAAATTGTAATAGTAATATAATCTATATATCTATATCTATCCATACTATTAAAAGAGTAACTAAATGTCATATGGCATGCTCTCATTGAATTTGCCACATGGCATGCTCTCATTGAATTTGCCACATGTCGCTCTCTCCTTTTGCCACGTCATTTACTGATTTTATTTTAAATTTTAAAGCAAATCAAATATATGTAAATCTAATATGGATTAATTTAATAACTAACTAACTAAAATTAAGCAAATTTTAGTATTCACATAATTATTATATTATACATATATAAATATCAATTTCTAAAATTAACCCATGTAATACATGGGTAATAACCTAGTATTATAATAAAAGACAACATTTCTTGCCACGTGTCAACCTCATATTGCATTACTATTTTATTTTTCCGCTCTTTTTCCTAATTTAGAATCATACAACAATAAATTCAATTAATGAAAGAATAAATAAACTTTTAGCTTTCTTTCCTAATTTATTTTATTAAATTAATCACTTCAATTGATTATATTAAAAGCAATTAAACTAATAGCTTACTAATAATTAAAGCATATATATTTTTCAAATTTATAACATGTATATTAAGAATTTATATTTATTTTTTATTGACAGTATAATTGATATCTTAAAACATGTTGCAATCATGAATATTTATTTATTAGTATAGTATAATAAAATTTATTTTTTAGTTAAATAATATTTAGTATAAAATGTTGACAAATTAAATACAGTTTCTCGTTCTTACATTTCATATATTTTCGTTCTTATAACTTTCAATTTTATATTTTATATCAATTTAATATTTTTTTACAGCAACTTTATATTAATGCGTTATTGATATTTTTAGCTTCATTTAAGCTATATGTTATAGAAGAATAGTCATTAGTAAAGCATACCATGTAATACATGGGTCAATAAACTAGTCATATTAATAAAGAAAATGATAAAGTAACTATTATATATTTATACGTATATACCCTATGAGTTCGAGCAAATTATGGGGACATTTTACGCAATTTACTATTTTTAAGAATAACTTGTTTTTTGTATGTTTTTAGTGGTTTCTTTATGACAATTTTTTTGTATGTTTTAACTGTTTATGAATTCACGTGACACTTTAATAATATTTAATAAATAATTAGTTATATATATAAATATTTATAAAAAAAATTACAAAAAAGTTATAGTTATTTGTCATAAATATTACTTATTAGTCTTTCTAAATACACATAATCGTATTTATTTTTTTAACATTCTTTTAAATTCTTTATATCTAAATTTATATATATATATATATATATATATATATATATATATATATATATATATATATTTATAATCGATATAATTTGAAATTTCAATTTTACCTAAAACATAAATTTTATATAATTTTTATTGTGTATATATCTTTTATGATATTTTTTTTATAAATATTTTATTTTTTTAATGTAAAATTATTTTAATGTTTTAATTTTAAATTTTATCATATATATATATATATATATATATATATATATATATATATATATATATATATATATATATATATATATATATATATATATATATATATATACAATTTAAGATTTTTATTTTATAAATATTATTTTAATTTTTTTAGTTAGACTATATAAGTTATGATTTATTTAGTTTAAATTTAGATTAGCTAAAAAATGAAAATGTCAAATTATGATAAATAACATCATTGTATAATGTTAAATAGTTGATAGTATTAATTATTTATTAATGTTTAAGGATACTAAAAATAATGAATTATATTTATCTTTTATTTTATTTTAAAAGTGATATTAAAAATATTTGTGGGTTTAAAATTTTAATTAGTTGGCATTTAAAATTGGAAAAGGCATGCTGTGAGGAAGACGATGGTTATATTAAACAAAAAACTAGTTGTAGTTCTAAACTTAAAAAAAATAGACCTTTTAATTTATAAATATATATCTATCATATTAAAAGAGTAATAAATGTCATTTGACACATAAATAGAATGTCAATTGACGTAACATGTATACAACGCATGTAATAATATATAATTTATATAGTTGAAAATATAATTAAATTAATTTTGAAAAAAAAAAAAGTTCATGGTTTTTATTTTAAAATTGAGTTCACATACTATGATTTTCTTTAACTTCTTATCCAAACTTTTAAAAATGTTAACATAAAAAATTAATTCAGTTTTAGAAAAAAGTTTGACTATTCACCAAAATTCTATAATCTTTTTATTTATTTGTTATTATTTAATATTAGTTATATATATTACATCTCTTTAGCAGTATAATATTAGTATTTTATTTTTTGTTTCTACAATAATTTTTAAATTTCATGCCAATCTAAAAAACAGTTATTTAACTATATGGTGTAATACACGAGTAAAACCAAATTTTAATAATATTAATTTAGCAGGGGTTATATGTGTATATTAATGTACTTATTAAGAAGTCATTCAAAAATAAAATGATCTCTTGATGATTTCATTAAAAGGTAAACAAACAATAAGTTTACTTTTTTTAATTAACTTATCCGAACACGTTACAATTTTATTGGTTTTTAGTTTTCACGGTAGATTTTTTTTTTTTTTTTTACGACCTATGTTTTTATCATTTTAATGAGTGAGAGTGATAGTAGGCTGACATGACTTATTTTGTACAAGTTATGGTACCTTGGTGTCCACAAAATCAATTAACGACAACTCATCATGAAGGCGACTTGAAACCAGTTACAAGTAATATATTATATTAGTTACTACTAACTATTGAGACTTAAATACTTAATTATATAATTCATAACGAAATGCATTTTATTTTATAAATCTTAAAAACATGGTTGTTAAGATCACGAGTAAGTCGATCTTACGATCCTACCATAAGATTTCGAGCAGGATCGGTGTAATATCGTTTTATAACAAGATCGGACGTAGGATCGTTTGCAGGATTGTAGGATCGGTCACCGATCCGATCCTACTTTTTACTCGGTCCGGACTATTTTAACCGGGTACGTTCCCGTGGGATTGTTTACTGATTCGATCCAAACTTTTACCTCCAATCAATTTGTCTAAAAGAATAGTGAATCAAATAATAGGATGTATGATTGATTGACTTATTCTGGATGACCATAAACATTTTAAACATGAATGTACGTTGTTTCCCTATTTATTGTATAAATATAATTTTGAAGTGTTATATAACTAATTTATAATATAAAATCACAAATTATAGTACCAAGAAAAAATTTTAAAAAGTAAGGATTTTGTGGTAGGATCTTACGATCCCGATCCGATCCGATCCTACGATCCCGATCTTGCAAAGACGAAAACGATCTTAGGTAACTCTCGATCTTGACAACCTTGGTTAAAAACAAATTTTGATTGCATATATAAAGATTTATCCTTTATTACAAGGCATGTATGGTTTTTTTTATAATATCATGATTATTATTTTTCTTATAATTGATATCAAATCCATAAATACTAATAAATAAGTAAATTTTATTGATTAGGATTGAAAATGAGAGTGAAAGCCTAACTTGGAGTTGGCACTCTATTTTCTTATAAAATTATAATTGATTAACTAACATTTAATAGACTATATTTTCTTATAATTACTACTTTATTAACTCATGTATTACGTAGATATTTTTAATAAAGAGAGAATTTCATATATATCATTGTAAGCTTTCAAGATTACGTATATATCATTACAAATTTCCTTATTACGTATATATCTTTCTAAACCTTTATATATCATATATATATATATATATATATATATATATATATATATATATATATATATATATATATATATATATATTATATCCAAATGACTATTTTAAATTTAATTACATCATTTAAAAATAAAAAATACTTACATAAATGTATATAAACTAAAAATTAAAATATATAAATATTATTTGTTTAGTAACTATTATTTTTCTAGGTTCCTAGCTTTATAAATAAATATGAATAATAATAAATTTTTATGATTATTTTATATTTTTTATTATAAACTTATACATTTTAATTTATATAATTTGATTATTTATTTATATATAATATAATGTACGTTTATATATTTCATTACAATAAATAAAATATGATTTTATTAATTATCTTTTACTTGTCTAACATATAATAATTTTCATGGGACTTGTATTTAACTTTAATATATTTTAATAACGATAAGCATATAAATTAACTTTTTTAGTTAGAAATATAGATAAGATAATATTTAGGTTATTGATAAACACATAAATACGACAGATAAACACATAAAATATTTTTTTAGTTAGATAAATATATAAAAAAAATAGTCAAACAAACACATACAATATGGTGCATTTAGAAAGCGACATTTGGCAAATATGATTCTCTTTTATTATATATAAAGATTTATATATTTTTATAAATATTTGTTTTTCAGATCTCTTTATTAATTAACTCATATAATACATGAGTATTAACCTTGTATTGATAATTTAAAAAAAAAAAAAAGATCCACTAAATGTTATGTGCCATTTTTACGTTTTAATGGAAAATATAAATACAACTTATCATCTTTAAAACAAAATAAATATAAACATAACTAGTCATTTTTAAAATCTATAAATATATTAATTAATAGTTAACTCTATCCGAATTTAATCATTATCAAATGATATATATCTATAGTCATTTTGTTTTTAACATTTATAATCAAATCAAAATGTAAATATTACTTATAATTATTAATAAACTCACAAAGTTGTTTCTTTAAGAAAATGATTGTATGAAGTTTTAAACTGAACTTAAATTTTTTGTGTGCGTATTTATTACTGTTATAAATATGATATAATATATTTAATAAAAATAGGTACAAAATTTAAATTTATTAAGTTTGTGCAAGAAAAATAATAAATCATACGAACGAAAAATGTATCTTACTCCAAAAATAAAAATAAAAACGTGAATTGAAGAAATATTATGCATTTAATACGCAGATATTTGGTCGAATTGTGTTGTTGACTGACTATATAGCTGTAGACTTGTAGCATGCTTACTTCTTATACGATAGACGTCCATCCATTACTGTACGTAGTAAATTAATAGCTTTACCCGTGTTGACTAAATCTATCGCTTCTTTTTTATTGAAATATATGAATATTGGTTTTATATATAAAAATTTAAAAACGAATTTTAAAAATGCAGACCTTCAAAAACTTTAAAAATCAGAGTTTATTTACTAATAATTATTATTATACGTAATATTTAGATTTGATATTTATTTACATTATATTTTATGATATCTATTTATATAATATCTAAGTACGAATAAATTGAATTTTTATATATAATAAATAAATAAATAACAAAAACTATCATGTGTCGCTCTATCATCGTATCATACCTGACATATCATATTTTGATGTTTTATAAATCTACCATCGATTTAATATAAATTAAATATAAATATATCTGAATATTATATCGTTGGAGGATTACCTAAATTTATCTATAAATATAATTAAAAATTTTAATCTAAATTAAATTTAAATCTATATACAAATTTATTTATCCTACACTTACTTAGGTTCAGATTCAACAGAGTATCTCTAAAAAACTTGTGTCGAAGATATCTTAAGCTCTACATTTTTCTGTCTTTTTAAGTAGACATGTATAAATCAATATTTATTTTATACTACACTTACTTAGGTTCAGATTCAATAGAGTATCTCTAAAAATCTTGTGTCAAAGATTATCTTAAGCTCTTTATTTTTCTGTCTTTTTAAGTAGACATGTATAAATCAATTATTTAAGAATATCTATCAAAAGGTCATGTCTTTATATATTAGGCTTTATTTTGTTGTTCAATATTCATATCTAGTGTTGTAAAAGAACACAAACAATGATATGTTCATGTTCGTTCGTTTAATTTTAACATAACAAATAAATGAACACGAACATAAATGAACACAAAATTTTTTACTTTATGTTTGTTCGTTAAGAAATTTGTCTTGTTCTTGTTTATTTATGTTTGTTCGTTTAACCCATAATCGAACATAAACGAACGGTAAACAATCGTTAAAACTAATATAAACGAACGAAAATAAATAAACAATTAAACTCTGTAGCTTAATTGTGAGAGGCAGAGAATTATGAAAGGAAGAACAGTGGACATTTTGAGGAAGAAAATAGTAGTGTTGTAAAAATTGGCTGCTTGTTGAGGAAAAGACGCTCCATATCTTTGCTATTCAAACTCTGTGATAACTTTGTATCTTCATTCGGCATCTTCTTCGTGGGAAGCTTCTGGTTTGCAGTTCTTTGTGATATTGGCATCGACATACATTCAGCTTTGTATCCTTGGTGTGATTTGAAGGTGGAATCTATTTTTCATTGTTTTTTATATTGTCAGCTTTCCAAAAGCTTTTGATCAGTTTTTGACTGTGGGGCTTGGACTGGATCTTTAGAGGCAACCTTTTCGATATGTTTGAGCTCAATTTTTCACACACAAACACACCTTGAAACTATGTGAAATTTTCTGTAAATGGTAATTCATTTACATTAAATATTTGTGAATATCATTTACATAGATTTTTCGTATATTCACTATATTTTTCTTTTGAATCTTAATATATAAATATCTAATACGTGTCTTTTGTTTAAAATTCATTATGGTGATGCTTTAGTATAAAGATAAAAATAAGGGTTAAAGTCGTACAAATGTATGTTACTTTACTGAAATTACTCAAATGACTAATTTAGTTATTTTTTTATCCCATTGATACTTGTACTTAAAATTTATTGTTGAAATGGTACTTTTGATTACGTATCTTTCGATAATGATCTTATATTTGTGTTTTTAGAAGTATGAAAAGGACCTATATGCTTATGTGGATTTTCTAAATTATTTACATAGATCAAAATTCACGTAAATCCACGTTGTACTCCAAGATAACTTATCGATATGGTACGTGTAACCAGTAACTATGTTGACATGGTAAATTCATGTAAGTATCATGTCATTAAAAACATATAACGTTGTCATTTGAATCAGCAAAAACTGTCATATCAATATAGTTACTGGTTACACGTACCATATCGACAATGTATTTTGGAGTACAACTACTATCCGGTCAAAAATAAAAGTTAATTAGTCATTTAGGTAAATTGAGAAAAGTATGTTGCATTTGTACGACTTTAACCCTAAAAATAACTACATACTTTCCTTAATGTGATACTCATATTTTCAAATTTGATATGAGCCCTCGTTAAGTTGTTCAGTTAATCCGAACCCAGTGGAACCAAAAACCGAATTCAGAATTATAAGAACCGAGAACCGACCTGGAAATAAATGGTTCGGTCCGGTTCCAGTTTCGGTAAAACACTTTTTTTGCTCATCCCTAGTGCCAACAATCTGTCAAGGTTACAACTTTTGACTCGAGAACTAGACCATGGTCCTTAACAAATATTGACGATGATTCATCCAAACTTTCAAAGACCAGCAATGCTTTCCGATCGGCACCACATTTGTTCATCGAGCTCATGTAGCTTTACTATTTAAGCCATACGATATCTTCTCAAAAAGAAAAACAGAATTCAGACAACATTTATACATCGAATCATGTGTGGACCAAGATTCGGGCACGAGGGTGGACCAAGATTCGGGCACAGGCTGCTACCGTGGGGCTAACGCTAACGGCTAATCCACTGATGTGTCTCCACAAGCTGTGTACCGAAAAGCAAGGAAACACTTTGAAAGTTGTTTTGTTTTTAAGTCATTTATGGGCAGAAGTCTACAGGAATCATATAAGAAATTCGGGTCGTAAATTTGACAACTCGTGTCCATCGATGGAGATCTGAGTCGACTCATATCCATCTAAGGTTACAAATCGTCATTCGATCTATGTACAAATGACTAAGTGAAGATGGTGAGTAACTTTAATAAAAAAACTAAACAGAAAATCGTCGTTTAAGGATCTCAACATAACTGCTACATTTTCGGAAAAAAAAAAAGGCTGCCTCTTCGATCGATATCCCATCACTTTTCTTCGATCGCCATAAAGAACAAGCATTTTGTTTCAGTAAGTATAAAGTCACCATTATATGCACATTGGTTCCATAAATATAGGCCTACAGCATAAAACTATTGTAAGACTCGAGTGTTATGAACCCACCGGAGCAATACCTTTTGCCTTGGCGGCAGCAGAAGCGGCACTGGCGGCTGCAGCGGCTGCCGCCACAGCTGCTGCTGCAGGATTCGGTGTGGATGGTGGTGGTACAGGTTTAGACTGTGAACTGCTCTGTCGTGCAACTAGTTGCTGCTGCAGTTCCTGAGTGTTCAACTGAGCAAGCAACTCTTTTATCTGTTTTCCGGTTAGTGTTTCGTGCTCAAGCAATGCGTTAGCAAGCGCGTGGTGCTCCTTGCTGTAAGTAGTGAGAATCGTCTTGGCGTTATTGTAAGCCTTTTCCAATAATTCCCGAACTTCTTTTTCGATAAGGAGTCTAGTTTCCGTACTCATGCTCTTCCCGTTATCATCGTAGTTATGAGCAACGACTCCGATTTCCTTGCTCATGCCGTATTTTGTGACCATGGCTCTTGCAAGACGAGTGGCTTGCTCGAGATCTGATGATGCTCCTGAAGTAACTTCATCTTCACCAAAAATAAGTTCTTCTGCAACTCTACCGCCCATACAAACGTCAAGACGAGCAAGCATTTCTTTACGCGATACACTTGTCTCGTCTTTTTCAGGCAATTGAGCAACCATCCCAAGAGCCATTCCTCGAGGAACAATTGTCGCCTTGTGTACGGGATGAGCCCCATCAGTATGAAGAGCGACTAAGGCATGACCACCTTCATGGAACGCCGTCAGTTTACGAACCTCGTCTGATATAACAGCCGATCTACGCTCGCTACCCATCATGATCTTGTCCTTAGCATACTCGAGATCGACCATGCTCACAGATTTTGCACCGTCCATTGCAGCCTTGAGGGCTGCCACATTCACCAAATTGGCAAGATCGGCACCTGAAAATCCTGGCGTTCCTCTCGCAAGAACCATCAAATCAACGTCATCTGCCTTTAGGATCTGTCGAAAAATAGTTTTGAGATCAATGTCTTTTCAATGTATGATTTTATCGAAGCTTGATTACTATCTTGAAGAAGAAAAACCTTTGACATGTGAGATTCCATTATCTGCCTCCTGCCTTCAACGTCTGGATTCGGAACCACCACACGGCGGTCAAACCGACCAGGCCTTATGAGTGCCTTGTCCAGTGACTGAGGGAAGTTGGTTGCTGCAATAACGATAATGCCCTCGTTTTGTTTAAAACCGTCCAATTCTACAAGCAACTGGTTCAAAGTCATCTTCATGTACTGCTGGTCCTTCGGGTTACGGCTTCCTCCAATAGCATCAATCTCGTCTATAAATATTATACATGGCGACCGCTTCTTTGCAGCAGCAAAGAGATCTCTAACCCTTCTTGCTCCAACACCAACAAACATCTCTTCAAACTCACTACCACTGCACGAAAAGAACGGAACACCGGCTTCTCCAGCTATGGCCCTGGCTAACATGGTTTTACCAGTCCCGGGAGGACCAACGAGCAGAACCCCTTTCGGTAGCTTCCCACCAAGCCGAGTGAAACGCTGTTGCAATTGTAATGCAAAATCAGATGGTTTTCACATGCTTTGTTACTTAGAGGGTGTTTGGATTTGCGTTTGAAAAAGTGCTGTAGCGTTTTGGAAACTAATAATCTAATAATAGTTGTAACAAAAAATGCTGCAGAAAATGTAGTGTTTGGTTTAGCTTCTGTTGTTTGCTATCATAATTATCAAATAATCAGTTTTATTAAAGTGTTTGGATTTGCGTTTTTACTTGTAAAATGACCAAATAATAAGGGATAATTACTAAAATAGCCAAATCTCACACCTTTATTCACTTTTTAGCCATTTTATATACATTTTACCAAAATAGCCACAATTTACGTGACCACATTTACGTGACAGCCACAATTTACGTGATTTGTACTTGTTTTCATTTTTTAATGCATTACGTTACAAAAGGTGTTTGGTCACGTAAATTGTTGTACTTGGTCACGTAAAGTGTGACAAGACAACCCACCAAACATTCATGGGGAAGGAGCAAAAATGGTCACGTAAAGTACAACAATTTACGTGACCAGACACCTTTTGTAACGTAATGCATTAAAAAATGAAAAAAAGTACAAGTCACGTAAACTGTGGCTATCACGTAAATGTGGTCACGTAAATTGTGGCTATTTTGGTAAAATGCATAAAAAGTGGCTAAAAAGTGAATAAACCCTTGAGAAATGGCTATTTTTGTAATTAACCCTAATAACTTATTAAGCAAATAAACTACATTTTTTAACTTATGAAATGTGTGGTAAGATTAACCCTAAACGCAAATAATCACTTATTAATGTATGCAATCCAAACACTTTAAACTGATTATTAGCATTATTGTAACGTAATAAGCTAATAATTTGGTTCATAACGCAAAACCAAACACCCTCTTAATATACTTGAGCCATTCATATAGTACCTTAGGGTCTCGAAGATAGTAAACGATTTCTTCAAGCTCAGCTTTAGCTTCATCTACACCCTTCACATCACTAAACTTTGTGCTTGATTCCATACTCGGCTGCACCTCGTCATGTAGACCTAGTCCTATATAGGAACGATAAAATCCATTGCGTCACTTGATATCGAAACACACCCGCACAGAAAAAACTAGCACCAACACAATACCTTTCGTAATTCCTCGATCCTCAATGAGTGCTCCAACACCAGAAATCAGTAGAAAGCCCATGCCTAAAGCACGTACTGTGCGCCATAACTGCTCTTTGAAATGTCCTCCTTCAGTAGCCACCATATGTATAGGGGCAGCGGCAGTTCCTAAGACCCCATCTTTTGTAGATTTCCCGACATTCTTGAGAGCTGAAAAGCCACCCATAAGCTCCTCATCGTAAGCTGGTTTCCCAGATCCTGCCATTCCTGAAATTAATATTATAAGCAAATACAATAATTATCAGAAGGATGGGATCATCTGTAAGCTTTAAATCAATTGACTCGAATTTCATATTACTCGCCTCTCTGCAATGTCTTGAGCAACTCGCTTTCATCCAATCTATCAACTTTTACCAGGGCCTTGACGTATTCTTTAAGTGCTGAGGGATTTGAGTGTAATGAAGGCTGGCTTTCAAATAGTCTTATAACAGCTTCTGGTTCATTTTGATGGTAAAGCTCTCTAAGATATGATGCGTCTCTAGCGCTGTCTGCATCACGCTCACGTAATCTTCGTGCAAAACCACCCGCATAACTGGACTGCAACCTCCTCTGGGTACTTGGAAGCTTGTAAGCTGCGGATACATAATCATTGGAGTGTCTGGTATTCAAGTTTTTTAAAAGCCTCATCTGTGTTTGTTGTCTCGAGACCTATACAAACAAATATACACAAACATAATAATTAATAATATAAGAAAGCATAAAAAGAGATCATATACAGCATAGCACTTGTGAAGGAAAATGCAATTGAACTTGATTAAAAAAATAACATATACAAATTAGAAGATAACCACAGATATTTATATATAATTGCGATCTAAGAGCCTTGATGGGTCAATGATAGTTTGATAAGCATCTCACATCATATACTACATATATAATAAGTCAACAAAATCATCATTTCATTGCATCCAAGGTTTTTCTACCATATAAGTACCTTACAAAAATTATATTCTTAGGGGACGTTTGGTTCGCAGATTTTTTTCTTTGAGATTTGCATTTTGTCAAAGGATTTGCATTATGCAGCATTTGCATTTGTCAGGATTTTGTCAAAGAATCTGCATTATCTTATAGAAAAAACTTGCTAATCTGTAAAATGCAAGGTAACTAGATTTTAAAATCCTAGAGGGAGGCTGGGATTTTAAATAACAAAGAAGGGAGGGATTTAAGAAATCCTGAGATTTTAAATCCTTACTAATAATAAATTTCGGTGTAGCTTTTGTTGCAGCAATAAAAAACTTCGCTGCGGATTTTTGTTCTGAAATTCTTAACGTACGTTATTTCCACCTGAGACTTGCCACTCTCAATCTAGATTTATAGCAAAATGGTATCTGATTCAGGGTTTTATAGATTCAGAAAGAATCCCTCACTTCACACACTCAATTGCAGAAAGTTATGCTGCCTCAACGAACAGCAATCTTTTGCAGCCCCAATTTCCTTGTACTGACAAAACCATCACGAACGATGAAAACAGTAAAGCACCATGATGAAGGTATTGTACAAATTGCAAAAAGTCAAGGTCTATGGAATCAAATAAAGATTGGGGTTAAAAAACCAACATATGTTGGTGCGCTACAGCAGAAGTCAATGATACAAAGAAATCCCAACTTACCTTTTGGAGAGAAGAGAAGGAAACAATTAAAATGTGATCCCACGTTTTTTTCTAGAAGAGTAAAAGAAAGAATGGGAAGTTTGTTGATAAATTTTTCCTTCCAAAATCCAAACTTCCCTCCCAATTTTAGACGGAAATAGAAAAAAAAAAAACCACTACTATACTAATCTTCCTTCCCTTTCTTTGCAACTCGGGAACACAAATACAATATAAAAATTCTCTCTTCCTTTCTTTTCTCTACTTTTCCTTCCTTTTCATTTTTTCCTTCCCCTTATTTATTTCCCTCCCTTTTGTTCTCTTCTTTTCCTTTCTTTCTTTCCTCTCAAATTTCGGAGAACACAAAAGGAGTTACATTTATATATAAATCCATTGATAAGATCATAATTGAATGTATACCTGCCACTCAATCAATTAAAAGGCATGGACTACTTTTTTAACAGCCTAAACAAGTGAATAAAAGGTTGTGAAGAAAACTACTCCGAAACACTGAAATATGCTTCAAAAATTCAAACAGGATTTTTGTGTTAACCAAAGAATCCAACTATCCAAGTGCTTGCCCACTTTGTTCCTGGAGTGTTCATTAGGATCATTGGATCATTAAGATCCCATGAGGCAATATATTGTCAACAGTGGTGCTTGCCTTTCGTCTCCAAATTTGATGAAGATTTTGGGGAAAGATAAAGCAAAAGTTTCAAATCATGAAAAAGACAGAGTCTGTCTAATAACCATGACAAAAGGAGCATCATAATAAGGAGTAAAGAATTGAGTTTAGACGTTTAGTATAAATTTGATTTTCTCCTTCCTTATCAACATGAATAGAATCAAAAACATGAAAAAGGAATGTAATTTTAATAGTTATTCCTTTATTTTCTATGTCAACCTTAATATATGTAAATATGTGTAACAACATTGGTTAAAAAAGCTTAAATCATGAACAATTCCATTCCATTACATTCCACCATACCAAAGATTCCCAAGGGTTGGAATAGCTTATAATTTATAAGCTGAAAAAGAACAGCAGGAGAGTGATTTAGCAGAGAGTTTTCACTATTTGTCGTATCTGCTAACAATGGAAAATACATAATGATATGTGCTCTCTCACCCTAGTCATGCATGTATCCTACCCTTCATATAACCCTGGTGCCATTGTAACGCATGTTTCTCTAAATGCAATGAGGCTGAGTGTACCTTAGCTACTTCTTCGACATCATCAAACTGAAAGAATTGATCTACCACATACAATCATCCTTTAAGCTCAACACCCCTAAAGCATGGAAATTCGATTTTAATTGATAGCAAAGAATACTGATGGGGATTGCTAATGAGGTCTACTAAACGTGACCCAGAGCCTTTCTCCTTATGGGGGTAAAACTATATGTGTGTGTGTCGTTTAACTTTCTCTAACTAAATTGTAGCTTAATGATCTTCAATAGTTAATACTTGATCCAATAATAGAACTATTCAATGAACGTTAATATACCAAGTAACGAACTAGTAGATGATCTCTTACGCAAAGTAAAACAACGGATGATAAGTCCAGAGACAGCACTAAAGTAAATGTATGATTCTACTTCTTACTATTACTTGACTCTTTATTAAGAGTTTCAGTCGTTTTGGCCAGGAGTCAGGACATGGAAAACATTATCCTAATGAGTTCTTAAAATACTAATGAAGATCGGATTTCTTCCCAATATTTAATTTCCACTAGGTATATATCATGAAACATATAATGTCAACACATCTAAGCTTATATCGAAATTATTAATATTTAACCTTCAGATTCTACTGAATACCAAGAAGACGAAAAAGCTTATCCAGGCCAACGAGGCAACGATTCCTTCAAAACCCACCACATATCAATTATATGAAAGCAAAATCCCATAGAAATTGAATCAATCTACAGCTACATAACCATATTGGAGAGGTGTATGAGAACCCTAAAAGCTGATAAGATTAGGGTTTTCTTCAGTTTTCGTATGCAATTGCATATGAACATTAAAGGGTAACAGAAGAATCAAGGACATAATCTATGTATACAAAGAGGGAAGAGGAAAACAGATAAATTAAAAAAATCGAGAGAACATAGATAGACCTGGATAAGAAGGCGTTTTAGGGCCATGTTGAAATCAAAGGTCAGATCTTTGTCTCGCCCTTTCTTCCTCGTCGAACAGAATGTCAAGATGGATGCTTGATTCAAAGGGCTGCGCGCTTTCAGCGAGAAATTGATGGGTTTACAAATGCTGTTTTGGGCAATCGTAATCCAATTGTTTTTCCTTGAAAACGCTTCGAACACGCGTTGCTGCACCTCGCCTTCATAACCATGTATTGATTCTCTATGATTGTGTCAACGTGTAGCCTCAATTTTTTTTATTTTATCAAAATCAGCATGCTGTAAAATATAGTGATAGTTTAAAAATATCTGAATTTGATGATCTGGTTCTTAAAAAATCTGATACAAAATTTTAAATAGATTTTTGGATATCTGAAGTTCAATATATAATATTCTACACTGCACATATATTTAAGATTAAATATTTAAAAATGTGGTCAGTATTGCAATTCATCATTTGAGATGTTTATATTTATATAGATCAATCGTACCGTTCATAATATATATTTTTTTTCTGAAAAAGAATTACGCGCTATATTTTTTTGAATAAAAAGTTTCAGATATAAATTCAATATACAATAACAAAATATTGAATGTCGAACTAACACTACAAACTGTATATTTAACACTGCATATATATTCAATATTAAGAAAAAGAGTCAAAACCGTAGTCAAAATTAGTAGGTTTTTTTTTAGCTGAAAAGAATAAGTTTTTTTTAAAAGGATGTTAATTTCTGATTCTCTGAATATATCATTGATGTTAATTGTTTTAATCTCTTATAGTCTGAAATTTTGTATAAATTTGTTTAAAATTTCAAATTTTCTAATCATCCGATATTTAGAGGATGTTTGGATTTGCATTTGAAAAAGTGTTGTAACGTTTTGAAATAATAGTTGTAACAAAAAGTGCTGTCAAAAATGTAGTATTTGGTTTAACTTCTGCTGTTTGCTATCATAATTATCAAATAATCAGTTTTTAAAGTGTTTGGATTTGCGTTTTAACTTGTAAAATGGCTAAATAATCACTTATTAAGCAAATAAGCTACATTTATAACTTATGAAAAAATGGGGTAGGATTAACCCTAAAGCAAATAATCACTTATTAACGTATGTAATCCAAACACTTTAAACCAATTATTTTCGTTATTGTAACGTAATAAGCTAATAATCTCGTTCATAACACAAAATCAAACACCCTCTTAAAATACCAAAATAAAAACTATGAGACTGATATTAGGGTTGTGCATGATGCTTTTTGGTGTGGTTTTTGAATAAAACCAAAACCAAAAATCAAAAGTGCGGTTTTTAAAAACAAAAACCGTGTTTGTATGAATTTTTGGGGTTTGGTGCGGTTTTTAGTTTTTTTGGTTTTTAAAATTAACGTGAGCACTCATGAATGATAGAAATTGACAACCATCTTTTAATGTTTTACTACCATTTATAATAATTTCATTTGTCGTTCCTATTTTGTTAATTTAGTATGGTTTTGATCTCTGAATTATTAAAATTAACCGGTCATCTATTCGGTATTAAGAAATGATTGTTTTGCTTATTGTGTTTTTCTGCTTCCAGTCCCTCTAATTTCAAGATAGTTCCATTTATGTCCCTTTAGAAAATTTTTATATATATGTTTCGTTTTTTAATAATTATTTCTTATAGATAAGATATTATATTTTTATAATAATCTATAATTTTTAGTCCCTGTATATTTTTTTCATATATATTTACCTTTTTTATTTACTAACCATTTTCTTAAATAAATTATTATTTTCTTGATAAGTAATATTTACTTTATAAAATCATTATTTTATAGATACAATTATTTTCTTTAGGAAATATTAGATTGTTTTTAACAGGTGAGAATTTTAATTTGAAGTTTTAACAAAATTGAAAACAATATGGTTTTCCGGGTAGGGGTGGCAATTCTAGCCTATTCAAACAAACGGGTCAAACAGGTTGATAACTAAAAGACAACATTTTAACATAATTTAATTTAAAAAAAATAAACAATTTGTTTGATACATCATTTTCTAGAATTTCATGTTTTTATAAAAAATTATGTTTTAGCTTACTTTTTTTAGTACGGGTCAATTAATCGTCTCGTCCATTTAATCCATTTGGTCGAAATTGCCGCCCCTACTTTCCTGCCAATATCTCTTTTTTATTTTGCATTTAAACTATGATTTTTACATTATAACAAAAATCAAGATTATTTGTGATTTTATTCACGACTTGTAAAAAATTTTAAATATTTTCTTAATACTGGTCTTTGATTCTTACTTTCTTGTTCTTCATCCTTTTAATCATTTAACACAACCACCCACACAGAATCACCAATCCCGAACCATCATCACCGTCAACGACCAGGCTGTCATCGGTACTACATCAAACAACCACCATAAAAATGCCAAAAACTCCAAAGAAGAAGGATTGTTATGTAACATCCTATTAGTAATCACATACATTTTCCCAAGATAATCATAGTAAACATTAAACATTCTATAATTATACATAAGTAACTCAACATACTTAAGCTACAAATAACTAATTTTGCACCAAACGAGCCACAAACTCATTTCTAGTTTGTTATTACATCATAAGTACATGCTGCTACCCATTCCTATTGTATTAATCGGACTTATAGATTACCACAAGATTGGCTAAAGTAGTGATCTAAGAACTTCCTGGCTTCAAGTGATATGATCAAAGATGAAGGTCCATGTGAACTCTTGCCTTTGCATAAAAAGGATAATTCAACTCACGTAAATCTGGTTTAGTGGGTGAGCACATAAATACAATTATAATTAATATTATGTGTGTAGTGTGTTTGCTTTGCTTGGGCTTTTATGTTTTGTTATGTCATCATGATGTGTGCGATTTTAATGAATAGCAGTTTAAAAATGTTAGTCGCTACTGAGATGTGTATCTAGAGAAAAGGATGATGTTAGAGCACCCACGCGTATAAAATAAGGGATCAACCTTATACGGGGCTAGCTACTCATATTAGCTTAAATGGTGGTGGCATCGAATTGTGCTTTATGTGTTTTTATCATCATGTAAAATTAGCACAAGTGTATGGCAATGCTTTAGATGTCATATATTTGTACAGCTTGATCAAATGGTTATTAATGATTTAATGAATTAAGCATAGTATAACAAGTATGTTTGCAAATAATTAAGGTGGTAAAATAAGCAAGTAAATACAATTAATATCTCAATTACAGACATGTAAACATTATTATATACTACTTATAGTAACTTTAATGTTATGCTAACTAACAGAATACTATGTCACTTCCTTGATGATAGATGCTTTGGTTTGTGTTATTGCTTTAATTTAGGATTTAGCTTATTTTCAGGCTTTAAATGTTTATCTCTTGCTTTCATGCTTTAAAGTCCTAGCTTAAGCTTTGACTTGGGCTTTCATACTTTTCTTTAGATTTTATTAACCCTTGATGGGTCTACTTTGGCTTTGACAACTTTAAATTGCTTGTTTGTGTGTACTTTACTGTTGTGGACATGTAAATTATCAATGTATTAGCTTCTATGTGAAATCTACTGAAAATTGGAAAACATAGTTGATTTCGAGATAATTTATCTCGGACCCTTCTGGAAGTCTGTGAATTCCAAGTTAAGCTTGATGAGTTTTCTCGGGCTTCTATTAACTCCGACAAATAATTTCTCGGAGTCTTCTAGGCTTCCAGATTTTTTGCTTTGAATCCAAGAAAATTATTTCTTGAGGTCTTTAGACCTCGAGAAATCCTAATGATTACTGATTCCAATTGACTCCGAGATAAATATTTCTTAGAGTCTTCATTACTTCAAGAACTCATAAATTCTTTCATTTACTAGTAGAAGATTCCAAGAAATTATATTTCAGTATCTTTAAGATTTCAAAAAATCTTGCCTTGACAGGTTACTTGTTGTTGAGTCCTCGTATTTTATTTCTTGGTGTCTACAAGACTTCAAGAAAACATGACATCCTTGAAATAAACTAGTAGTTTAGGTTTGGACTTGGCCAATATCAATGATATTTCGATTTAAGTAAATCGTATGTTTTAAATCAATCGAATCACATGTTATTAACTATTTGCAACTTGTTTATATGGTTTAAGTGCTAATTAGCTGATTTGGTCAATGTATCTATGAACATAATGACGCACTCACACATTAAAACACAAAATAAAACATAGTCTATTTATATGAATATGTTGTGTATGAAAAATAAGTGTTGTGTATAAATCACCTCTGTTGAAAAAACCTAATCAACATTTCTCATTTTCTCAATTAAGTCCCTAAAGTTTTCCCCCGATTGTTGAATGCCGTTGACCTTGTTTGTCTTATTCAAAGTATACAACCTTGACCGGCTACCAGATTAGCTGGTAAAATACAACTGATAAAATTAAAGGTTCAACGATTTAATCACTAAAATATGAAAAGATGTTGAGTTTTTTACAACAGCAATCAACTGAAAACTAAGGTTACTTCTTTGGTAACCGGTCAAACAAATCAAATATACATTTTTGAATAAGACAAAAATACTTTTTTGGACTTAAGAAATAAGAAAAAAATTTAGGGACTTGATCGTGAAAATGAAGAAAGTTGATGGGGGTATTTTTAATATTAACCCTTAAAAACAAACATGATTTTTCATTCCATTTTAATGATCTATTCACTCCATCTCTCATTTTTGCGTACCAAACACTATTTTGTGGTTTTTATAAGTTTCAATTACTATTTATGTATAAGTTGTGTTTATGATATTTTATATAGTTCAGCTATAGGCACTTACTAGGGGTGAGTAGAAACAAAACCGAAAACCTAAAAAAACTGGAGACCGAAAACCCTAAAAAATCGCTTCAAATGGTTTGGGTTCGGAGTGTGCCTAAAAACCTAACCGGTTTAATTCATGTATATAATTTTTTTTATATTAGCCTAAATGAATATATAGTTGAGTTTACTAAATTAAAGTGTCAAATTAAATCAAGTATCAAATATACAAAACTAATTCAGTTTTTTTAAAAAAAATTCCTAAGTATTTTTTTCCTGACCAAACCAAAAAACTCATGTGTTGAAACTGAAAACCTGATAATACAAACCGCAAAACCGATCCCGGAAAATCCAAACGGTTCCTCCAATCCACAAAAATTTTAGACTTGGGACAAAATTCGAATCGAACCGTACCGCCTCATGCACGTAACTTACCAAACAAACCTAACAAACGGCCCGACCCATTTCTATAAAGATTAAAGATCCATTTTTGCAAATATAAGATGGAAAGATGACCTATTTTTACAAAATTCTCTCCTTAAAGAGCCCCCCTGAATCCTCTGATCAGATAGAAAATCCGGTATCAAAAGTCCGACGGGTCCAACTCTCAAGATCGGAAGCCGGGCAGACTGCAAGTTGTTGAATGTTGGTTGATTGAAGGAAGAAGATATACAATACAAGGGTAATTTGGGGAAAAATGGTGAATCTTGAATGTTGATTGATGTCATACATGCCACGTGTCTAAAATGTTTTCCAAAACCTCTTGCTGTCTTGCACATGGTCTTGTACTCGCCTACTGGGTGGTTCTGTAATCTTTGTAAGAATATGCTCTTTTTTTTTTGAACCCTATTGGCGCTACTGCCAAATTGGCAAATTACACCCACTACTTTCCATCTGAATATCTTTTTAATAATAATAATTGGGGGAATTCGAACTCCAAAATACAGCTCACTCACCCTCTCACAGTCACAGAAACTCCACCATTCCCCCATGGCCTTTTCTGTACCAATGGCTCGTTACCAATACTAGATAGATAGGAATCGGCTGTCTTGAAATTTTGTTTCAATTTCAAGAAAAAAAAAGAAGAAAAAGCATCAAGCTTTTTCAATGGCGGAACCCAAGAGGTATGTCACATCAGATGAGCTCAAATCACACAACAAACCAGGGGATCTATGGATCTGTATACAGGGTAAAGTGTATGATGTCTCAGATTGGATGAAAACTCACCCTGGTGGCGATCTGCCATTGTTGAATCTTGCTGGTCAAGATGTTACCGATGCTTATGTCGCCCTTCATCCAGCGTCTGCTTGGGGGTATCTTGACAGATTCTTTACTGGGTGTTATCTTAAAGACTACACTGTATCTGAAATCTCTAAAGATTACCGGAAGCTTTATTTAGAGTTTACAAAAATGGGTTTGTTTGAAAAGAAAGGCCATGGGGTTTTGATTTCCATGTGCTTCATAGCAATGCTGTTTTCCGTTTGTGTTTATGGTGTTTTATGCAGCGATAGTGCTTTTGTTCATTTGATTTGTGGTGGATTGATGGGGTTTCTTTGGATTCAAAGTGGTTGGCTTGGTCATGATTCAGGTCATTATCAGATCATGACCGATCGTAAATCGACCCGTTTCGCTCAGATCTTAACCGGGAATTGTCTTGCTGGGATCAGTATTGGTTGGTGGAAGAGAAACCACACTGCACATCACATTGCTGTTAACAGTCTTGAATATGATCCTGACCTTCAACACATGCCCTTATTCGTGGTATCTTCGAAATTCTTCAATTCCCTCACATCGAAATACTACGAAAGAAAATTGAACTTTGATTCCTTCACTAGGTTTCTTGTTAGCTACCAGCATTTCACATATTATCCTGTTATGTGCATAGCTCGACTCAATTTATTCGCACAGTCTTTCGTGTTGCTTTTATCGAACAAAAAGGTACCCAATAGAGGCCAAGAGCTTTTCGGGCTTCTAGTCTTTTGGATATGGTACCCTTTGCTTGTTTCTTGCTTGCCTAATTGGCGCGAACGACTGATGTTTGTGTTAGCAAGTTTTACAGTCACTGGGATTCAACATGTTCAGTTTACTTTGAACCATTTTTCGTCTAGTGTTTATGTTGGCGAACCAAGTGGGAACGATTGGTTCGAGAAGCAAACAAACGGTACACTGAACATCACTTGTTCTGAATTGATGGATTGGTTTCATGGTGGGCTGCAGTTTCAGATTGAGCATCATCTGTTTCCAAGGTTGCCTAGATGTCATCTTAGGAAGATTTCTCCATTTGTGAAAGAATTATGCAAGAAACATGGTTTGCCTTATGATAGTGTTTCGTTTTACAAGGCGAACGAGATGACAGTTGGGACGCTGCGCAACACAGCACTACAGGCCCGTGATTTGACCAAGCCGATCCCAAAGAATCTAGTCTGGGAAGCCGTAAATGCTCACGGCTAACAGGGTGGCCTGTATGGTCAAGTTATGTTCCTATGTGATGTGTCTGTTCGTATGTTTTACTGTTTTTTTTTTTTTTGTTTTTATATTCAACCTCATTCTTTGGTCATCCAGGGTAAATCGTTGGTTCTATTTATTTTGTTTTGGGTTGAATAATTTTCCTATGGACATGATCATAGTTATTGGTAAAAGTATAAACTTAGTGAAATTGATCAAAATTTTGTTGATATTAGTTTTCAAACTCAATACCGGCTATTGCCGGTGGTTGTGTTCTTGTGATGACGATCAACAGCCTAGCAGGAGGGGACATCCTTTAATAAGTTAATTACATATTTCATTGCCGTAATTCCTGGTTAGATCTACCTTTTGATGTTAAAAAAAACATATTTCATATTTCATAGTGTAGATTTAGGATCAAAGCTTAACATGTCTCTTGATTGTCTCATTACACGGTTTACATCCTTCAAGTTAACTGAGACAGATTGATGGTAACTTTTTTCTTTTTAGTATAATTTTTTTATTAGGTTCAGCATGTATAGTTTAAAATTGTTCAAGTAATTAATAACTCTTGATGATAACTTTTAATTATGGGGATTTTTTTTCGTAAACTTACCATTTTTTTTTGATCTACCACCTTAATAAGTTGTTTTGCCTATAAAACCTCTATCCATTTAAATCTCATGAATTTAATGTGTTACCGGTTACAACTGCACGGGTAACATGACAAACACGTTGTAAATTTTGCTTATGTGGCACATAAATCTCAACTAAGTGGCAAACATATTTTGTTTTGAATTTTAAAAATAAAAAACAATTATAATAAAACAATTATAAATGTTAATTGACTAAGAGCCGAGGGTATACCCTGCTAAGTGGCATTGCCACCTAGGCAAAGGCCGACGGGAACACCGCCCGCTCCCCCTATGACCCTGCTGAGCTTACCCCTCTTTGGCCTCTCGATCCCGTCCGACTTGTGCTCTCTTTCCCTCTTATCTCTTTTAAATTAACCGGGTTAATGTGTATTGAGACATAAAAAAGATTAGAATGATGGGTATATACAAAAAAGTAGAATGAAAATGGTAGAAAAAGAAAAACTGACGTAGTGGTGAGGTGTTATGGTTCAAATTAGGGTTTTCCAGATTTTGATTTAGGGTTTTCATGTTTTGATTCAGGATTTACCCAGTTTTTATTTGGGGTTTTTGATGTGTTAGCCCTTCGATTCTGGACTCATTCAAAAACTTCAACGAATATGAAACGAGACGATGTATTAATATGTGTGTTAAGCTTAAGCTTTGTGTTTATCTGAGTTGTGTTCATGTTTTCTTATTTTGCATGTTCATCGATGGGTTGCATTCATCTAACCTTAGATTTGATTTTGAGTAAGAATTCTTGTGTTATTGTTTTGTATGTCCTTGAGTTAGGATTCTCGTGTTTGATTTTAGAAGTGAAAATGGTTAAAATTCTTGATGGGTAAGAGAAGGTGATTGAGTCGGAGAAGGTTGTTGTTGCAAAGCTAAATCCGATGATAGGAGACTCATGCATGGCGAATAACAATAATATTGAAAATAAGGTTAAAAAAAGAAATTTCATTTCATTTCAGTACATTGCAATCCATTTAGCCCAGGGACGAAACTTGAACATTTTAACTGAGGTGAGGGTGGGGGGACTATATATGTAGTGCAAAATCGGTTTTGTGTGCCTACCTTTCTTATGAAAGAAAGAGAGTCCTTTATTCATTATTTAGCATTGGAGTTTCATTTGGCTGACTTTGACGTTCAATCTCATTTGCCGAAGCTTTTGAATGTTTGGACGTCATTTTACTCGTGAAATAAAATTCAAAGGAGTTGAAATTTAAATTTGATATTTAATTTCAATCTTTTTAGTGTTTTTGGATATTTTAATTAAGTAAATTCCACTAACAATTTGTAGAGAAATTTAGTCACAACATTTCACCACTCAAAATCTCAAACATCTAGCCAACACAAAATATCATAATCTACCACATTCCATTAAACATTAATTTCATTATACGAGCCAAACGTACATTAAATTCTTTATTAGCATTGTCATCATATTTTACCTTTTTTATTTTAGGAAAAAGCTTCTGATAAAAAAAAAAAACTAGAGATAACAATCTTTGATCTCACCCAATAAATATTCTTCTTATAAAGTTTGGGTTTGATTTAGGGGTGACAGTTTGAGCCCGTTCAAGCAAATGGGTCAAACGGGTTGACGACCAAAAGTCATAAAATTTACATAATTTTGAAAGAACAAATTTTTTAATACACCGTTTTCTAAATTTTCATTTTTGAAAAAAAGTTATGTTCTATATTACTTTTTTATAATGAGTCCATTTAACTTTTCGGCTCGTTTAACCCGTTGGGTCAAGATTGCCACCCCTAGTTTGTTTGATGCCTAACTTATGAGAGCTCATGTAGGTATAAACTTATGGTTTTTAAAAGTTTTCTCTAATTTATTTAAGTTGCGTTTGAATGATTTTTCTTTTAAGAACTTATTAATGCAGAAGATTAGTGTTTTACTAAAATTAGTATGTGTTCATAAAAAATAACATTATCAAAAAACCTTATTAATTATAATTATAATTTGATTCATTAATTTATATAAACATTTATGCTATTTTATATTTTTCCAGCTCAAGTTACCTTACTAAATACGTCTATTAATACGAGTTCCAACCATCATAAGCTCCAACAATTAGTTTCAGCTACCAGCTTCAGCTCGAGTTACTTTTTACCAAACAGACCATTTATCCAGAATTGGGATCAAATAAATGGTTACTATGGATGAAATTTTTTATAGCACACTACACATGGACATCATTTCCAATTTCCTACTTTTATATGCTTACCTTTTTTTTTGGCACGCCACAAATCTTAATCTCGCAAACTCACATAACAGATTGATAATAAGTTTTCAAGGATTTAGCTATTGAATTTTAAAAGATCAGACTTAAAAGCTCCATTTGAATGATGAGAACTTGAGATTTTGATTCCAAAATAAATGTTTTTAAAAGCATTTCTATGAGAAGTTACTTATAGTAGCTTTTAAGTTTGAGCTTTTGTTCCAATAAAAATATATTTTTTTACCTCCCCATATAATTATAAACTGTAACCCTTAAAAATCTTTATGTCATGTAAGCTTATAGCTCTAGCAAAAGTTAGTCTTATGAAACACATTTATAAAAATAAAAGATCCAATTCTTTCAAAAGCTTCGACTTTGAAAAATTCAACTCGAAGTTACAACTAGTTGTGTTAAACATCCTCATGGTAATATGTTTTAATCTCATTGAGTCACAATCAAACGATGATTTATAGATATCATGTTTACAAAGTATATGTGTATTAACTTTGTGGTATTTTCTGTAGCAAGTTATTTTTCCATATATCTAACAAATACTCATTTCTTTCTTTCATCCAATAAATATGAATATAAATATATGAAACAAATTTAAATGAAAATGAAATGACTTCATTTAGATTCTTTATCATCCCTATTACCATCCAATCCTACTATCAGTGCAGAATTTGAGTAATTCATAACCAAAACACATGACATCTAAGGGTACGTTTGACAAAAAATTAGCTGAAACTTACGGTAGCTAGAGTTTTTATTAATAAACATGTTTGATAAAATAAATGGACCTGAAAATATAAATTAACACAATAATAGTTATAAATAAACAAACCGTAATTGGTTAAGGTTATTTTGGTAAATTTATGTTTCGAAATCCCAACCTATTTCTAAAAATTACTTTATGGTATTTATAAGATCCTGAAAAAGAACTCATTCAAACACAACTTATGATTAAAAAATAACCAGAACTTTTTTTTAAAAGTAGTAAACTTAAGCTTTCATACGTTGCTAAACAAATCTCATGTTTGATTTTAAGACCTCTTTTGAAATACCATTGACCTATCCTTACACATGATTAAACACAGGACACAAAAGTCTTTTAAATAGTATTCAAATTATTGTGGTGCTTTATAAGCCAGTAAAAGATACTTATTTTTTAATTATAATTTTCTTGAAGTATTATATAATAATAATTATTATTATAAAGAGGCATCAAATTATATATACATACAATTACCATGTCATTAAGGTGTGGCCATATGGCATTAGATTTGTTTTTATTGTGTTACCAACTAATAATTACTATTTTATCCTTTTGTGTTTTTAAATTTTTTTTGTTTTTTATTTAATGTTTTATTATTTTCTATTCATATTTCTTTCATATGTAATTACTAATTTATCCTCTTTTGCCTTTATTTTCTTAAAAATATTTTTATATGTGATTATTTTACCTTTTTTGTTTTTTGTTTCCAACAAAATTAACTTCCTTTTACTTTTTTCTCTTTCTCTTTATTAGTATTTTAATAAAAAAAATTATTTCAATAATACTTTATACTTATGTGCTATATTATATAATAATAGGGTTAATTACAAAAATAGCCATTTTACACATGTTTATTTACTTTTTAGCCACTTTATATACATTTTACCAAAATAGCCACCCTTTACGTTACCACATTTACGTGATAGTCACAATTTACGTGATTTGTATTTTTTTTCATTTTTTAATGCATTACGTTACAAAAGGTGTCTGGTCACGTAAATTGTTGTACTTTACGTGACCATTTTTGCTCCTTCCCAATGAATGTTTTGGTGGGATGTCTTGTCATACTTTAAAATGTTTTTTTTAAGTAATCATTAAATTTTTATGGGGAAGGAGCAAATTTTTAAAAGTGGTCACGTAAAGTACAACAATTTACGTGACCAAACACCTTTTGTAACGTAATGCATTAAAAAATGAAAAAAAAGTACAAATCACGTAAATTGTGGCTATCACGTAAATATGGTAACGTAAAGTGTGGCTATTTTGGTAAAATGTATATAAAATGGCTAAAAAGTGAATACAGATGTGAGATGTAGGGGTGTTCAAAAATATCCGAATCCGAGCATCCGAAACAAAAATCCGATCCGAAAATATCCGAAATTGCGGATATCCGAAAATCGGATATCCGAATTTTCGGATTCGGATTCGGATAGTAAAATTCCAGATTTTCGGATATTCGGATAATCCGATATATCCGAAAATCAAAAAAAAAAATTAATTTTTTTTTTATATTTTAGTATTGATTATTTACATAATATTGAGTGTTTATTATTATTCTAATATATATTTTTGAGTTTTATCTTAGTATTATAGATTTATTAACTAATATTTTTATAAATTTTAGTTATTTTATATTTTTTTAGTCGTTTTGAGTAAAATAATTCCGGATACATTTAGTTTGTAATATATTTATTTTTAATATCTATTTGGATATATGAGTTTGAATTTTAGATATTTAAATATTTGATTTAATTTTTAAAAAAATATGAATTTCAGATATTTTTTCGGATATTCGGATAATCCGATATCCGAATCCGAAATTTCGGATATCCGAAATTCGGATTCGGATAGCAAAATTCACTATCCGAAATTATCCCATAGTGAGATGTGGCTATTTTTGTAATTATCCCATAATAATATCTTCAAATCATATAATTAGGATCAGGCGCCAAAAATAATAATTTTTTTATATTTTTATCGTTTATAGCAAAATATTTATTTTTTATAAAAGTGGATTATAATAACATTAAAGCAACATTTTACTTTACTATTATTGACTCAAAATATCAAAGTTGATACTATTAATTATAAGAAATACAAACATTGATGTTATTAATGATAAAAAATATAAACAAAAATGCTATAAACAATAGAAAAACGAAAAGTAATTGTTATTTTTAACAATTAACTCTATATTATTTTGTATTGTTGAATATGATATCTTAATTTTGATGTTTTTATTGATTAGAAATGATTTTATTGAATACTATCTATATTAAAATATTTTTTAATGTTCTAATTAGTAACATTATTTTTGTTATTTATTTTTAATTTTTTAGCTTTATATTAATAATGTTTAGCTTATTGTGTCTTTACTATTTTCTTAAAACCGCTGCAACGCACGACATAAAAAAACCTTTTTACTAACATGCTAAAAAAATATATACCAAGATATTTATAAAAATATAGTACAACTTAAAGTATTGATAATTAGATAATCATCTTGAAACATACGTTTATCACTGATTAAATTGCAATGTTTAGATTATGATTATGCAAAACTAGAGAATGGACCTTAAACCGATGAGCCATACCAAAATGCTATCGAACGAAATGGTAGTTTTTCATAATTCCGGTATCATTCTTGTATTTTTCTCATTGTAGAAGTGTAACACCCTACTTTTACGACTAATGCCACATAGGACTTATAGTCCCTGTCATCCAATTATAACAACATCATCAAGGGTAAACAGCTAATTAACTACTAAACATCAACAACAAGCATAAAGTAACACGAGACGGGAACCAACCCCCGTCAATAACGTCAGTCAACCACATCACAAGTAAAGGTTACAGTCATCCAAAAGTCACTGGCTAATAAGCCAAACCACAAAATATCAGGACTACTTACGAAAGTAGTCGCTAACTACTGTCCACGTGGCGGGTCTCGACTACTGCCCGCTGTATCCCTAGCCTCAGTCCTCGTACCTGAGATCCACGGTTAAAACAACAGTCAGCGGAAAGCTGGTGAGTTACTATAATCAACTTTAAAACAGTTTATAAAATAGTTAGCACAATGTAACGACTAATAATCAACATGCGGCCGGCCTCAACTGCCTGACGCCTCATCGGGAGCGACCCGGCACAGCCTGCATAGCCCACTCCACAAAGTAGTGGGTTGTCAGGTCCACGTGCTCTGCTCTATGCTAACAAATGTCAACGTATAAAAGGATCCACATCGGACCCGGATAATGAACAACAAAGTAAGTAACTCACCTGAAGCACGACTACAGTCCCGCTATCAACGACAGTCTCTACAAGTCCCAGGCTTAGCTACGAAATCCTGGCAACAATAAACACAACTACACTGTAACGACTAGCTACGGAACTCATAACGACTATATTACTAACATTTACGAACTCGACATCAGCTACCGGACTCAGACCCACGAGCGCGGCCAGGAGCACGGCCACGATCGCGGTCTCGGCCGCGGTCTGGGAGTGCGGGCGCGATCCCACCGCCATCGATCACCCTTAGCCGCCTCATCCTGATCGCGGGCGCGACCAGATGAGCACGGCCGCGATGCGGCGACGAACAGAGCAGGTTATGCTCTGTTTCTGGTTCAGCCATGGAGTTTTCATTTCCAACTTCGACTCCATACATAGCAGGGGCTATTAACCAGTCCCATGCTCAACTCATACAACTAACTACTGATTACAACAATTCAACTTATTTCTAGAGCAATCACTAACCTTGATTCCTCTTTTCTTTCTTGAATTTGAGCTCCAAGATGAAGTTAGAATCGATTCCTTTGCTTGGCTACTTTTGATCTTCCCTTGGCTCCCTCTCTTCTCTTTTAGCTGAATAGACACACATATGAACTCTTATGAATTGATGAAAATGGATAAGGAAGCCATCACTCAACCTATATATACGTTTCCGGTCCCAAGCTCAATTAAAACGGGTACGATACTCATTAATCACTAGGTAGACACCCGTTAACCCGATTAATCTCAAATTAACGACTTGGGTTTAGAATGTCAATTAACTCATTAAAACAACCCCAAGTTCCCAATTACTACTAGACC
This sequence comes from Centrapalus pauciflorus, assembly GCA_020465985.1. Lineage (NCBI taxonomy): Eukaryota > Viridiplantae > Streptophyta > Magnoliopsida > Asterales > Asteraceae > Centrapalus > Centrapalus pauciflorus. The sequence continues at coordinate 479,653 of JAANYP010004891.1, read as the reverse complement.
GGTTATTATCTCAACCGATTAAAATTACACGCAATAGCAATCTACTTTACTGACTCACGTGCAATTAATCAATTAAAATTCACCAACTCATCGAGGCAACTCTTAAAGCCAATAAATAAATTACACGTACCTGCTGCTAGATTCCGTATGTTACAAGAAGAGTTGTCTGAACAGGACTAAACCACACCGATCCAATTTGATTAGGTTCTCAGTTATGTTCCTTATAATTTTGAGCAATGAAACTGTCTATTCTTAAACTGTTACACATCCTAGTTTAGATGGATGACCTAAACTGGTAAAAGAATGAGCATTAGGATTTAGGAAGTATAAAAGTATGAATCTAAAGCAATACCAAATGGTGTATAAACCTTGAACAACCTGATAAAAAACTAGTTCTACTTTCAAGGGCCGATTCTGAATTATAAAATTAATCCAAAGAAAAAAAAACGAACACTTTTATTCTCCAAACAAGCAATTTTGGGTTTCTTTTTTAAATTCTATTTTTTGTTCACTTTAATGCTTTTGTATTATGGGGTTGATGTCACAACCAATATCATTTGTTTGACCACCCAACAGAAATAACCTAGGAAGTCATTTTGCCACTTATCTAACCATATATGGGTAAAAATTGTAGAGTTTAAGGTAAACATGCAATTTATTTAAGGTTGATACTTGATATATCACACTCTTTATTTCCAGTTTTATCAAATTATACAACTTAATGAAATTTGACACAATTTATTCAACAAGTTTCAATTATTTTACTTAAAAATTAAACTTAAATTTATTTTAAAACATGTTATAATACTAATATGATTTCTTTAATACTACCCCCACATCAGTAATCTATATATATATATATATATATATATATAATATATATATATATAATATATATACTATATATATAATATATTAAAAGATCTACATGTTTTCCAAAAACCTTGAAATATCTAAAACAACTAATGAACCCCCCCCTCCCCCCCCCCCCCCCCCCACCACACACACATATATATAAATATATAATTGCCTAAGGAATCAACATAATCTCCATGGTGTACGTCCACAGTTGACTTAGCCGTGTATAGACAAGACCGGTCCTAAGTACTTTCATGCACAAGACGAGATAGAAGAGAACTGTTTTTTTTTTTCCAGAAATGCAACATACTATTTTTTAAAATAGAGTTTGGCCAAAATAAAAGAATAATGTCTTTTTAGAGATACAACATACTATTTTTTTGAAGGGTTTTAATAATTTATTAGACAGAAAAATTAAAAAAAATACATATACGAGCCTGACATATTACTTATTGGACGGAAAAAATGATGCTCCTTAATGGTTTGATATCCTGAACGGTAACACATGTGGGCCCCCTTTTCAGGGTCGTCCATGAACATAGAAATTGAATAATGGAGCAAAGCTTTGCATCAAAACAATATTGGCAACTCTTATATTTGGCACCATTTTTGTCCGACACGAAGCCTTGTTGAAGATTAAATCTTTCATACGTACCATGGTGTGCATGAACCAATTAATCTATACTTGCATCAAGTATCGTTGTTTCATTCCAATCCATAATAAAATGTTGTAGATTCTACCGCATGATTTAAAGTTCTTAACAACACAAACCATGAGAATCAATCTTTATTACCTACAAGAATGGCATGAGTGGATATTAATGGATCCATCTTTTGAAAAAGAGACTTGATTTATGTTAGACACAAAAGTTTTCAATCAAACTTATTATGACTTGCAAATAATTAATTAACTTGTTAGTCAAAACTGATGTATTAATTACATTCACAAACAACCAAAGATGTCATGTGTGGATCAACTTTGGGTTTCAAGTGATGATTTTTTGCTGTAATAATTTAATCAACGGTGACAATCATGTGCTGAAATAAACACTTGATCATCTTAGTACTTATAGAATTAGTTTTTACATGTCTTACAAAGCTATCTTGATACTCAACAAATTCAATTAATCAAAACAAAAATCGATAGAGAGATCACCAGTGAAGTGGAACTTCACTGCTGATCTAAAGTTGACGATAAATCAAAGACATGTTTGAAATTCTGTCATAACTTTTTTTGTATTTAAATGGTTTCAAAACAAAAAGGAAAGTGACAAGGATATTTCTCTTCATGATAAAAAAAAATAATATGTATTTATCCTTTTTAATAAAATGTGATCATGCTGTGTGACAATTTCTATTGTCTTTGTTACATAGATTGGTCTTCTAATTTAAAAATAAGTTAATTATGTATTTTGATTATTGATGATGTTGACTACTAATACTTATAACAAAAGACTTTTTCTTACAATGAAAACTTTTACGACCATTTCTTCTTTGATACAAATTTTTTTGGATTTATGTCGCTATTTATTATAAGTTTACTTATTTATAAATAAAATGTTCATTTCTTTTCGATCGAAAGAATATACGAACCGAACGTCCCAAAACAACCCAAATCAAGAAAGGAGTCGTATGCAAAAAAATAGAAAAATGAAGGGAGAAATGAACCATTGACAAAAGATGAAGGCTTTCCGGCGTAATTCACTCAAGAATGGGTGGTTGGGTCAGTGGCGTCGAGTGTCGACACCTTATCACAAAAATTCATTGTTCTTTCCCACCCCAAAACAACCCAATCCCTTGAATACGCGAAACTATGTCGACATTTTTTATCACACTTTTCAGAGTCGTCTTCAATACAAATTGTGCGCTGGAAACGAGAGAAAGGCGTCGTCATCATCATCATAACCTAATAAGAATATTGATTCTTTACGAACCTACGAAATTTAGGGATTCGCGGCCTTTTCTTGATTCCGATAAAACCCCATTTCTCTCGTAATACCCATGTCACTTCTTCAGGTTCTTTCTCTTTCTTGCTGATTAAATTCCCTCTCTTTTTAGTTTTCACATTTCGGAAAAATCTTGTTTTCTTTCTATCAGGAACTCTTCCCTCTGCTTTATTCAGAGGAATTAAAAGGAAAGTTCGCCTCTTTACAAGGTAATTTTATTGAAACCTAATTTTGTTGGATCTGATCAAATCTTATGTTTCTTTTTTTTTTTTTTTTAATCTGTGGGGTTTGTTTCTGTAAACATTTCTTTAAGTGATTGTATTGTTGCAAGTAGAGAATATCTATAGAATGATTACATTTAATTCTTGCTGGATTGAATTTCGTGGTTCTTCTTAATTTATGTGAAATTGTGTGATATAATACGGCATACTAATTGGATTCGTGTGGCCAAACTTTTGGAAAGTTGGATGCTTTTTTTTTTTGCCTTTTCCCCTAAATTCGTCATGTCTTTTGTCGTTTATTACCTTATTAATACTAGAATTAAGTAAAATCATCTTTCTAATACTGGAATTAAATTAATTTATGCAAAAGAATTCGTTGCACAATTCTTTCTTGATCTTTTCTTGATAAAGTAGTAATTGGATTTCATATGATTTGGACCCATTAAAGGCTCGTTTGTGCAATCGATGTCGACCGTTAGTTGCAGCGATTCATCTGAACTTGACTTGTGCCGCAATGAGAAGGCTGCTTTTATTCTTAAAGTTGCGTCTATTGTCTCCATCCTTATAGCTGGAATCGTTGGAGTTGCCATCCCATTGATCGGGAAGAAACGAAGATTCCTTAGAACTGACACTAATCTGTTTTTCGCCGCCAAGGCGTTTGCTGCCGGTGTTATCCTTGCCACGGGGTTTGTGCATATGCTACCAGACGCTACGTCGGCGTTATCTAATCCATGTCTTCCTGAAAACCCGTGGTCCAAGTTTCCCTTTTCGGGGTTTGTTGCAATGATGGCTGCTTTAGGCACATTGCTTGCAGACTTTCTTAGCACTCAATATTATGAAAAGAAACAGGAGAAGCAGGTTCAAGCAGTTAAAGTTGAGTCAGTTGACTTGGCTTCGGAAGCTGGGATAGTTCCGGTGGCAGGAAAAGAGGACGAAGGAAGCGGAATTCACATTGTTGGTATGCATGCTCATGCTGCGCAACATAGACACAACCACGCAAGCGGACAAGCTGGCTGCGAAGGGCAAGCGAGTGAGCATTCACATGCCAGCTCACATATGCATTCTCACTCACACGGGTTTGATGACGATGATGAAAGCAGCATACGACACGTTGTTGTTTCGCAGGTAAACTTAATTAATAAAAATAAACTTGCAAAAGATAAGTCAATTCATTGATCAAAGTTATAAACTTTTTTCTACAGGTGTTGGAACTTGGGATCATATCACATTCGATTATAATTGGACTATCGTTGGGAGTTTCACAAAGCCCGTGTACGATAAGACCATTGCTTGGAGCGTTATCCTTCCATCAGTTCTTTGAAGGGTTTGCACTCGGTGGGTGCATCTCACAGGCGAAATTTGGGAGCCTCCACTCGACAGTAATGGCATGTTTTTTTGCAGTAACTGCTCCCTTAGGTGTGGGTATAGGTACGGGTATATCCAAGTTCTATAATCCAAATAGTCCGAGAGCTCTAGTGATTGAAGGAATCCTGGACTCGATATCTGCTGGGATATTAGTTTATATGGCTTTAGTAGACTTGATCGCTGCCGATTTCTTGAGTAAGAGGATGAGATGCAATGGCAGGCTTCAGGTGGTGTCTTATATTGCACTTTTTCTTGGAGCTGGATTAATGTCTTCTCTTGCAGTTTGGGCCTAGGTTAGTTCCCCTTCTCTTCTTCCTTTCAAAAAAGGAAAGAAAACTTGTAGTTTTATTTTTATTTTTTATGCAGAAATGAGAAAGATCATCATGTACACCGAATCAATGAAGATATTTGATGTAAAAATGCTGAAATTAATGTTTTCTATAAAAGGCGATTCTTTTTCCAAATTCAGCGGATTAGCTAGTAGAATGATGAACTACTTCCTAACGATCTTCTTTTGGTTCATTTGTTGGTGAACCCTATATAATTTCGTACGAATAATTATTGAATTCAGTCGTGAAAGTTGCATAATTAGGAACCACAATTGTTTCCAGCGGTCTTTTATAGATGACACATATTGCCATTATCTTCGGCAAGCTTGCATCATTTTCTGGTCTTTCCAGTGATTTCAATGTTTACAAAACTAAAGCTTCCCATCATTTTCGACTCTGTTGAAATAATAACACCAGAAAAGTTTGGATGTATGCAAAGCCATTGTTAGATATTTATATCTTGGCTATTGGGAAAAAGGAGCAAAATGGCAATGAGAAGGTTTTTTTACCTGATTTAAATACATGGATACTGCGGTTACCCAAATGAAAGTCAACGACCAAGATATGTTAGAACTTTGGGTCAATGTCGCGGTAAATAATGGAGCAATCTTGAAACATCTAGATAGTATGACTGATGTCTTGTAAGGCAAATCTTCCTTGGCAGTTAATGTGCAGATGACTTACTAACTGCCAAAGTAGTAATTGTCCAGTATTGCATCAATACATTTTAAACAATCTTCAACGACACTTGCTACGTTATTGAATGATATTATCATTTCTAATCCTTTTATAGGCCAAAAGGAAATATACAAATGTTGTATTATAGCATATACTTCTCAAATGTTGTATCATAGTATCCAGAATTATATAACCAATACTTATATTCAATAGATGATGAGCTCATAGATAATCTTTAGTGATCTATGCTTAACATGGTATGAACAGGATGCAAATTTGCATCCTCTAGGTCTTGGCTTCGCGTAAACACGTGCTTTTAGTCAAGAATTTGTTCTAACTTTGACATTGGATATGTGGGGAAAAGTAGGGAAAAACACATTTATGCTTTGCATGATCAATATCTATCTTTTGCTTTAACACCATGAATATAATTCTTCTAAATAATTTGGTAACATTTTGGATCTTTGAGATTGTTCAAAAAGTGTTTTCATTATTACTTAACATGTTAGTTCGACTTGCTACAAATAGTGTATATGTTTTGGTTTGAATTGTACGATTGATTATGTTTTATATGTGGTAAATTAATAACAAAATATGTTGGCATGTATGATGATGGTCGATTAGTAATGAGTTTAGTTTAACTTTCCTACATTAAAGCAAGAACAAGTTCACGATGATTTTATGTACTTCTCTCAAGCTAGCAAACTAACGATTTTCATCTTTCTTTAACATGCGGCCTTTGCTTCGTGTATATGTTCTTTTTGTGTCTTTTTGAAAATAAACTAGCATAAAAGCTTCATTTGTAAGACAAACTTTTAATATATGATACTATATTAAAGATTTTATAGCAAAGGGAGGGAGGGAGGGAGAGAGAGAGAGAGAGAGTCATCTAGTGTCTTTGAAGATCCTTTAAATGTACAGATGTATTAGTGGGTACGTAATTACTCTTTCAATAACTGGTATGTAAAATGTTATTTCTACGTTCTAAGTGTCAAAGGAGATTTGCCCTGCAATACACCGACTTTACATCTCTAGTCATTTAGAACTACCCTACAATAGATGTGATTTGCCATGGCATATGACATGTTTAAGAGGGCATGTTTGTTTTCGTTTAGAAGGATTTGAGGATTGCCTCTTTTGCATTACATGTTTAAGAGGGCATGTTCGTTTTCATGTACCCTATAATGATTTCTTTGATTTATTTTATATAGCTTAATTCAATAATTCCTTTTAACATGTTATTGAACTCCAATTAAACGTTACATGTTTTTATCTTTACTATTTATTTTTTATAATTAGAATATAATAAAATTTAATTTCATACCCTATATAACTTTTTGTGTCAGTTTAATATCAACATTTAACAGTTTTATAATAATATTTTAAAGTTATAGAATTTTAAAAATATAATTATTTATTAAACATACCAGTGTGACACATGCATCATAAACTAGTTAACATTATTATGAAAAGAATCAACATGTTTTCATATTTTTTACGTTTTCGTCCATTCATGTTATTTTTTTTCCATAAAAGTTCTCAAGTTAATTTTTTATTTTTGGTTTAATGAAATTTGAATATTAGAACCTGGTTTTTCAGTTTTTAAAAAGACGGTTTACTAATTATAACCGGGCTCTAATGGTCAAATTTCACAAAACAAAAAAAAATACTTAAAGATTTATATGGAAAAGAAAACATTGAGGAATTTGGATATTATAAATAACATGCTTTTTCAGTTTTAAAAAACTTGGTTTATTAATTATAACCGGGCTCAAATGATCAAATTTCAAAAAACACTAATATAAATTTTAACTTGAGGATTTTTCTGGAAAAAAATAACATTGAGGGACGAAAACACAAAAATCGTGAAAACATGTTGTTTTTTTTCATAATAAACACAATTAATAATTAATTAATTATGATCGTTTGAAAAATTGAAGTGTAGTCGTTTTTCCGTATATATGTTTCCCACACTCTCATTCATTAACAATCGTTCAAGGCTTCAAGGTAAGTTTTTCTTTGAACGTCTAAAGAAAGAACTAACCTGGAGCTACGACATTGTCATCACCCCCAAAAGAACACTAGAACATTTATTAATAACCAAAAGCTAGCCAGAAGCTTAATCCGTATCAATTGGCAGGCAATTCAATTGTTACGTATTACTCAAATTTATTGAAATACTACTAAGTGGTCTACACGGTTAATATAAGTTGTTCCGTATCAATTGGCATGCAATTCAACTGTTCCGAAATCAATCGGTCAACAAAGGATCCATTCCAAATTCTAGAATCAGTAGGTGGTTCCATTTTCCAGTTAAAAAATCGTGACCAATGATTTATGGAACGGTGTTTTCAGGGGTGGATCTAATGAATTACCATGGTGTCATTCGACACCGATAAAATTTTAAAATATCGAGTTATGTAACAAAAACTCAAGTGACACTTAAGATTTTTTTTAAAGTGAAACCTACGGAAAATTTATAAAAGTATTATATACATACAGAAGTCTGGGTAAATGTGATCAGATTGAGCTGAAGCGGCACGTACGTACTCTCAATATGACTAGCTAGATATATAAAATTAATATATTGTAGGACAAATCTTCATTGACGATTAGTTTTTAGCAAATGACTTAGTAACTGCAAAAATAGTAATTGTCCAGTAACACAAAAACACATTTTTAACAACCTTGGATGAGATTCTGTTTCGTTTTTAAACAATATTATCATTTACGATTCATTCTATAGATGTATTCAAACGAAACTAAATTGAGAGAATGTTTGCATATAATACTTTTATGCCATTATATTTTACCAATCTTTAACGTTTTCAAAAGACACAAAATATGCCATATATCTAGAAAAAGTTTTTGCATTTATACTTTCTTTTCTTTGTAGGCCAATGTAGAAGGTGCCCAAAAAATCATTCTAAAAGGTTCTAGTTTCTAGCTAGGTCATGATTAAACTATTATTGCATATTAAATAACTACAATATATTATGACTAATAAGGCTAAATTAGTCATTTTATATAAAATTATTGTGTATGACAAATTCTTGTTATGTACAAATCATCTCCCTATACTTATGTGTCTGGCTAAAAGAATAATGCCACGCTTTATTTTCTCCCCCAACAATTAAATTCCTGCTTATCATGTTGGACTTTCAAATTAATGACAATAATTCAACAGATATGATTGTTTGAGTTAGCTACGAAGTATGAGTATGTGATTGATATTAAAATATGTATCTGAAAAAACGAGTCTAATAATATTCATATGTTTTGGTTTACATTCTATAATCGATTATGTTTTATAAGTAAATTAATAATAACACGCGATCTTCATCTTTCTTTAACATGCGACTTCACTCTGTATATCTTGGTCCCTTTGGATCTTTAAGTCATCAAATAGGCCATGACAATTCTTAGTATTTGACTCACCAAGTTCATAAGTCACATGCATCTTTGATTCATCAAGGATTAATGAATCTTTCTTTCGGTGATAAACAGTTTTCATATTAACACAATAGTGAACAAAAAGATAAGAAAAACAAGGAGTATTTAACTAAACTTTTATTAATACCACATGCACTAATAATACACTCACATTCATACGGCAATTTCAAGCCTATTTATACTAAACTATCCGGTGTTACTATAGGATCATGACGTACTGTTGCCAACATCGGTTGGCAACCTTAACTGCCATTAATTTAACTAATACGGTCCCTAACCTTTCTAATAATTACATTCGTACATAATATAATTAATTTTGTAAGTTAAAAGGTCCAACAGTATATACGTTCTTTTTGTCACTTTGAAACACAAAAGGTCGGTCAAAACAAACTAGCAGAAAATCTTTATTTGCTAGACAAACCCTTAATATGTGATACTACGTACGGGGTGTTGGTTCACTAAAGTTTGTGGGATTGAGAGACAAAGAAAATCAATTCTAAATGCTGATATATTCTGTTTTATTGACAAATTCTAATTTCTAAAGAATCATTTCAATGAACTTATTGACACTTGGAAGAATTTATAGCAAAGGAGAGAAAGAATATATGAATGCTCTTTGGATATGCTATGCATAATAGAAGTGACATTCCTTGCTGCCCAATATATAGAAAAGTCTGAAAGGGATAACAATTATTATCATCTAAGTGTCTGTAAACATCTTTTAAATATATGAATACGTATTACTATACAATTACTCAAGTTAAACAATTAAGAAATGTTTTAAGATAACCAACTTTTAAGTTTTTTCATTCATTAAATCAATTTACTATTTTCTTGCATACACAATCATTTCATGTGATGCATAATCCCCAATGTAATGTGAAATCTCATCATTTAATGCATTATGTAATTTTTTTGCAATACATCGTGGTTCTTTAAGATTTTCGGTAAACCCTGATTCTCCATTGTACAATTAATGATGATAACAATGAGAACAAATCATAAATTGACATAAGATTCACAATAATATTTATAAGATTAACGAATTCTTTATTAAAGTTTTTATATATTCATACCTAACATATATATCGGCCTATCGCCAAAGGGACTTTGGTCTAGAGTATCAAGTTGTGATCTCAATCATATGGTTGGTGGGTTAAGTCTCACTTGAAATATAGGTAGTTGTGTATGACAATTAGATGACTTTCAAAAGAACACGTGCTCACACAGCCACCCGTGTGAGTGTGTGTACCGTGTGTGTGAATGTGCGTGAGCGTGTGAACTCACACACATTCTTTTGAAAGGCTACTCGAAATATCACTTAATTATCATACACAATCACTTATGTGTATCTATATATGTGTGTATTCATTATTAACTAAAAAAGTAATGTATTGATATGATAGTGACACGTCAAAATAAAAGTAAGATGTAATAAGAAAAATGTATAATTTGTGTTGTGTGTGAAATTAACATTAAGTGAAATGAAGAAGCCATTATCAATATGAATTAGACATGTAATCTTATTCTAAATTACTATACATGATCGACGTGAGGATTTTGACAAAAGTGACATCGATCCGCACAATAGTTTGTTTCCTTATAAATATCCTATATGATAGAATGTAAAACATACCTGTTACTTTTGAGCACCAACAACATATAGAAAAAGATGATTATATGAATGTTAGACGATTGCTAAAAATCATCGAGTAAGATATAACAAAACATTAGAAGTTCGGATCAATGTGATCTGATTGAGTTGAAGCGGCATCACTCTTAAAATGACTAGATGTGTAAAATTGATGTATTGCAGGGCAAATCTTCCTTGGCGGTTAGTCTTAGCAAATGGCTTACTAACTGCCAAAGTAGTAATTGCCCAGCAATGCATCCATACATTTTAAATGATCTTCAATGACAATTGCTTTCGTTATTCAATGATACTATCCATTCTGAAGCATTTTATAGATGTCGTATTATAGCATATCCTTTGCACATCCTCTCTCCCTTCCTCGTTCGTACGGTACTTAATTGAGAATGTCTGGAAATAATACTTTTATGCCAATGTATTTTTGCTGGCCTTTTACAATTTCAAAAGACACAAACTAAAGCCATATATAATAGTGTTTGCATTTAACTTTCGTTTCTTGGTAGGCCAATGTTGAAGGTGATATATATACCAAGGTGCCCAAAATCATGGTAAAAGTTTTAGGTTAAGATTGCAAATTTCTTAAATATTAAATTTGTTAAATTATTTGGTATGATTCTTGGATCCGCTGCTAGGTATTTTTTTTTCATTCAGAATCAGAAACCAACCATTGCAAGATCGTCCGACCTTATTAGAAAATCGTAATCCAAATCATTCTTGGAACGATTCTTAATTAACCGCGTTTCATGTGTCATGTCACATGTGATCTGGATAGCAGATGGTGGGTTGTTGATACGATCTTGGTAACTATGGTTTGTGGTTAATGTTTTGGATTGAAATTATAGTCGTAAATACATGCATTGTTGGTCGCATTTCATTTTACTTTTGAATGGTTGTTCATACTTTCAATTATATTATTTTTTCATATAAATATAATAGTTTAATATTATTTGACAAAAAAAGAGTTAGAATTAAATTCTTTGACACAAGCTTTCTAGTTTTCAAAAGAAACAATTTCTTTTTGTAATTTTTTAGACTTTTGGACTATCTCTTTCTGTTGCTTTTAAGTTTTTTAAAATTCCAACAATACCTAATCGTCTGTTTGACAAAATTAGTTAGACTTGAAGCTTATGATAGCTAAAACTTTTATCAAAAGATGTGTTTTGTAAAATGGCTGGAACTGAAGCTGAAAAATATAAAATAATATAAAAGTACATATAAATAAACCAAATTAAAACATAATTATCTAAGGTTATTTTGGTAATTCTATTTCAATAAACTCAAGCTACTTGAGCTGCTTATAAAGGCTACTTGGGACGTATTTGGCAAACACCTTATAGGAGTTTCAGCTTTTTGAAAGCTCAATCTCAAAAACTCCGGTTGATAGCATCTTGAACTTTTGATTTGAAAATGAAAGCTTCAAAGAGTTCTTTTCAAAAGGAGTTTGCGTTTTTAGCCAAACAAAATTACATTTTTACACTCATAACATCTATAAACTACAATTTTTTGCTTAATATTAATGTTCTTTTATGTCATTTTAATACTAAAAATTACAAACACAACTACTTTTATCAAACACGTTTATAAAAATGGCTAATAATAAAAAATAGTAACAATTTTTTGCATTTTCATCGTTTAGCTTTTCCAAAAAGTTACAGCTATCAAAAGTTCTAGATACTAAAAGCTCAAATTCTAACTAGTTGTGTCAAACATACCCGAAGTAACTTATGGTTTAAGAGCTTATGTTTTTTATAAGTTTCTGGAAGAAAAGTCACCCAAACACAAGTTATAGATAAAAAGCAGTTGGAGATTTAAAAACCATAAGCTTAAACTGTTATAATTTCTCACAAGCTGCACACCAAAAAGACCCTAAGTGCATTAAAGGGATTTTAGTCCTAAATTAAACATATTAATATCCTTAAAGTGATACATATATGATTTAAGAGAAGGATTTTTGTATATACTGATGCTACAAATCAAACAGTGAGATATAAGAGAGTATTAATAGTTAGGGTCAATGTGATCGGAGTGAGCTGAAGCGGCACGTACAATCTGAAAGGATTTTCATTGACGGTTAGTTTTAGCAAATGACTTACTAGCTGCGAAAATAGTAATTGTCGAATAATACATCAACACATTTTAAACAACCTTCGATGAGATTATGTTTCGTTTTTAAACAATATTATCATTTATGATTCAATATATAGATGTATTATAGCATATACTTTGTACATCCTCTCCCTCTCCTCATTCAAACGAAACTAAATTGAGAGAATGTTTGCAGATAATGCTTTTATGCCATTATATTTTACCAATCTTTAACGTTTTGAAAAGACACAAAATATGCGATATATCTAGAAAAAGTTTTTTGCATTTATACTTTCTTTTCTTTTCTTTGTAGGCCAATGTAGAAGGTGCCCAAAATCATTCTAAAAGGTTCTAGCCTCTAGCTAGGTCATGATTAAACTATTATTGCGTATTAAATAACTACATTTTAAAATGACTAATTTATCATTATTGAATATCATAAAATATAAAGATGACAAAAATAGTAGTAAGGATAAATTAGTCACTTCTATACTATATATAATAAGAAAATCACTTGGAGTTTCTGGACCATTGGATGAAAATAAATCAATGGTTCAGATTAATGACAACTCATAATTATTTATGAAATGTCTCTTATACCCTTAACTAAAATAAATAATTACACCTATGCCATATATTAATTGTTAGAAGTTACCAAATTCAACTCATAATTATTTATGAAGTTACCAAATTCAACTCATTACCTATATATGGATTATTAGGGTTATATTTTTGTCTCCAATGTGTCAAATGAGTATATTATAAAAAATTAAATTACAATTAAAACTGATTGAAAGTCACATAAAGTGTTCAAGTGCATATAATATAATTTGCCAATAATAGACATGGATATTTTATGATGTTCAAATCCTATCTGTATTAGAGACAATTAGTGCCACAAAAATATCAAATTGACACATGACGTAAAATTAGTGACACAAAAATATCAAACTGATAAAAACAAACATTGTAAAATACAATTTTACAAGTAGGGTCTATCCGAAAAAAATTATTGTAATATTAATTAAGTAACTTAATTTAATTTACCCACGTGTCCGTGGGTCATAATCTAGTTATATATAATTGTTGTGCATGACAAATTTTTGTTGTGTACAAATCACCTCCCTATGTGTCTGGCTAAAAGAATAGTGACATGCTTTATTTTCTGCCCCAACAATTAAATTTCTGGTTATCATATTGGACTTTCAAATGAAAATAACTCAACTGTTATGATTGTTAAAGCTAGTTGTAGTAAATTGAGAGAATTACAACTGAACATTTGAATGATTATTATTGCTTGAAAATGAGTGAATCAAAAGATTACACATGACTGCTATTTATACAAGAGAATTGAAGACAATTGGTTAACAGAGAATTAACCAATCTCTAACTGTCTAGTTTCATCTAACCACTTCTAACTAACACTTGCAACTGATTCATCTAACTAATCTTTGTGTAACAGAACTAACAGATACTTGTTAATCACTCCCATGCACACTGTACTCACTCATGCACACATGCACGTGCTGTACTAGTACATGTCATCAATCTCCACCTTGATTAAAAGTATTTTGATATATGAAGGTCTTCTAAACACCACTGAAATTTTGAACCAGGTAAAACCTTTGTCAACATATCAGCTCCATTCTGATCTGTATGAACTTTTTCTACCTTCACCTCTTGATTGCTTATGACCTCCCTTATGAAATGCAACTTTACGTTGATGTGTTTCGACCTTTCATGATGAGCTGGGTTCTTTGACAAGTGCAATTCACTCTAATTATCACAATAGACAACAACACCTTCATGTACAACTCCCATTTCATCTAAAAATCCTTTCAACCACATTGCTTCTTTCACTGCTTCTGTTAAAGCTATGTATTCAGCTTCTGTTGATGAAAGAGCAACTACATGCTGTAAAGATGCTTTCCAACTAACTGTACAGCCCATCACTTTAAACACATATCCACTCACAGACTTGAACTTATCCAAATCCTTTGCAAAGTCAGAGTCAGAATATCCTTTAATTATATTCTCACTCGTCTGTCCAGCACCAAAAATCAACCCCACTTCACTTGTTCCCTTTAAGTACCTCAGAATCCATTTTACTGCTCTCCAGTGTTCCTTTCCAGGATTAGATAAGTACCTGCTCACCAAAATGACAGCATACGCCAAATCTGGTCTTGTTCCTACCATTAAGTACATTAGGCTCCCAACAGCCTGTGCATAAGGAACTGCTTGCATTTCTGCTTCTTCACTGGGGTTGCTTGGACTGTCTCTTGATGACAGCTTAAATTGAAGTCCCAAAGGAGTACTTACTGACTTAGCATTTTCCATAGAAAATCTAGACAGTACCTTTTGAATGTAACCAGTCTGTGACAGCTTTAATATTCTCCTGTCTCTGTCTCTGACTATCTCCATTCCCAAAATTTTCTTTGCATCACCTAACTCCTTCATATCAAATTTGCCACTCAACAATTTCTTTGTAGCCTGTATTTCAGCCTTATCTTCACAAGCCAGCATCATGTCATCCACATATAGAAGTAGATAGATATATTTTCTTCTACTATATTCCTTATAATAAACACAACTGTCATAAGGACTTCTCTTGAAACCATGAGCTACCACATGATCATCAAACTTGATATACCACATCCGTGGGGACTGTTTTAGTCCATATAAGGACTTTTTGAGCAAGCACACCTGTTCTTCTTTCCCTGCTATCACAAAACCCTTAGGCTGCTTCATATAGATCTTCTCATCTAAGTCCCTATGTAAGAATGCAATCTTTACATCTTGTTGTTCCAATTCATAGTTCAAATTTGCTGTTAATGCCAGTAGTACTCGGATAGATGTATGCTTGACCACAGGAGAGAATATCTCAGTAAAGTCTATTCCTGGCTTTTGAGTGAACCCCTTTGCTACTAGCCTTGCTTTAAACTTGGGCTCTGCTACTCCTGGTATTCCCTCCTTCAATTTGAACAACCATTTACATCCCACAACAGACTGTTTCTTTGGTAAATCAACTAAGTCCCACGTGTTATTTTTGTATAGGGAATCCATTTCATCCTCCATGGCTTCTGCCCATTCTTTCTTATGAGTGGACTCCATGGCCTCTTTGTAGTTTAAAGGCTCTATAGTATCTTCAAACTCTGCTACAGCCACAACAAAGGTCATTTCATCTCCTTGATTTCTATACCTTACAGGTGGGACTATTTGCCTTCTCTGCCTGTCCCTTGCTAACTGATAGGAGTCTTGCTGTTATGCTTGATTCCTACTGCTATTATCTTCTTCTGATGGGTTTGAAACAACCTTTGAACTGTTGGTTCCCAGCTCCACCTCAATCTGAGCACCCATTTCAGTTTTACTCACAACAACATCCTTATACATTTGCAACTCACTGAATGAAACATCTCTGCTGATCATTACTTTGGGACTGCCTTCATCAATTCTCCAAAGCCTGTAGCCTTTAACACCTTGAGGGTACCCCAGCATGACACATTTAATTGCCCTTGAGTCCAATTTATCCTGCCTTACATGGGCATATGCTACACACCCAAACGTCCTCAGATGGTTGTACTCTGATTCTTCTCCTGTCCACATGTACATCAGAGTTTTGCTTTGTATTGTAGAGGATGGACTTCTATTCACCAAATAAGCTGCTGTGGTTACAGCCTCTCCCCAGAAATGTTTTGGCATGCCTGATTGTCCAAGCATTGCCCTGACTTTATCAAGTAAAGTCCTATTCATTCTCTCCGCTAGTCCATTTTGTTGTGGATTGCCAGGGACAGTGTAATGTCTAGCAATTCCCTGTGCTTCACAGTAGCTCCTGAATTTATCATTGCAGAACTCTAGGCCATTGTCAGTACGTATCTTCTTCACCTTGGACTCTGTTTGAGTTTCAAATAGCTGCTTCCATGACTTAAATTTCTCAAAGGCCTCATCTTTGCTTTTCAGTAGGTGTACCCATACTCTCCTGGAATAGTCATCAATAATGGATAGAAAATACCTTGATCCACCCATGGTTTGTGTTCTTGCTGGTCCCCATACGTCAGCATGAATGTAGTCCAGTACTTTACTTGAATTATGCTTTCCTTTTCCAAATTTTACTTTGTGGGACTTGGCTAGCACACACTGCTCACAGAACCCCAGTTCTGTAATTTTGTCTCCTCCAAATGCATTGGTTTTTAACAGCTCCAGTAAACCCTTTTGACTCATGTGGCCTAGTCTTTGGTGCCACATAGTTACAGCCTTTGTTGGATCTTCACTGTTATTAACAACAGTATTAACTTGATTACTGCTGTCAAGAACATAGATGTTGTATGTTTTTCTGGTGCCGTGCATCACTACTCTGGACCCACATATGATCTTGATCTTGCCACTTCCAAGTTGAACTTTCAGACCTTCCTCTTCTAATGATCCCAAGGATATCAAATTCCTTTTCAGCTTGGGAATGTATCTGACATTTTTCAACATATAGACAGATCCATCTCTGAGTTTTAGCTGTATGTTACCCACCCCTTCCACTGGGCATGGGCTGTCATCACCTAACATAACTGACCCCATGTCTACATGTTTGAGATCATTGAGAAGGTGCCTATGTGGAGTCATATGATGTGAGCAGCCAGAGTCTAAGATCCATTCATTTCCAAAGGATTGAGTACTTACAGTAACGACATCTGAGCTTTTCCATAGCCACCTTCACATTCTTCTTTGGTCTGGACATTTTGGTTTCTCGATTGGCTGTCTTGATTTTTCTTCCATTTGTCAGGACAGTCTTTTATGAGGTGTGTTTCAGATTGACATACAAAGCATTTTTTCTTCCCTTTTGATTTGGACCTTGAGCTGAACTTTGTGCCCCCTTTCTTCTTGGACTCTCGTTTGTCTGATCTGCCTCTAACGTACAGGCCTTCTGCATTTGCTTCTCTGGGGTCTGACTTCTTCTTAAGTTCTTTTGAATTCAATGCAGCAAGTACCTCATCCATTGATAGGCTCTCTCTGCCATACATTAGAGTGTCGACGAAGTGTTCATATTGAGTTGGCAGTGATGTAAGGAAGATAATGGCTTTGTCTTCTTCCTCCAAATTAACTTCTATGTTCTCAAGGTCCAGAACCAGCTTGTTGAATTCATCAACATGGTCCTCTAAAGACTTCCCTAATCCCATTTGAAAAGTGTACACGCGTTTCTTCAGGTACAGCCTATTTGCAAGTGACTTTGTCATGTACAATGCTTCAAGTTTTAGCCATACTCCAGCAGCCGTTCTTTCTTTGGATACTTCTCTTAGTACACGATCTCCTAACGACAGGATGATGGCACTATGTGCTTTTTCCATCATTGCTTTGTTTTCTTTCTCCCCCATCGTGTCTGGCAAGTTATCTTCACCTTCGAGAGCATCAACTATGCCTTGGTGTACGAGAAGGGCTCTCATCTTCAATCGCCATAAACTGAAATCATTTTTCCCATCAAATTTTTCCAAATCAAAACGTGTGGACACCATACTTGTATCTTTCTGATCAATTCACTTCGAGCCTTACTGCTCACCCAGACCTTCTGTTTGCAATTGCGTTGATTGCAGAATTTGTTTTGATCTGCTTCGTCCTCTATTGATCACCTCGGATCGCCACCGGAGCTCAGCTGTGCTTTTCTCCGCCGTGGCTCTGATACCACTTGTAGTAAATTGAGAGAATTACAACTGAACGTTTGAATGATTATTATTGCTTGAAAATGACTGAATCAAAAGATTACACATGACTGCTATTTATACAAGAAAATTGAAGACAATTGGTTAACAGAGAATTAACCAATCTCTAACTGTCTAGTTTCATCTAACCACTTCTAACTAACACTTGCGACTGATTCATCTAACTAATCTTTGTGTAACAGAACTAACAGATGTTAATCACTCCCATGCACACTGTACTCACTCATGCACACATGCACGTGCTGTACTAGTACATGTCATCACTAGTTATGAAGTATGAGTATGTGATTGATATTGACGTACATATGTATCTGAAAAAACAAGTCGAATAATATTCGTAGTTCAGATGATTGATCAGAATCCATATTTTGGCCAATTCTATTAATATATTTTTAGTTTCTCTAAATTATCATGAAATATTTTGATGCATGATTGAGATTATGTAATTTAATAACATATATGTAAGCCCAACTGATGATCAACCTTGCTTTAGATGGTTTATATGTTTTAATTTGGTTTACATTCTATAATCGATAATGTTTTATAAGTAAATTATAATAATAACACACGATCTTCATCTTTCTTTAGCATGCGTCTTCACTTTGTATATACTATATATATACGTTCTTTTTGTTATATATATATATATATATATAGGGAGGTTCAATGGAAAACCACCATTCACCTGAAAACTTGTGAAAACCGCAATGCACCATCACAAATGCATCAGATTGCCCGCGTGATGCATCAAATTGCCCGCGCGATGCATCAAAATCTCGCGTGATGCATCACCTTATTTACGATTATGCCACCACGTTTTTCATGAAATGCACCAAATCGGACGGTATGCGTAGGTTTCCATAGTTTTCAGGTGCATAGTGGTTTTCCATTGAACCCACCCCTATATCTATATATATATATATATATATATATATATATATATATATATATATATATATATATATATATATATATATATATATATATATATTAAGGGTTTGTCTAGTATATCGAATAATGATCATCTAAGTGTCTTTAAAGATCTTTAGAATATATGAATATGTATCATTGTACAATTACTCTTTCAGCAGCTAATACATAAAATGTCATATCTAACTACCAAAGGAGGGTTGCCTTGCAATACATCGAATTTACATCTCTAGTCCTCCAAAATTACTCGTACCAACGACATATATATTCGATATATTTGATCAGGCTTGCTTGTTTACATTAAAAGGATTTCGGGATTGATAGTTTTGCGTTACATAATGTTGGTTGTAGTCATCATACTTGAAACATAAGAAGTTGTGTATGACAATTAGATGGCTTTCGAAAAAAATGTGTGTGCGCACACACGCACCCGTGTGAATGTATGTACTGTGTGTGTGAATGTACGCGAGCGTGTGCACACGCACACATATTCTTTTGAAAGGCTACATGAAATATCACCTAATCATCATACACAATCACCTATGTGTGTCTATATGTGTGTATTCATTTTTAGCTAAAAAATCAATGTTTTGATATGATAGTGACACATCAAAATAAAAGTAAGATGTAATAAGAAAAATGTATAATTTGTGTTTGAAATTAACATTAAGTGAAATGAAGAAGCCATTAGCAATATGAATTAGACATGTAATCATATTCTTAATTACTAATACATGATCGACGTGAGGATTTTGACAAAAGTGACATCGATCCACACAATAGTTTGTTTCCTTATAAATATCCTATATGATAGAATGTAAAACATACCTTTTACTTTTGAGCACCAACAACATATAGAAAAAGATGATTATATGAATGTTAGACGATTGCTAAAAATCATCGAGTAAGATATAACAAAACATTAGAAGTTCTGGTCAATGTGATCTGATTGTGTTGAAGCGGCATCATTCTAAAAATGAACTAGATATGTAAAATTGATGTATCGCAGGGCAAATCTTCCTTGGCGGTTAGTCTTAGCAAACGGCTTACTAACTGCCAAAGTAGTAATTGCCCAGTAATGCATCCATACATTTTAAATGATCTTCAATGACAATTGCTTTAGTTGTTCAATGATACTCTCATTTCCGAACCATTTTATAGATGTCGTATTATAGCATATCCTTTGCACATCCTCTCTCCCTTCCTCGTTCGTACGGTATTTAATTGAGAATGTCTGGAAATAATACTTTTATGCCAATGTATTTTTACTGGCCTTTTACAATTTCAAAAGACACAAACTAAAGCCATATATCTAGAAAAGTGTTTGCATTTATACTTTCTTTTCTTAGTAGGCCAATGTTGAAGGTGATATATATTCCAAGGTGCCCAAAATCATTGTACAAGTTTTCGGTCAAGATTGCAAATTTGTTAAATATTAAATTTGTTATATATTAAATTTGTTAAATTAATTGGTATGATTCCTGAATCCACTCCTAGGTATTTTTTTTCATTCAGAATAAAAAACCAACCATTGCAAAATCAAAATTGAAAAACTAATGTGATCGTCCGATCTTACTAGAAAATCGTAATCCAAATCGTTCTTGGAACGATTCTTAACTGTGTTTCATGTGTCACGTCACATGTGATCTGGATAGCAGATGGTGGGTTGTTGATCGATCTTGGTAACTATGGTTTGTGATTATAGTTTGTGGTTAAAGTTTTGGATTGAAAATTATAGTCGAAAATACATGCATTGTTGGTCGCATTTCATTTTACTTTAGAATGGTTGTTCATACTTTCAATTATATTATTTTTTCATATCAATGTAATAGTTTAATATTATTTGACTAAAAAAGAGTCAGAATTAAATTCTTTGACACAAGCTTTGAGCTTTCTAGTTTTCAAAAGAAACAATTTCTTTCTGTAACTTTATAGACTTTTGGACTATCCTTTCTGTTGCATTTAACTTTTTTAAAATTAAAACAATACCTAATAGTCTGTTTGGCAAAAAACTAGTTAGACTTGGAGCTTATGATGACTAAAACTTTTATCAAAAGATGTGTTTGATCAAAAATGGTTGGAACTGAAGCTGAAAAATATAAAATAATATAAAAGTACATATAAATAAATAAACCAAATTAAAACATAATTATCTAAGGTTATTTTGGTAATTCTATTTCCATAAAACTTATAAAGGCTACTTGGGACGTATTTGGCAAACACCTTTTATGAGTTTCAGCTTTTTAAAAGCTCAATCTCAAAAACTCAATTTGGTTGATAGGATCTTGAATTTTTGATTTGAAAATGAAAGCTTCAAAGAGTTCTTTTATGAGTAGTTTTCAAAAGGAGTTTGCGTTTTTTGCCAAACAAAATTACATTTTTACACTCATAATGACTATAAACAACAATTTTGCTTAATATTAATATTCTTTTATTTCATTTAATACTAAAAATTACAGCCACAACTACTTTTATCAAACACGTTTATAAAAAGGGCTAATAATAAAAAAATGGTAACAACTTTTTGCATTTTCATCGTTTAGCTCTTCCAAAAAGTTACAGCTATCAAAAGCTTTAGCTACTAAAACTCAAATTCTAACTAGTTGTGTCAAACATATCCGAAGTAACTTATAATTTAAGAGCTTATGTTTTTTATAAGTTTCCGGAAGAAAAGTCATCCAAACACAAGTTAAAGATAAAAAGTAGTTGGAGATTTAAAAACCATAAGCTTAAACTGTCATAATTTCTCACCACCAAAAAGACCCTAAGTGCATCAAAGGGACTTTAGATTTTTAGTCATAAATTAAACATAATAATATCCTTAAAGTGATACATTTATTATAATAACCCGAATTTAATAATTGGCGATTTCGGGGACGAAATCAATTTAAGTGGTGAGTGTTACAATAAACCGAATATTAAATAACAAATATTAATAAATAGAAATACTAATAATAATAATAACCTTAATAACATTGATTAAACATTAATATAACATTATTTGTAATATAAAAGAGGCTAAAGTAGCAAACTTTATAACTCAGATAAATAAACCAAAATAAGATGGACTTTAATTATAAGTAACCTAACTAAGCCCAACCCGTATATTTAGGGTTACTCTGTATTTATTAAGATTAATCCCAAAACCATAAACCCTAATTAGATTACAAACTCAGAAAAAAGAAAATGCAAAATAACTCGCCGGCCGTTCAAGTAGTTGGAGGAGATCGGAAATAAATCAGGCCGTTCGTCACGTTCCCGTTCTAAGCAAGGTATCGAACTCTGCTAACATTCTTGTTAATTATTGAATATGATGTTGTATATATGAAATATGTGAAACAAACCAAAGGAATCGAAATCGGATTAAAATGTAAAGAAGAGATAAGATTAACCTATCTGAACTTGGGTTGAGAGGCGGTGGTGGTGGTTGCTCAGACCGGCGGCGCCGCACCAGGGACGACCGCAATGGTCCTGGTCAGCGGCGGTCATTGAGGGGATGAGTGTGTGAGCAAGAGATGAGCGTTGAGGCGGGTATCGTGGCAGAGTGACTTGTGAGACTGAGCGGTGGTGGTGTGGTGTTGTGCGGCGGCGGCGGCGGCGTTAGGGTTGCTGTCGCTGCCACTGTGTGCGAAATCGAGGGAGACAGAGCGTGAGTGAGGAGGAGCAAGAGGGAGAGGGAGGAGTCGATGGTGCATGTTTTTGTGGTGCGCCGGTGTGAGGTGGGCGGCGGCGGCGATCGCCGGAAAAGATAGAGAGTACAGAGAGAAACGATATGAGAGAGAGAGAGAGAGAGAGAGAGAGAGAGAGAGGTGGGAGAGTGGTTGAGTGAATGTGTATGCGTGGGATAATGTCTGAGAAAAGGGGGAAAAGAAAGGAAAGGGCACCGGGTCGGGTTTGACCCAACCCGACCCATTAACTAAATAATTATAATAATTTAATAAATATATTAATTTAGATTATTATACATCATTATTTCTATTAATTAATAATTAGTTTCAAACCCATTTAATAAACCTAATATATTGGAACCAATGCTAAATAAAATAATTAATGGGTAACAAATCAATTAATTATTCACGGTTATATTTACGATTTAATATCAATTAAATGTTATTACTAGTTAATTAGATTAATTCGGACCATAACCCAAAATGGACTAAATATATAAACGACTTAATATTTAATTAAGGTCCACTTATAAGTTAATTTAAATATTCATTGAGATTAAAATAAATACACTAAAATATATGTAGTTGACTACCGATTAAAGTCTATAGAAATCATATAATTAATTATTAGAACACCGATTCGGTTAATAAAGGTTAATGAAGTATTTTAAGATAAACGAACAATAATTGCGAACCGAACTTAATAATTATTGAATACTAAAGTATGTATTAAAATAGTGGGATTGAGTAGCTAGAAGACCAACCCAGCTGAGTTCTAATTTAAGTTCGTTCATATAGATCAAATCGATTCGTAGCGGATTCAGTCTGTCGTCGTAATTTTGCGGAGCTGCTATTAAGGTACGGATCCCGTACTTCTTTCAGCGTTACTCTTGAGTTGTTCGTTGTGTGAGTTGCATGCTAATACTTGACTGTGAATTTTTATATCTCGTGTCAGTTTCTTTTTCAAAAGCAAATATCGTTTTTTTAAAACGCTCGTAAAACTTTTGCAAATAGAAAACATATTTGGAAAACAGTTATTTTCATGGCTTTTGTGAATGTGATATTGTCTTGTGAAATGTGGCCCTTTTTGTATTGAAATGATTATAAATTTTGAAATGTTATTCGGCCTTGTTGTTATGCTTGAACCCTAGAAGTTAGACAGGAGATAGGATTACCGAGTGAACTACATGTGGAGGTACCACAAGCATGCCATTGCGGCACCAATTGCATGACACTTCCGTAACAGTGTGATCGGTCACGACATCTCCCTTTTGTTTGCGATTCATGATTGAATGATTGATTGAGATTATGTTTATGATCGATGGAGATCATGTTAGCTCGGGAAATGAGCTGTTGATTGTTTCAGGGAGGCGTATGGATGCATCCTAGGCTATGTTATGAGTGTGCGAAAGTGAGGTGTAATGCCATACACTCCTTCCGGCTAGATGCACTGGGGTGGCGGCACTCAGTGTAGTCTTGAGTGTGAGAGTGTTTGTGAGATTGATTATGAGATTGATTGTGAGATTGATATTAGGACGCTCGGTAAAAATAACCCAACCCTTGTTGCTTCAGCCATTATATTCTTTGTTTGATCTGGTGTGGAGGTGGATATTTATTTTAATGAGAAACCATTTTCAAAACTTTCATTTTAAAGAAACTTATTTTCAAAACATTCGTTAGTCTTTGAATTCGTATGCGTTGCATTTGTAACCGATCTCCGTACTGGGCGTTTGGCTCATGTTGTGTTCTTTCTTCCAGGTACTCAGGGGTGAAGACGGGATGTGTGCTGAGAGTTTGTTTCTGGACTTAGCTTATCTTGGACCTAGTTAATTTAGTCGATAAATAATGATTGTGAATAATAGATGTCCGTCTTTTGATTAATTCTGGATTATATATTAATAATATTTCGTTAAGATAATATGTTATTATCAAATAATAAAAGATTAGATTTCGTTTCCAAAATCTAGGAACGTTATGAGTTATATCAATGTAAAAAAAAAATAGTATGGATGTTGGTTATCTTTAAGTAGTTAGTGAATAGTTTGGCGTTAGGCATCAGATGAGGTTGATAGTCATAACATCGCCGGTCCACTCGGGATCGAGGTGCTACATTTATGATTCAAGAGAAGGATTTATGTATACTGATGCTACAAATCAAACAGCGAGATATAACAGAGTATTAAAAGTTAGGGTCAATGTGATCGGATTGAGCTGAAGCGGCAGGTACAATTTGTAAGGATTTTCATTAACGGTTAGTTTTAACAAATGACTTACTAGCTGCAAAAGTAGTAATTGTCCAATAATACATCGACACATTTTAAACAACCTTCAATGAGATTGGGGTTCGTTGTTAAAACAATATTATTATTTACGATTCATTCTATGGATGTATTATAGCATATACTTTGACGAAGTAACTTCGTATATCCTCTCCCTCTCCTCATTCAAAAGAAACTAAATTGAGAATGTTTGCAGATAATGCTTTTATGCCATTATATTTTACCAATCTTTAACGTTTTTAAAAGACACAAAATATGCCATATATTTAGAAAAAGATTTTGCATTTATACTTTTTTTTTTGTAGGCCAATGTAGAATGTGCCCAAAATCATTCTAAAAGGTTCTAGCCTCTAGGCCATGATTATACTATTATTGCATATTAAATAACTACACTATGAAATGACTAATCTATCAATAATGAATGAGATAAAATATAAAGATAGACAAAAATATTAATAAGGATAAATTAGTCATTTTATATAAAATTATTGTGCATGACAAATTTTTGTTATGTACAAATCACTTCCCTATACTTATGTGTCTGGCTAAAAGAATAATGCTATGCTTTATTTTCTCCCCCAACAATTTAATTTCTGGTTATCATGTTGAACTTTCAAATAAAAAGAACTCAACTGATATGATCGTCACTACAAGAAAAGTTGCCATTAGCGGCGAAACAAAATCGTTGTGTCGCTGCTAATACCCATTGTCGCCGCTAAAGGTGTCTCCGCTAAATGTGGCAAAATTCAGACCAGGAAAGTGAAACACCCCCCCCCCCCCCCCCCCCCCCCCCCCCAACCTGCACCTTTTCCTTTTCACTTTGGCGAACCCTCCCCTTTTAGCTTCTCTCTGCGAACGACGAGGTCTCACCGGCGCCGTTTGCTTATTTCTTCCGGTAAGGATGTTTTTTATGTATTTTTTGGTAAAAAGTATGTAATGTGCTTGTATTGATGTACATTAGGTTTCTTGGTTCTCATCTCTCTCTACCCTCGTCTCTCTCTCTGCCATCCTCGGATCTCTCTCACAGCCAACACAGGTATGTATTTCATATGTATTTAGTGTATTTAGTTTAAGTGTGTGTATTTGTATGTATTTTGTATATTAGTGTGTATTTATGTGTATTTGTGTGTTAGTGTGTGTATTTATGTATTTAGTATTTTATTGTGTGTATATATATATATTAAACTCTACTAAAAGTTTGTTGATTTCTTAGAATACCAAACAATTAAGCTTCAAAAAACCGATAGAACTCGGAATTTGGAAAGTGAAGAGTTTTCTTAATTCCTAATCTGCTGAGTTACAATGATATAGTTTAAACAGAGACGGAAAATTAAAAACGGGTCAAAAGTTACGGCCCTTTCCGTTTACTCTCTTTTATTGCGCACCCTGTCTTTGACCTCTAGGAACATTATGGTCCGATCATCCACACTTGAGCCTGCATCACTTTCTTTCAGTGATAAACAGTTTTCATATTAACACAATAGTGAACAAGAAAATAAGAAAAACAAGGAGTATTTAACTAAACTTTTATTAATACCACATGCACTAATAATACACACACATTCATACGGCAATTTCAAGCCTATTTATACTAAACTATCCGGTGTTACTATAGGATCATGACGTACTGTTGCCAATAGTCACATCGGTTGGCAACCTTAACTGCCATTAATTTAACTAATACGGTCCCTAACCTTTCTAATAATTACATTTGTACATAATATAATTTATTATGTATGTTAAAAGGTCCAACAGTATATACGTTCTTTTTGTCTCTTTGAAACACAAAAGGTCGGTCAAAACAAACTAGCAGAAAATCTTTATTTGCTAGACAAACCCTTAATATGTGATACTACGTACGGGGTGTTGGTTCACTAAAGTTTGTCGGATTGAAAGAGAAAGAAAATCAATTCTAATTGCTGATATATTCTGATTTATTGACAAATTCTAATTTCTAAAGAATCATTTCAATGAACTTATTGACACTTGGAAGAATTTATAGTAAAGGAGAGAAAGAATATATGAATGTTCTTTGGATATGCTATGCATAATAGAAGTGACATTCCTTGCTGCCCAATATATATAGAAGAGTCTGGAAGGGATGATTAAACAATAATTAACAATTAACAATAATTATCATCTATGTGCCTAAACAAAATATACTAATCAAATACATTAATTGTCAACATGCATTATCCAGCTGTTTTTTTTCAGACTGTTATTTTATTTTACTGAATAAAGTAGCAGGTAACAAAAAAATACAAAATACTCGAACGAAATAAAAATCCACCGAAACACATACAATTAGACCAAGGAAACGGACACCCTAAACCTAGAACAAACGCAACCCAAAAATAAAAAACACAACACCCTGACGCTGGCCCCCCCCCCCCCCCCCCCCGTGTGATGCATAATACTTCCACATGATACACAATCCTCTCATGTGATTCATAATCCCAATATGATGCAAAAATCTCATCGTTTGATGCATTATGTAATTTTTTTGCGATGCATTGTGGTTCCTTAAGATTTTTTTTGGTAAACCTTGGTTCTACATTGTACGATTAATGCTGATAACAACGAGAACGAATCATAATTTGACATAAGATTCACAATAATATTTATAAGATTAACGAATTCTATATTAAAGTTTTTATATATTCATATATAACATACATATATTGCCAAAGCGACTTTGGTCTAGAGTCCTAGTCTCCTTATGATTATGAAGTGAAGCAATCGAAGAGTGGAAGCAAGCATAAATGGGAACCATCTACAGCTTGAACAATCTCGTATCCATAAAGCTAGACTGCCGCAACTCTCTTCTCTGGAAATCGCTTATGATCTTAATTAAATGGTTGGTGGTTTAAGTCTCACTTGAAACATAGGTAGTTGTGTATGACAATTAGATGACTTTCAAAAGAATATGTGTGCACACACGTGCACCCATGCGAGTGTGTGTACTGTGTGTGTGAATGTGCGCGAGCGTGTGCACGCGGACACATATTCTTTTGAAATGCTACCTGAAATATCACCAAATTGTCATAAACAATCACCTGTGTGTGTCTATATATATATATGTGTGTGTGTGCATTCATTTTTAACTAAAAGAATCAATGTTTTGATATGATAGTGACACATCAAAATAAAAGTAAGATGTGATAAGAAAAATGTATAATTTGTGTGTGTAATTAACATTAAGTGAAATGAAGAAGCCATTAGCAATATGAATTAGACATGTAATATTATTCTTAATTACTAATACATGATCGACGTGAGGATTTTGACAAAAGTGACATCGATCTGCACAATAGTTTCTTTCCTTATAAATATCCTATATGATAGAATGTAAAACATACCTTTTACTTTTGAGCACCAACAACATATAGAAAAAGATGATTATATGAATGTTAAACGATAGCTAAAAATCATCAAGTAAGATATAACAAAACATTAGAAGTTCTGGTCAATGTGATCTGATTGAGTTGAAGTGGCATCACTCTTAAAATGACTAGATGTGTAAAATCGATGTATTGCAGGGAAAATCTTCCTTGGCGGTTAGTCTTAGCAAATGGCTTACTAACTGCCAAAGTAGTAATTGCCCAGTAATGCATCCATACATTTTAAATGATCTTTAATGACAATTGCTTTCGTTGTTCAATGATACTATCATTTCCGAAGCATTTTATAGATGTTGTATTATAGCATATCCTTTGCACATCCTCTCTCCCTTCCTCGTTCGTATGGTACTTAATTGAGAATGTCTGGAAATAATACTTTTATGCCATTGTATTTTTACTGGCCTTTTACAATTTCAAAAGACAAACTAAAGCCGTATATCTAGAAGAGTGTTTTCATTTATACTTTCTTTTCTTAGTAGGCCAATGTTGAAGGTGATATATATACCAAGGTGCCCAAAATCATTGTAAAAGTTTTAGGTCAAGATTGCAAATTTGTTAAATATTAAATTTGTTAAATTATTTGGTATGATTCCTGGATCCGCTCCTAGGTATTTTTCTTTCATTCAGAATAAAAAACTAACCATTGCAAAATCAAAGCTGAAAATCTAATGTGATCGTCCAATCTCACTAGAAAATCGTAATCCAAATCGTTCTTGGAACGATTCTTAACCGTGTTTCATGTGTCATGTCGCATGTGATCTGGATAGCAGATGGTGGGTTGTTGATCAATCTTGGTAACGATGGTTTGTGATTATAGTTTGTGGTTAAAGTTTTGGATTGGAATTATAGTCGTAAATACATGCATTGTTGGTCGCACTTCATTTTACTTTTAAATGGTTGTTCATACTATCAGTTATATTATTTTTTCATATAAATATAATAGTTTAACACTATGTTTAGTATAGATAATTAAGGATAGAGAAATGGAAATAAGAGGAATTCTCATGTTTGTTCACTATGTTTGGTTTAGAGAATTAAGGAGAGAGAAATGGAAATAAGAGGAATTCCCATGTTTGTTAACATGAGAATTCCTCTTATTTCCATTTATCTATGTTTAATTCTCTGTACCAAACGCACCCAATTATTTGACAAAAAAAAAGAGTCAGAATTAAATTCTTTGACACAAGCTTTCTAGTTTTCAAAAGAAACAATTTCTTTCTGTAACTTTTTAGAGTTTTGGACTATCTCTTTCTGTTGCATTTAACTTTTTTAAAATTCAAATAATACCTAATAGCGTGTTTGGCAAAAACTAGTTAGACTTGGAGCTTATGATAAGTAAAACTTTTATCAAAAGATGTGTTTGATAAAATGGTTGGAACTGAAGCTGAAAAATATAAAATAATATAAAAGTACATATAAATAAATAAACCAAATTAAAACATAATTATCTAAGGTTATATTGGTAATTCCATTTCCATAAAACTTATAAAGGCTACTTGGGACGTATTTGGCAAACAGCTTTTAGGAGTTTCAGCTTTTTGAAAACTCAATCTTAAAAACTCTATTTGGTTGATAGGATCTTGAACTTTTGATTTGAAAATGAAAGCTTCAAAGAGTTCTTTTATGAGAACCTACTTAAAGTAGTTTTCAAAAGGAGTTTGCAGTTTTTGCCAAACAAAATTACCTTTTTACACTCATAATGACTATAAACAACAATTTTTGCTTAATATAAATGTTCTTTTATGTCATTTAATACTAAAAATTACAGCCACAACTACTTTTATCAAACACGTTTAAAAAAAGGGTTAATAATGAAAAATGGTAACAACTTTTTTGCATTTTCATCGTTTAGCTCTTCCAAAAAGTTAAAACTATCAAAAGCTCTAGTTACTAAAAACTCAAATTCTAACTACTTGTGTCAAACATACCCGAAGTAACTTATAGTTTAAGAGCTTATGTTTTTTAAAAGTTTCCGGAAGAAGAGTCATCCAAACACAAGTTATAGATAAAAAGTAGTTGGAGATTATAATTTCTCACAAGCTGCACACCAAAAAGACCCTAAGTGCATAAAAGGGATTTTAGTCATAAATTAAACATAATAATATCCTTTAAGTGATACATATATGATTCAAGAGAAGGATTTTTGTATACTGATGCTACAAATTAAACAGTGAGATATAAGAGAGTATTAAAAGTTAGGGTCAATGTGATCGGATTGAGCTGAAGCGGTACGTACAATCTGAAAGGATTTTCATTGACTGTTAGTTTTAGCAAATGACTTACTAGCTGCAAAAATAGGAATCGTCCAGTAAAACATAAACACATTTTAATTTAAACAACCTTCCATGAGTATCTGTTTCGTTTTTAAACAATATTATCATTTACGATTCATTATATAGATGTATCATAGCATATATATACTTCGTAAATCCTCTCCCTCTCCGAATTCAAACGAAACTAAATTGAGAGAATGTTTGCAGATAATGCTTTTATGCCATTATCTTTTTACCAATCTTTAACGTTTTTAAAAGACACAAAATATGTCATATATCTAGAAAAAGTTTTTGCATTTATACTTTCTTTTCTTTTTAGGCCAATGTAGAAGGTGCCCAAAGTCATTCTAATAGGTTCTAGCCTCTAGCTAGGTCATGATTAAACTATCATTGCTTTTTAAATAAATGCACTATAAAATGACTAATATATCATTAATGAATTAATGAGATAAAATATAAAGATGACAAAAATATTAATAAGGATAAATTAATCATTTTATATAAAGCTATTGTGTATGACAAATTCTTGTTGTGTACAAATCATCTCCCTATAAATACGTGTCTGGCTAAAAGAATAATGTCATGCTTTATTTTCTCCCCCAACAATTAAATTTTTGCTATCATGTTGAGCTTAGAAAAATAGCTCAACGGATATGATTGTTAAAGCTAGCTATGAAGCATGAGTATGTGATTGATATTGAAATATGTATCTGAAAAAACGAGTCGAATAATATTCATAAGTTCAGATGATCGATTAGAATCCATATTTTGGTCAATGCTATTAATATATTTTTAGTTTCTCTAGATTATGATGAAATATTATGATGTATGATTGAGATTGAGTAATTAATAACATATATTTAGTGATGATCAGACTTGCTTCAGATGGTGTACGTTGGTTTACATTCTATAATCGATTATGTTTTATAAGTAAATTAATAATAACAAACGATATTCGTCTTTCTTTAACATGCGGCTTCACTTTGTATATACGTTTTTTTTTGTCTCTTTGAAACACAAAAGGTCAGTCAAAACAAACTAGCGAAAAATCTTTATTTGCTAGACAAACCCTTAATATGTGATACTACGAGGTGTTGGTTCACTAATGTTTGTCGGATTGAAAGAGAAAGAAAATCAATTCTAATTGCTGATATATTTTGATTTATTCGGCAAATTCTAATTTCTAAAGGATCATTTCAACGAACTAAATGACTCTTGGAAGAATTTATAGCAAACGAGAGAAAGAATATATGAATGTTCTTTGGATATGCTATGCATAATAGAAGCGACATTCCTTGCTGCCCAATATATAGACCGAAAGGGATAACAATAATATCATCTACGTGTCTTTAAACATCTTTTAAATATATGAATACGTATTACTATACAATTACTCAAGTTAATCAAGAAAAGTTTTAAGATAACCAACTTTTAAGTTTTTTTGTTCATCAAGTTAATTTACTACACAATCCTCTCATGTGATGCATAATCCCCAATGTAAATGAAATTTCATCAATTGATGTATTATGTATTTTTTTTTTTTTTTTTTTTTTTTTTTGCGATTCATTATGGTTCTTTAAGATTTTTCAATAAACATTGACTCTCCATTTTACAATTAATGCTAATAACCATGAGAATGAATCATAATTTGACATAAGATTCACAATAATATTTATAAGATTAACGAATTCTTTATTAAAGTTTTTATATATTCATATCTAACATACATATATTGCCAAAGGGACTTTGGTCTAGAGTATCAAACTGTGATCTCATTCAAGAGGTTGGTGGTTTAAGTCTCACTTGAGACACATATAGTTGTGTATGACAATTAGATGGCTTTCAAAAGAATATGTGTGCGCACACACGCACCCGTGTGAATGTGTGCGAGCATGTGCACGCACACACATATATTCTTTTGAAAGGCTACCTCTATATTATCATCTAATTACCATACACAATCACCTATGTGTGTCTATATACGTGTGTGTATTCAGTTTTAACTAAAAAAGTAATGTTTTGATATGATATTGACACATCAAAATAAAAGTAAGATGTAATAAGAAAAATGTATAATTTGTGTGTGAAATTATCATTAAGTGAAATGAAGAAGCCATTAGCAATATGAATTAGACATGTATTCTATTCTTAATTACTAATACATGATCGACATAAGGATTTAGACAAAAGGACATCCGCACAATAGTTTGGTTCCTTATATATATCCTATATGATAGAATGTAAAACATACCTTTTACTTTTGAACACCAACAACATATAGAAAAAGATGATTATATGAATGTTAAACGATTGCTAAAAATATTCAAGTAAGATATAACAAAACATTAGAAGTTCGGGTCATTGTGATCTGATTGAGTTGAAGCGGCGTCACTCTAGAAATGACTAGATGTGTAAATCGATGTATTGCAGGGCAAATCTTCCTTGGCGGTTAGTCTTAGCAAATGGCTTACTAACTGCCAAAGTAGTAATTGCCCAGTAATGCATCTATACATTTTAAACGATCTTCGATGACGATTGCTTTCGTTGTTCAATGATACTGTCATTTCCAAACCATTTTATAGATGTCGTATTATAGCATATCCTTTGCACATCCTCTCTCCCTTCCTCGTTCGTAGGGTACTTAATTGAGAATGTCTGGAAATAATACTTTTATGCCATTGTATTTTTACGGCCTTTTACAATTTCAAAAGACACAAACTAAAGCCATATATCTAGAAAAGTGTTTGCATTTATACTTTATTTTCTTAGCAGGCCAATGTTGAAGGTGATATACCAAGGTGCCCAAAATCATTGTAAAAGTTTTAGGTCAAGATTGCAAATTTGTTAAATATAAAATTTGTTAAATTATTTGGTATGATTCCTGGATCCACTCCTAGGTATTTTTTTTTCATTCAGAATCAGAAACCAACCATTGCAAAATCAAAACTGAAAATCTAATGTGATCGTCCGATCTTACTAGAAAATCGCAATCCAAATCGTTCTTGGAACGATTCTTAACCGCGTTTCATGTGTCATGTCACGTGATCTGGATAGCAGATGGTGGGTTGTTGATCGATCTTGGTAACTATGGTTTGTGATTATAGTTTGTGGTTAAAGTTTTGGATTGAAATTATAGTCGTAAATACATGCATGTTGCTCGCATTTCATTTTACTTTTGAATGGTTGTTCATACTTTCAATTATAATATTTTTTCATATCAATATAACAGTTTAATATTATTTGACAAAAAAAGAGTCAGAATTAAATTCTTTGACACAAGCTTTGAGCTTTCTAGTTTTCAAAAGAAACAATTTCTTTCTGTAACTTTTTAGACTTTGGGACTATCCTTTCTGTTGCATTTAACTTTTTTTAAATTAAAACAATACCTAATAGTCTGTTTGGCAAAAAACTAGTTAGACTTGAAGCTTATGATGACTAAAACTTTTATCAAACGATGTCTTTGATCAAAAATGGTTGGAACTGAAGCTGAAAAATATAAAATAATATAAAAGTACATATAAATAAATAAACCAAATTAAAACATAATTATCCAAGGTTATTTTGGTAATTCTATTTCCATAAAACTTATAAAGGCTACTTGGGACGTATTTGGCAAACACCTTTTATGAGTTTCAGCTTTTTAAAAGCTCAATCTCAAAAACTCAATTTGGTTGATAGGATCTTGAACTTTTGATTTGAAAATGAAAGCTTCAAAGAATTCTTTTATGAGAACCTACTTAAAGTAGTTTTCAAAAGGAGTTTGCGTTTTTTGCCAAACAAAATTACATTTTTACACTCATAATGACTATAAACAACAATTTTGCTTATTATTAATATTCTTTTATGTCATTTAATACTAAAAATTACAGCCACAACTACTTTTATCAAACACGTTTATAAAAAGGGCTGCTAATAAAAAATGGTAACAACTTTTTGCATTTTCATCGTTTAGCTCTTCCAAAAAGTTACAGCTATCAAAAGCTTTAGCTACTAAAAACTCAAATTCTAGCTAGTTGTGTCAAACATACCCGAAGTAACTTATAGTTTAAGAGCTTATGTTTTTTATAAGTTCCGGAAGAAAAGTCATCCAAACACAAGTTAAAGATAAAAAGTAGTTGGAGATTTAAAAACCATAGCTTAAACTGTTATAATTTCTCACAAGCTGCACACCAAAAAGACCCTAAGTGCATCAAAGGGACTTTAGATTTTTATTCATAAATTAAACATAATAATATCCTTAAAGTGATACATTTACGATTCAAGAGAAGGATTTATGTATACTGATGCTACAAATCAAACAGCAGATATAACAGAGTATTAAAAGTTAGGGTCAATGTGATCGGATTGAGCTTTAGCGGCAGGTACAATTTGTAAGGATTTTTATTAACGGTTAGTTTTAACAAATGACTTACTATTTGCAAAAGTAGTAATTGTCCAATAATACATCGACACATTTTAAACAACCTTCAATGAGATTGGGGTTCGTTGTTAAAACAATATTATTATTTACGATTCATTCGATGGATGTATTATAGCATATACTTTGACGAAGTAACTTCGTATATCCTCTCCCTCTCCTCATTCAAAAGAAACTAAATTGAGAATGTTTGCAGATAATGCTTTTATGCCATTATATTTTACCAAACTTTAACCTTTTTAAAAGACACAAAATATGCCATATATTTAGAAAAAGATTTTGCATTTATACTTTTTTTTTTTGTAGGCCAATGTAGAATGTGCCCAAAATCATTCTAAAAGGTTCTAGCCTCTTGGCCATGATTAAACTATTATTGCATATTAAATAACTACACTATAAAATGACTAATCTATCAATAATGAATGAGATAAAATATAAAGATAGACAAAAATATTAATACGGATAAATTAGTCATTTTATATAAAATTGTTGTGCATGACAAATTTTTGTTATGTACAAATCACCTCCCTATACTTATGTGTCTGGCTAAAAGAATAATGCTATGCTTTATTTTCTCCCCCAACAATTTAATTTCTGGTTATCATGTTGGACTTTCAAATAAAAAGAACTCAACTGATATGATCGTCACTACAAGAAAAGTTACCTTTAGCGGCGAAACAAAATCGTTGTGTCGCTGCTATTACCCATTGTCGCCGCTAAAGGCGTCTCCGCCAAAGGTGGCGAAATTCAGACCAGGAAAGTGAAACCCTTCCCCCCCCCCCCCCCCCCCCCCAACCTGCACCTTTTCCTTTTCACTTTGGCGCACCCTCCCCTTTTAGCTTCTCTCTGCGAACGACGAGGTCTCACCGGCGCCGTTTGCTTATTTCTTCCGGTAAGGATGTTTTTTTATGTATTTTTTTGGTAAAAAGTATGTAATGTGCTTGTATTGATGTACATTAGGTTTCTTGGTTCTCATCTCTCTCTACCCTCGTCTCTCTCTCTCTGCCATCCTCGGATCTCTCTCTCAGCCAACACAAGCATGTATTTCATATGTATTTAGTGTCTTTAGTTTAAGTGTGTGTATTTGTATGTATTTTGTATATTAGTGTGTATTTTGTGTGTTAGTGTGTGTATTTATATGTATTTAGTATTTTATTGTGTGTGTATTTATATGTATTTTGTGTATTAGTGTGTGTATTTATATGTTTATTAGCAGCGACATAGGTCTTTAGTGGCGACACGTATTAGCAGCGACATCTGGTTTTTAGCGCCAACAAGTTGCCACCATTGCCTTTAGCTGCGACTTTTGGTAGTATTAGCGGCGACATTTGTGGTGTGTTAGAGTTAGCTATGAAGTATGAGTATGTATGTGATTGATATTAAAATATATGTATCTGAAAAAACGAGTCTGATAATATTTGTAAGTTCAGATGATCGATCAGAATCCATATTGTGACGTCCTTGTTAATTAATGATATAATTGTAGCAATCACCAGGATCGACTAACAACCCAATGAGTATCATAATAATTGAAATTGAATACTTAAATTAGAATTAAACACATCCACACTAAAGCAATAGAATACATGTCTACAGTGATAAAAGTCTAACTATTACATCAACATAATTGTTTTAGAAGTAATGAATCCCAGCCCAAAGCTATTACATTCAAGTACCAATAGCTTCTATAGTCTCCGGGATATTGATTTGATATGCTTAAGATGAAGGTCCAGCTACACTCTTGCCTTTGCCTGTAAACATTGTGAGTCAACAGTAAGCTAAATGCTTAGTGAGAAAACAGATTATGCATACAACAAATATTTCTTTACAAACAATGCTTAACCATGGGCAGTGTAAGCCCCATGTATGTGAATATCGGCAGTGTAAGCCTCAGTGTATGTGAAAAACCATGCAGTGCAAGCATGGGTTGGCAGTTCAATATGCTGATCGGGGATGTGCCGAACCTGATGGGATACGAGTGGGATGATCAGTCCCCGACAGTGGCCTGCTGTCAGCCCCAGTCCAGGTCGCATCAGATTATGAAGTAATGATCATGCAGTGCAAGCATGATGTAAATAGATGCACTTTCAAATGAACGCAAGCTACATGTGTGTTACATGTCAAGTACGAGTGTGCATCATAACAACAAATCATTTCATGAGTGCCAAATGAAGTATATGAACAACGTGAACATGCCATTGAATGTATAAACATGAATGCAAAAACAATAAATGTTCGAATGACAATCTGTTACTCACAGTGATTGGTATAGTGTGACTTGTCTCTGAATCAATGTGTGTTTTGATAACACCACAATGATCTGTAATGTAAGTGTAATAGTGATGTAATGTCAGTAATTGCTTAAAAATTGTATTATGTAATTTTAAATGTAATTGGGTTCTGAATTCGGACCACATCCGAATTCGGATGGTCCGAATTGTAATTGGTCCGAATTTGGGGTGATGGTCCGAAGTTGGTTGGATCCGAATTGGGGTCCGAAACAGGTATAGTCCGAAATTGATCCTTGGTCCGAATTTGGTATGATCCGAAATGGGTGATCCGGATTGGTAGGGTCCGAAATGGTCATGAGTCCGAATTTGCTACTGGTCCGAAATAGATGAACAGATCCGAACTGGGTACGGATCCGAATTCGGATGGATCCGGACCGAGTTCATACTTGGTGAAATTTCCAAAATTTCCAGATTTACGTTTTTGACCATTTTTGCATGTTTTGAGTCTAATATTGTAAATATAAGCTTAATAACATTGTTTTAACTTATATCATAACATTTGTGTACCAAACAATCCATTTGTGTCCGTTTTTCTACATATCTTCGAAGAACACACACTAAAACACATACATAATTTCAGAAATCATACTTAGACTTCGAATCTGTTTCTGAATTTTTGTATACAACAACATACATGCTCGAATTCAACTAATCCATCATAATGTATAACATGCATTAACATTTGCAACAATAATCTTAGAAATCGGTTTTCATACAAAACCGAACCAAAACTTCAAAAATTCGTGATATAAGGAGATTGTTACCTTAAAACGTTTGTTGCAACTGTTATAGTTCCTTAATTGCTACTTGAATCCAGATTTTGCACTTGAAATTTGTTGATTTCTTGTGCCCCTCGAATTGAAGCCGAGAGAGAGTGAGAGTAGAGAGAGGATACGGTTAGAGAGAGAGAGTAGTGAGAGAGTGTGAGTGTGAAAATGAAAGGGTTTCTTTCTTTTATTCCCCATTTTTAACTATTTGCATAATATACCCCTCATCTTCGTATTTTCTCATTTAACTGATAACTTGATCACAATTAACTTAAATTGATACAATCATCCAAAAGTACAATAATTTAAGTCTTAAAATTGTAAATTACATATAATTGAAAATTGGGATGTTACACATATTTTGGTCAATGCTAATACTATATTTTTAATTTCTCTAAATTATCATGAAATATTATGATGTATGATTTAGATCGAGTAATTTAATAACATATAAGTTAGTCCAAGTGATGAATAGACTTGCTTCAGATGGTGTATATGTTTTGGTTTACATCCTATAATCGATTATGTTTTATAAGTAAATTAATATTAAGACTCGATCTTCATCTTTCTTTAACGTGCAGCTTCACTTTGTATATCTTGGTCCCTTTGGATCTTTAAGTCATCAATCAGGCCATGACAATTCTTAGTACTTGACTCACCAAGTTCATAAGTCACATGCATCTTTGATTCATCAAGGATTGAAGAATCTTTCTGATGCAGCGTAGCAAACGATAAGCAGTTTAATCTGTTGTTTCTACGAATTCTCATATTAAACTCTACTAAAAGTTTGTTGATTTCTCAGAATACCAAACAATTAAGCTTCAAAAAACCGATAGAACTCGGAATTTGGAAAGTGAAAAGTTTTTTTTTTCCTAATCTGCTGAGTTACAATGATATAGTTTAAACAGAGACAGAAAATTAAAAAAGGGTCAAAAGTTACGGCCCTTTCCGTTTACTCACTTTTATTGCGCACCATGTCTTGGACCTCTAGGAACATTATGGTCCGATCATCCACTCTCGGGCCTGCAGCACTTTCTTTCAGTGATAAACAGTTTTCATATTAACACAATAGTGAACAAGAAGATAAGAAAAACAAGGAGTATTTAACTAAACTTTTATTAAGACCACATGCACTAATAAGGCCACAGGGAGTGGTTGCCATGGATGCCACTCAAAACCGCCGCCACGTCAGCGCCACGTCAGTTTTGCCATGGAATGCCATTTTGATGCCATTCCGAGGGTGTGGTTGCCATTCAATTTATTTAATTTTCATTTTAAACATAAAATAAAAATGTTGAAATAAAAAATAATATTTAATTAATAATATTAAAATCAAACATAAAAGAAAACATTCAATTTAAAAATTATAACATTCAACTTAAAAATATAAACATTAAAATGGAAACTAATCTACGCAAAGTCTTGGTCCGAATATTCGTTTTCAAAATCATCAACCGGATCAACGTTGAGATCAATGTTTTGAACACCCCAAATATGTTCAACCAAGTCGGCCCGAAGATTATGATGCACTTCGGTTTTACGTATCTCCGGATGTCGAGCCATGTACGCATTACTACCGATCGCCGCTGGTATTGTTGTTGGAGTGACTTCGTTTTCATCATATTGACATATTGCGTTCCCTTCATCTTCTATAATCATGTTATGCAATACGATACACGTATACATTACTTTTGTCATTTTCTCCACATGATAAAAAGGTGACGGGTGCTTCAATATTTGCCAACGCTTTTTGAGAATACCGAACGCTCGTTCCACATCTTTTCGAGCTCTTTCTTGGGCCACCTTAAATCTTTTTCATTTAGCATCGATTGGAGCCGAAAATGATTTCACGAATGTGGCCCAATCAAGGTATATCCCATCAACAAGATAGTACCCATACTTGTACGTAGAGCCACGAATTTCAAACGGACATTCGGGTGCCGTGCCGTCATAAATTTTATTGAAGAGTGGTGTCATATTCAACACATTTATGTCATTATTTGACCCCGGGGCACCGAAGAAGGCATGCCAAACCCAAAGATCTTGTGAAGCTACCGCTTCAAGTATGACTGTTGGGTGACCATGATCACCACGAGTGTATTGACCTTTATACGCGTTAGGATAATTTCCCCAACTCCAATGGAGACAATCCAAACTTCCAAGCATACCAGGAAAACCATGAACGCTAGAATGATGAGCATATAATTGTTGTATATCATTATACGTTGGTCTGCGTAAATATTTAGGGCCATAAACTCGCAGAATATACTTACAAAATTTATCAAGACTTTCTCTTGCGACACGAGAAGACATTCTGAAACTCTCGTCCAAACCATCTGCGGATGTCCCGTATGCTAATTGACGAAGAGCGGCCGTACATTTTTGAATCGGAGAAAATCCAACCGCACCTCTGGCATCCATCTTCTGTTGAAAGTACCGACACTCTCTCGTCAAATCGTCAACAATACGTACAAATAACGACTTTTGCATTCTAAAACGGCGACGGAAATAATACCCTTGAAAAATGGCATTCTCGGCGAAATAATCACTCATTAGACGATCGTGTGCAGATTCACGATCCCTTTCTATATATTTTCTTGATTTTGCGGGACGTGACGGTTCACCTTCTTGCAAGTTTCGTAACTCTAAAATGTCCTGAGCAACTTTTGAGATTGTGCTTATCGCATCCGAGAGGTATTTTATGTCTTCCGCAGAAGATGATGAAGTTGAAGATGATGAAGACATTTTTTTGAAATTAAATTTGAAATGTGGGTAGAGAGAGTA
The DNA here is from genome assembly GCA_020465985.1 of Centrapalus pauciflorus. Lineage (NCBI taxonomy): Eukaryota > Viridiplantae > Streptophyta > Magnoliopsida > Asterales > Asteraceae > Centrapalus > Centrapalus pauciflorus. Next base: position 438,555 of record JAANYP010004891.1, on the reverse strand, counting down.
ATGAGAGAATAATGAGAGAATATATATGAGATAATGAATGAATGTGTGTTGTATATACAGGGAGTAAAATTATTTTAATAATTATATATATATATATATATATATATATATATATATATATATATATATATATATATATATATATATATATATATATATAAATGGAAAAGGACTCGGCATTGGAATGCCGTTGAGGCGGCCGTTGGTGCCGATGCCGAGCACACGACATGGTGTGCCCATTTTGCCGAGCTCGGTACCGCCCCTTGCCGAGCCCCACTCCCTGTGGCCTAATACACACACATTCATACGGCAATTTCAAGCCTATTTATACTAAACTATCCGGTGTTACTATAGGATCATGACGTACTGTTGCCAATAGTCACATCGGTTGGCAACCTTAACTGCCATTAATTTAACTAATACGGTCCCTAACCTTTCTAATAATTACATTTGTACATAATATAATTTATTATGTATGTTAAAAGGTCCAACAGTATATACGTTCTTTTTGTCTCTTTGAAACACAAAAGGTCGGTCAAAACAAACTAGCAGAAAATCTTTATTTGCTAGACAAACCCTTAATATGTGATACTACGTACGGGGTGTTGGTTCACTAAAGTTTGTCGGATTGAAAGAGAAAGAAAATCAATTCTAATTGCTGATATATTCTGATTTATTGACAAATTCTAATTTCTAAAGAATCATTTCAATGAACTTATTGACACTTGGAAGAATTTATAGTAAAGGAGAGAAAGAATATATGAATGTTCTTTGGATATGCTATGCATAATAGAAGTGACATTCCTTGCTGCCCAATATATATAGAAGAGTCTGGAAGGGATGATTAAACAATAATTAACAATTAACAATAATTATCATCTATGTGCCTAAACAAAATATACTAATCAAATACATTAATTGTCAACATGCATTATCCAGCTGTTTTTTTTCAGACTGTTATTTTATTTTACTGAATAAAGTAGCAGGTAACAAAAAAATACAAAATACTCGAACGAAATAAAAATCCACCGAAACACATACAATTAGACCAAGGAAACGGACACCCTAAACCTAGAACAAACGCAACCCAAAAATAAAAAACACAACACCCTGACGCTGGCCCCCCCCCCCCCCCCCCCCCCCCGTGTGATGCATAATACTTCCACATGATACACAATCCTCTCATGTGATTCATAATCCCAATATGATGCAAAAATCTCATCGTTTGATGCATTATGTAATTTTTTTGCGATGCATTGTGGTTCCTTAAGATTTTTTTTGGTAAACCTTGGTTCTGCATTGTACGATTAATGCTGATAACAACGAGAACGAATCATAATTTGACATAAGATTCACAATAATATTTATAAGATTAACGAATTCTATATTAAAGGTTTTATATATTCATATACAACATACATATATTGCCAAAACGACTTTGGTCTAGAGTCCTAGTCTCCTTATGATTATGAAGTGAAGCAATCGAAGAGTGGAAACAAGCATAAATGGGAACCATCTACAGCTTGAACAATCTCGTATCCATAAAGCTAGACTGCCGCAACTCTCTTCTCTGGAAATCGTTTATGATCTTAATTAAATGGTTGGTGGTTTAAGTCTCACTTGAAACATAGGTAGTTGTGTATGACATTTAGATGACTTTCAAAAGAATATGTGTGCACACACGTGCACCCATGCGAGTGTGTGTACTGTGTGTGTGAATGTGCGCGAGCGTGTGCACGCGGACACATATTCTTTTGAAATGCTACCTGAAATATCACCAAATTTTCATAAACAATCACCTATGTGTGTCTATATATATGTGTGTGTGCATTCATTTTTAACTAAAAGAATCAATGTTTTGATATGATAGTGACACATCAAAATAAAAGTAAGATGTGATAAGAAAAATGTATAATTTGTGTGTGTAATTAACATTAAGTGAAATGAAGAAGCCATTAGCAATATGAATTAGACATGTAATCTTATTCTTAATTACTAATACATGATCGACGTGAGGATTTTGACAAAAGTGACATCGATCTGCACAATAGTTTGTTTCCTTATAAATATCCTATATGATAGAATGTAAAACATACTTTTAACTTTTGAGCACCAACAACATATAGAAAAAGATGATTATATGAATGTTAGACGATAGCTAAAAATCATCAAGTAAGATATAACAAAACATTAGAAGTTCTGGTCAATGTGATCTGATTGAGTTGAAGCGGCATCACTCTTAAAATGACTAGATGTGTAAAATCGATGTATTGCAGGGCAAATCTTCCTTGGCGGTTAGTCTTAGCAAATGGCTTACTAACTGCCAAAGTAGTAATTGCCCAGTAATGCATCTATACATTTTAAATGATCTTCAATGACAATTGCTTTCGTTGTTCAATGATACTATCATTTCCGAAGCATTTTATAGATGTAGTATTATAGCATATCCTTTGCACATCCTCTCTCCCTTCCTCGTTCGTACGGTACTTAATTGAGAATGTCTGGAAATAATACTTTTATGCCATTGTATTTTTACTGGCCTTTTACAATTTCAAAAGACACAAACTAAAGCCATATATCTAGAAAAGTGTTTTCATTTATACTTTCTTTTCTTAGTAGGCCAATGTTGAAGGTGATATATATACCAAGGTGCCCAAAATCAATGTAAAAGTTTTAGGTCAATATTGCAAATTTGTTAAATATTAAATTTGTTAAATTATTTGGTATGATTCCTGGATCCGCTCGTAGGTTTTTTTTTTCATTCAGAATCAAAAACCAACAATTGCAAAATCAAAGCTGAAAATCTAATGTGATCGTCCAATTTTACTAGAAAATCGTAATCCAAATCGTTCTTGGAACGATTCTTAACCGTGTTTCATCTGTCATGTCACATGTGATCTGGATAGCAGATGGTGGGTTGTTGATCGATCTTGGTAACTATGGTTTGTGATTAGAGTTTGTGGTTAAAGTTTTGGATTGAAATTATAGTCGTAAATACATGCATTGTTGGTCGCACTTCATTTTACTTTTGAATGGTTGTTCATACTATCAGTTATATTATTTTTCATATAAATATAATAGTTCCTATGTTTGGTATAGAGAATTAAGGATAGAGAAATGAAAATAAGAGGAATTCCTATGTTAACAAACATGGGAATTCCTCTTATTTTCATTTCTCTATGCTTAATTCTCTGTACCAAACGCACTCTTATTTGACAAAAAAAGAGTCAGAATTAAATTCTTTGACACAAGCTTTCTAGTTTTCAAAAGAAACAATTTCTTTCTGTAATTTTTTAGACTTTTGGACTATCTTTTTCTGTTGCATTTAACTTTTTTAAAATTCAAATAATACCTAATAGTGTGTTTGGCAAAAACTAGTTAGACTTGGAGCTTATGATAACTAAAACTTTTATCTAAAGGTGTGTTTGATAAAATGGTTGGAACTGAAGCTGAAAAATATATAATAATATAAAAGTACATATAAATAAATAAACCAAATTAAAACATAATTATCTAAGGTTATATTGGTAATTCCATTTCCATAAAACTTATAAATGCTACTTGGGACGTATTTGGCAAACGGCTTTTAGGAGTTTCAGCTTTTTGAAAGCTCAATCTTAAAAACTCCATTTGGTTGATAGGATCTTGAACTTTTGATTTAAAAATGCAAGCTTCAAAGAGTTCTTTTATGAGAACCTACTTAAAGTAGTTTTCAAAAGGAGTTTGCATTTTTTGCCAAACAAATGTACCTTTTTACACTCATAATGACTATAAACAACAATTTTTGCTTAATATAAATGTTCTTTTATGTCATTTAATACTAAAAATTACAGCCACAACTACTTTTATCAAACACGTTTATAAAAAGGGCTAATAATGAAAAATGGTAACAACTTTTTTGCATTTTCATCGTTTAGCTCTTCCAAAAAGTTAAAACTATCAAAAGCTCTAGCTACTAAAAACTCAAATTCTAACTAATTGTGTCAAACATACCCGAAGTAACTTATGGTTTAAGAGCTTATGTTTTTTATAAGTTTTCGGAAGAAAAGTCATCCAAACACAAGTTATTGATAAAAAGTAGTTGGAGATTATAATTTCTCACAAGCTGCACACCAAAAAGACCCTAAGTGCATTAAAGGGATTTTAGTCATAAATTAAACATAATAATATCCTTTAGGTGATACATATATGATTCAAGAGAAGGATTTTTGTATACTGATGCTACAAATTACAGTGAGATATAAGAGAGTATTAAAAGTTAGGGTCAATTTGATCGGATTGAGCTGAAGCGGCACGTACAATCTGAAAGGATTTTCATTGACTGTTAGTTTTAGCAAATGACTTACTAGCTGCAAAAATAGGAATCGTCCAGTAACACATAAACACATTTTAATTTAAACAACCTTCCATGAGATTCGGTTTCGTTTTTAAACAATATTATCATTTACGATTCATTATATAGATGTATTATAGCATATATATACTTCGTAAATCCTCTCCCTCTCCGAATTCAAACGAAACTAAATTGAGAGAATGTTTGCAGATAATGCTTTTATGCCATTATATTTTACCAATCTTTAACGTTTTTAAAAGACACAAAATATGTCATATATCTAGAAAAAGTTTTTGCATTTATACTTTCTTTTCTTTGTAGGCCAATGTAGAAGGTGCCCAAAGTCATTCTAATAGGTTCTAGCCTCTAGCTAGGTCATGATTAAACTATCATTGCTTTTTAAATTAATGCACTATAAAATGACTAATATATCATTAATGAATTAATGAGATAAAATATAAAGATGACAAAAATATTAATAAGGATAAATTAATCATTTCATATAAAGCTATTGTGTATGACAAATTCTTGTTGTGTACAAATCATCTTCCTATAATTACGTGTCTGGCGAAAAGAATAATGTCATGCTTTATTTTCTCCCCCAACAATTAAATTTTTGCTTATCATGTTGGGCTTAGAAAAATAGCTCAACTGATATGATTGTTAAAGCTGCTATGAAGCATGAGTATGTGATTGATATTGAAATATGTATCTGAAAAAACGAGTAGAATAATATTCATAAGTTCAGATGATCGATTAGAATCCATATTTTGGTCAATGCTATTAATATATTTTTAGTTTCTCTAAATTATGATGAAATATTATGATGTATGATTGAGATTGAGAAATTAATAACATATATTTAGTGATGATCAGACTTGCTTCAGATGGTGTACGTTGGTTTACATTCTATAACCGATTATGTTTTATAAGTAAATTAATAATAACAAACGATCTTCATCTTTCTTTAACATGCGGCTTCACTTTGTATATACGTTTTTTGTCTCTTTGAAACACAAAAGGTCGGTCAAAACAAACTAGCAGAAAATCTTTATTTGCTAGACAAACCCTTAATATGCGATACTACGGGGTGTCGGTTCACTAAAGTTTGTGGGATTGAAAGAGAAAGAAAACCAATTCTAATTGCTGATATATTCCAATTTATTGACAAATTCTAATTTCTAGAGAATCATTTCAATGAAGTTATTGGCACTTGGAACAATTTATAGCAAAGGAGAGAAAGAATATATGAATGTTCTTGATATGCTATGCATAATAGAAGTGACATTCCTTGCTGCCCAATATATAGACCGAAAGGGATAACAATAATTATCATCTTTGTGTCTTTAAACATCTTTTAAATATATGAATACGTATTACTATACGATTACTCAAGTTAAACAATTAAGAAAAGTTTTAAGGATAACCAACTTTTAAGTTTTTTCATTCATCATATTAATTTACTATTTTCTTGCATACATAATCCTCTTATGTGATGCATAATCCCCAATGTAATGTGAAATTTCATCATTTGATGCATTATGTAATTTTTTTTGCGATTCATTATGGTTCTTTAAGATTTTTTCGATAAACCTTGACTCTCCATTGTACAATTAATGCTGATAACCATGAGAACGATCATCATAATTTGACATAAGATTCACAATAATATTTATAAGATTAACGAATTCTTTATTAAAGTTTTTATATATGCATATCTAACATACATATATCGTCAAAGGGACTTTGGTCTAGAGTATCAAGTTGTGATCTCATTCAAGAGGTTGGTGGTTTAAGTCTCACTTGAGACATATATAGTTGTGTATGACAATTAGATGGCTTTCAAAAGAATATGTGCACACACACACACGCAAGTGTGTGTGTGTGTGTGAATGTGTGCGAGCGTGTGCACGCACACACATATACTCTTTTGAAAGGCTACCGTTATATTACCACCTAATTACCATACACAATCACCTATGTGTATCTATATACGTGTGTGTATTCATTTTTAACTAAAAAAGTAATGTTTTGATATGACAGTGACAAATCAAAATAAAAGTAAGATGTAATAAGAAAAATGTATAATTTGTGTGTGAAATTATCATTAAGTGAAATGAAGAAGCCATTAGCAATATGAATTAGACATGTATTCTATTCTTAATTACTAATACATGATCGACGTAAGGATTTAGACAAAATGACATCCGCACAATAGTTTGGTTCCTTATATATATATATCCTATATGATAAAATGTAAAACATACCTTTTACTTTTGAGCACCAACAACATATAGAAAAAGATGATTATATGAATGTTAGACGATTGCTAAAAATCATCAAGTAAGACATAACAAAACATTAGAAGTTCGGGTCATTGTGATCTGATTGAGTTGAAGCGGCGTCACTCTAGAAATGACTAGATGTGTAAATCGATGTATTGCAGGGCAAATCTTCCTTGGCGGTTAGTCTTAGCAAATGGCTTACTAACTGCCAAAGTAGTAATTGCCCAGTAATGCATCTATACATTTTAAAAGATCTTCAATGACGATTGCTTTAGTTGTTCAATGATACTGTCATTTCCAAACCATTTTATAGATGTCGTATTATAGCATATCCTTTGCACATCCTCTCTCCCTTCCTCGTTCGTACGGTACTTAATTGAGAATGTCTGGAAATAATACTTTTATGCCATTGTATTTTTACTGGCCTTTTACAATTTCAAAAGACACAAACTAAAGCCATATATCTAGAAAAGTGTTTGCATTTATACTTCCTCAATTAGTAGGCCAATGTTGAAGATATACCAAGGTGCCAAAAATCATTGTAAAAGTTTTAGGTCAAGATTGCAAATGTACAATATGCTTATATGCCTATTAGCTAGAAGAATCTTGCCATATGTAATATATTTTCTCCCAATCAAATTATTTTTCTGTTTGTCCTAATTAAATTGGTCATTTATCTCATAAAAGGGCTTAAATAAGAAAACGTAATTAGTTTGATTATTACAATAATAAATTATAATTATATTTTTCTAAACAGCAAACTGCCAAGTGAGGACTTTATAAGTTACTTTGTCATCCTAAATCTCAACTTGCTTCTAACGGGAGTCAAACTCGTAACCTCTTACTGACATATCATCCTCATACCAAATGAGTTAAACCCCATTGGTATAAATTATACTTATGTGATTGATATTTATATATGTAGGTGTAGGAGTCAGAATTAATAACCATTATATTAATTTTGTTGGTGCTAGAAACTAAATCAGAGTAAACTATTGGAATTTTGTTTTCCATATTGTGACACTGCACCTTAACAAACTTATAATTTGAAAATAATTAATTGTTAATTATGACTAATGTATGAAAATATTGAGTTTTTAATACCAAATTCACCAATTTATCTTATCTCTGATTAGATTCTTTTATATAGTGTACACCTTCTTTGAAGTTTCCTTGAGAATCTTTCCATACATCTCATCTCATTTATCATTAAATTAAATGCATTCTACTGAAAACTCCTCTGTTTGTTTTCTTGTAAAGAAAATTTTATAAAAATAAAATTCTTCAGATTAACTTTTTTATTAGATGGAATTGGTGACACGTTAATAGTTTTTAATGATATATTATCATAAAATACTATCAAAACACAATCAATCATCTTATATTGAAATAAAATTTGCCTTAAAATACGTTTCTTTTACAAGCAAGTTTTGTTCCTTTGAACATTATACAATGTTACGTACTTCTTAATTACCATTCCAAAAAATATCATTTTATTATTGTTTGTTCAAGCGTCCATTGTTTGACTTCTAGTGTATGCACGCATGTTTTTTTTTTTTTTTTTGAACGACAACTAATCTACTCATACTCCTAAACTACCCCTTTGCCCCAAACGATGACTTCTAAACTTAGGTGGCGTTTGGTTTGTAGGATTTCAGATTAACTGATGAGATTTTCATTTGAAAATCCCTTTCTTATCATGTTTGGCAAAAGAAAAAAGAAAAAAAAAAGGGATTTCAATTTCCTTTAGCATTTATCAATCTTCCATTTTAAGATTTTAAAATTCTCTCCTATCCCTTATTATTTCAAAATCTCATATCTTTACATTTCGAAATCCAAACCAAATGACAATACTACTCTTATCCTCAACCTAACCACCACCTACCTATACCTATTGATCCTACCCTACCCTACCCTACCCCATCCCACCTCACCCCACCTCACCTAACCTCATCCTATCCTACCCTAACTACATATACCAAACAACAATAACTATCTAACATTATCTATCTACACCAATCCATTGTATCATACTCTACCGTACCTACCCACCCTACTCCTACCTACCTACCCTACCCATCCCCACCTCGTACCAACAAGACATCGTATCTTACTCTCACTCATCCTACCTCACCTATATCTACATATACATACCCACCCCATACTACCCCTTCTCACCCAACCCTACCCACACCACCCTTACCTACCCACCTACCTTACCCCCACTAATCCCACACCAAATATACATCGTATCCTATCCTCACCCATCCTACCTTACCCACATATACCTATACGCACTCACCCAACACTACCCCTTCACATCCCAGCACACCTTACCCACCCCTCCCACCCACCCCTCTATCTACCTACCACCCTAACCCTACCTATCGACACATTGCCCACCTTTTAACATACGTTACCTTACTTTTTGTACACCTACCTGCTTTACCCATATCATTTGATACATTTGCAAATAAACAAGATTTTACAAATAACTGAATTTGAAATCCTGCAAACCAAACAGATGACATGATTCAAATCCTGTCACATTTATATCCTGACATTTTCAAATTCTGTCATATTTAAATCCTGCATATCAAAATCCTGTAATCCAAACGCTACCTTACTTTCACCACATAAATAACGGCTAACTAACTTACTCATACTACTAAACTACCCATTTGCCCCAAATGAGGATTTCAAAACTTACTTTCACCACCTAAATTTAAACTTGCCTCCGACGGGAGTCGGATCCGTGACTTTTCACTTGCATATCATTCTTCGTAGCAGATGGGCATAACCCAACTGGTGTATGTACATATGTGTGTGTCTTTAAAAGGAGGAAATATTAAACAAATCATATATATGTGATTATTATATTTTGAATGCAAACAAACTTTTAATCATTTTAGGCTCATTAATGTGCTGAATTTCATAATAAATAGAAGCCAAATGGGTAGGTAAATGTTGTCCGCTGACAGTTAGAAAAACTGTGAACCAGGGTCCATTGTCACTTTAACAAGCAACATGATTGAATGAACCCGACCCATTTGACTAAGGCTATGTTTGAGAAATTTCTATTTTCAAAAAAACTGAACTTTTTGTAAAAGCCAGTAGATGTATCGTTTGAAAAACTTTAGAGCTTTTTGTCTAACTTTATTACTTTTTTATACTCCTATTAATTGTAAACTAAAAATTTTAATTTATATTAATGCATTTTTATGTAATTTAATACTAAAAGGTAAAGCTACAACTAATTTTACCAAAAAACATTTATAAAACTAGAAGCTCCATTTCTTTTGAAAAACTCCAGCTCTTAAAAACTCCAGATACTAAAAGCTTTATCGCTTTCAAAATCTCAAAGCTACAACTAGTTTTGTCAAATATACCCTAATTAAGTTAACAAAATACATCATTACAGGATCGATTGCCTTTTTAAAAAATCTGAAATACGAGAGAAACCTCATCTAATTCTGAGTCATACAATTATCTTATTTTTCTTTTGTTTTTCTTTTTTGGAATACGAAGAAACCATCCAAAGTACTTAATTAAATTACACGGCTGTCTTTTACATGTAGTTGTCCCTATGTAGTCCGCAATCATGTCTCAACCATTACACCTTACAAGACCTGTTAGAAATATTTGAATAATAAACTCGGATCAACTCAAATCATTAAAATAAATTACAAGAAAACAATATTTGAATCCATTAACAAGTGGTAAAAATTTGCATGACCAAAGAATATATATGAATCATGCATACTTTCCTCTCATAATTAGGCATTCTTGGATGGCAATTATCACACACTTTGTCTTTCTATGAAATAGTAATTGTTTTGTAACGTGTGTAAGTGATTGTTTGTTTACTTCTTAATATGAAGTCAGTCAAAAGTAAAATGACTTCTTAATATTTTCATTAAAAGGTAAACAAACAGAGTTTAAGTTTTAATGAAACTCTTACTTTGTTCCTTAGATATTTCATGTGATGACCATTTGTATTTTATAAGATTAAATGGATTGAATTATATCAAATTACAAATAAACTTTACTATAAAAAAATTTCAGACTATTGTCTAATCAATTTTAAAATGATAAAACACTTGAGGGTGACAATGCAAAGTGTCATGATCAAGTTTCGTACTGGTGCCTTCGATGACTTAATTTGTACTACTGCCTCTTAAAAATTAATGTTCCACTAAACATGGGTCAATTAGTCAATCGAATCACCTCATTTTTTTCAGATGTACGACAGTACAGTTTGTCGTTTGGATCGCATGAATTTAAAATGATGGATTCTAAAATGATAGAATTTTAAAATATTTATGGACATGTGTGAATTATGAAAGGTAGAAAAAAGAAAATATGAGATGCTAAATGAAGTTAAATCTTTTTTTTTTAAATCCAAACATGACACAATAGTATTTCTAGATTCAAATCCTAAATGAGTTGTTTAAATACTCCAAGCCAAACGACACACACCTAAGGATTATAATGAAATGGACTCTATGCATTACATACTATAAGATTATAGATATATAAACAACCTAATCATATTCTTGTTACTAAGTTTTATATAGATCCTCTTCTTTAAACTAGTTTTTGATAATGATGGTGAAGTAACAATTCAATGAAGACAATCATCTTAAATCTAACTCGATAGGTCGTGTCAAGTATGTACATGGTCATGTCACTTATGCTAGAAAATATTCTCATTGACAATCTAGCCAGCGTTACGTTAAATGTACAAAATGTTAGTTCGAATATATATGTCTGGTTTATTAACATGTCCATTGTCGCCTTTCTTGACATTGTGCACCATAGTTTTTCATTTCTCGGTGTCGGCAAATCTTTTTAAGGTTTGAGCTATAGCGTTGGCTTGGTTGTCTCTTCTCATTCCTTTTTAAAGCTTGAATGTCTTTGTTTGTCAACATCTCATAATACATTAAATAATTGCTCACCAATATTCAACATTATGAGGATGACTACTTATTTTTTGAGTCGATAACTTGACATATTTACATGTGTTGATTTAAGTTATGTATTGTGTATTTTAAAGGTCTTACGTTAAATTTACTTAATGCTTTGTTTACATTGTACTTGAAATTCAGAATACCATACAACCAGAAGTAGAAAAAGGAAGCTACGCCTCAAGCCAAATACTAACTTGGTTCCTTCCCATTCATCATTTCATCCATGACTTTGGCGGTGGGCACGGTTGTGATCCGGGACGACACAAAATGAACGGGGAGAGAGAAAAAAGACAAAAAAAAACTTAAAGCTCTGATATCATGTAAAATAACAAAATTAAGTTTTGTAGGTTAATAGTGTGTGTGTGTGTGTGTTTATAGTCAGATTTAATGGATAACTTTTATGCGCTTAAGAACCAGATAATCATTTCATAGTTATTAGATTTGGTGCATCAAAAGTGTATGCATATGATGCAACATACCTAATGTATCTCATGATGCAACATTTTAAATGCATATAGTAGAATGTAATTTATGAAAAAAAATATATATCTAGTTAAATGAATTTTAACTTTATATTAAAATTCAATATTGTTACGAATAATTGAATAGTAAATGCTAAATAAATTGAACTGATACACATTCAAATTTAACAAAATATATAAAAATTCAAAAAAGATGATAGAGATGTCAATGCATCTCATGTTCATCGTTCAATTCGTGATGCATCTCGACTTTATCCACACAAAAGCATGATGCATCGCTATTATCAAGGGGACAACACGCCATGTGATACGTGCAAAAGCAATTGAAAGCATGTACTAAAAACCTTGATTGTCAAGTAATTGTAATGATAATTAAGTAATATGCATATGACAAGTTATGTACTCAAAATATTGTTAGTCACAACGTTTGTAGGTTCTAGTTCTTTAAAGCACTCTTAAACAAAGTATTAGCCTCTATTTATGCTATTCAGAAACCTTGAATACCAAATACTGATCCGGGATCATTTTATAACACTCTACTATCATTTAGTTGACTTAGTAATCAAATCTTAGCTTTCTGTCCAGACCATGATAATGATCATAACAATATTGATAGTGTTGTGATCATGACAGATGTGCCGTGATCATGACAAGATTGTTATGAGCATGACAATGTTGTCATAATAATGGTGATGTAGTGATCGTGGTGATGTGGTGATCATGATTGAGGTGTGGTGATCATGACAGAAGTGTCATGACTATGATAGTGTCTAATTTCTAGACCATGACACTGAAATGGAAAATCTTGTTTTTCTGACGGGTCATGACACTACAAGCGTCGTGATCACGATTGGTGCACATCAGCCAATTCCAGACAAAAGCTTCCAATGCAAACATATGCTAATTTTTGATGTTTTTGACTTTCAAACCAATTTCTAACACTTAAAAAAAATAATATACATTACCAACACAACCCAAACATAATTACAACATATTTAATATAAAGGCATTTTAGGAAACATCAAATTCACTAGTTAATTCTCTAATATTCTCAAGAACATACATTTATACAAAAACTACAATTTTTAATCATTGACTATCAAACCTCGAATCTAGCTATTAAAACCATTTTGAACTTGTTTATAAACATCACAAAATCATTCTCTAACCATTTCACAGCTCAATATAAAGATTTGGTAATCTTAGCAAAATCACCATTAATGGTGGTTTCATGATTTTTTATACAAATGAAGAAGATGAAGGTTGGAAGCCAATTAAATGGATATAGTTATTGATTATAGACATGTCTTAGGCTTCATTTTCAATATTATTACACCACTCAAGAAAGCATGATGAAAATAGAAAGTTGGTTACCTTAAGAAGATGAAACCTTTTGTTGAATACATTTGGTAGCTATACACGAGTCACCACCACCACTCTAATTCTTCCAGGCTATTGTTGTCACTGATTTTTTTTTAATCTACAAGATATAACATGATTATATATGACAAGAACAATAATGGGTGTTCTCATGAAAACTTGAAAAAGGAATAGTCTTTTGAGTAAACAATTTAAAAGAAAGGTGATGCTAAAGAGACACCTTAACAGGGGTATAATTATGACATTCACTCTCATCATTCTCTAGGCACTAATTAATATAACTTAATTGGTGAGTGTTTATTGGTTGATATACTCTCACTTTCCTCATTCTTTAAGCATGGGGTGTCTTTTAGGTAAATTGGGGTGTCTTTTTAGACATCCCCTAAAAGAAATGACAAGCATGGGGAACGAGCAAGGGGAGGGTGTCTAGCAATGTACTAAGTCAACTCTCTCCAAAATACTGGTATTTTTGTAAACTGTTGGTATTTTCATCTTAATACTCATATAGTGATATAAATATGTCGATATTATAGTCATGTTAATCATTTTCACACTCTTTTCAAATATGATTATAAAACTTATGATTTTTACTTTTTTAAAATATTCCTTATTTGGAATGAAATATTATAATATCGAAATTACAATTTACCTGATTTTACGTGTGTTGCCTTATGTCACTCTAACTTTTTACAAATATTAAAACGACAGGAGATGCATCCATTTTCTTCAGCCAACTCCCCGATATCATCCAACAAGTTGGAGAGCTCTGTTAAAATACATCCTTAGAACTATCTCCCTTTTGAATTAGTACGAATAAATCACAACACCATGTCGACTTAATAGTTAGATATGACATCCACGACTAATACTCTGGGTTCCTCTGAACGAAATTTTGTGTCTTCCAAGCCGATTACGTTAACACTCAACGACTATGGTTTCGAATCTCATCTAAATCCAACCAATGAGTCCCACAAAAGGAATATTTTGTTATCATCATCATCATCACACAACAAAGATTTGAAAGAGATTTTCTAGTGTGACAAAAGAAAACAAGAAAAAAAACCCTAATTGATACCACATAAAAAGAAAAAAAACAAATGGAGTACTTGCCATTGGATTTTTGCCATTGAGGGGTACCTACAATTACAACCTCATCAATGCTCAAGAAAATCTAGAAAAACTAAAACCCATCTCATCTTCCCCAAATACCATTACCAATACACTCTTTCTTTCTCTCTCTCTACTCATCTCTGCAAAACCCACCTTCCATTGTCTCTCTTTTCTATCCCCAATAAAAAAGTACCAAATGGAAGATCCTGCACCGGCCATAGTAGCAGCTGCATCCATCTGGGCATCCATGAACAGCTGGTTCACTCCCACTGTCCTCTTCGTCTTCCTCAATCTCATGATTGGAACCATTCTCTTCACTTCCAACCTACCAAACCAAAATCCCATCCATAAACACGAACATCAAACGGATAAATCCCTGAATCAAAATGACTTGATTCAATCCAAACTCGCTAGATCCCCTTCAATCCTCCACCGTCTCAGATCTTTCAACTTATACTCTCACAGATCCCAACACGATTCATCTCCGGTGACCCACGAAAACCAACAACAACTACAAGAAGAAGAACGAGAATCTCTAGAAATTGCTGCTACACAATACGTCTTCGATCACCCTTTTCCTCTTGAACAAGATGTTTTACAACCAGATTCGGTAAACACTGATGATTTCGATCTTAACCCGACCCATTTCGAAACCTTCGACCAAGTACCCGAAGCAACGCCTGCCGCTCCGGCTACTGATTTTACTGATGTGAATCATACTAATAAGGTACGTCCCGTTAACACGCAGACCCATTTTATTTATGAACCGAAAGACACTGTGGAGAAGGTGACTACCCATTTCAACTACGAGCCGGATGGTCCTGAACTCCCGGAAGATTTGGGTGTATTGGAGACTCATGAGGAAGAAAAGGACGAGTTTAAGAGTTTTGATGAAGTTTACAGCAACATAACCGGAGGAAACGTTAACAGAACAAAGTCCGATACTATGCCGGCGTCGGGTGAGGTGCCGGTGAAACTACCGGCGAAGATGAAAAAGTCAGCAAGTTTGAAATCTGCATTCTCCCATTTCGAGGAGGAGAATATCGTTGAAGCTCGTCGGCCGGCCACCGTCAGGGAACGGAGGCCGGAGGATATGGCTACGGATGCTGATGATGTGGAAGTGGACGCGAAGGCGGATGATTTCATCAACAAGTTTAAGCATCAGTTGAAGTTGCAGAGGCTGGATTCCATTATCAGGTACAAGGATATGGTAAGTCGAGGGAGTGAAAAGTGAAATAACTAAATGTAGAGGGTGGTTTCTGTAACATTTTGGAGGTTCATGGGTTATTTCAGTAAATCCTCATAGTTAAAAGATCTCTTCCTTCCCTCTGTTTGATGTTGAAAATGAAATCGATTAGGTTTAAATTGTTTTTTGCCTCTGTAAATCTAAGCAATCGTGGGGGGTAGAAATGACGTTTGTAATTTTTCTTTTCCTTTTTTGGTAAATTTCCTTGGAAATGGATTTAAAATATTTTCCTTTTTGGTAAAAATGACATTTTCTGTTTATTTAATTTTACTCAGCACAATTATATGTATTGGGTGAGTGAAACAATTATCCATGTTTAATGATCAATATCCATGTCTTCCTAAGTTAGGAATGGGTAAGTCTAGATGCGCACCCATTCAATTGCTAATCACACAAATAATCACTTATTAACGTATGCAATCCAAACACTTTAAACCAATTATTTGCGTTATGGTAACGTAATAAGCTAATAATCACGTTTATAACGCAAAACCAAACACCCTCTTAGACTGTTTGGTTTTGCGTAATGAACGAGATTATTAGCTTATTACGTTACAATAACGCAAATAATTAGTTTAAAGTATTTGGATTGCTTACGTTAACAAGTGATTATTTGCTTTTAGAGATGATCCTATCACACTTTTTCATAAGCTAAAAAAATGTAGCTTATTTGCTTAATAAGTTTTACAAGTTAAAACGCAAATCCAAACACTTTAAAAACTAATTATTTGATAATTATGATAGCATACAACAGAAACTAAACCAAACACTACATTTTCGCCAACACTTTTTATTACAGCTATTATCTGATTATTAGTTTTCAAAACGTTACAACATTTTTCAAATGTAAATAAAAACTCTTAAGGTGATAGAAGATAAACTTTTAATTATTGGGTCTCACGACATTAGCAAAAATAATGTGATAAAAGGGTGTGTGATTAGTAAAAGTTAAAAGAAAGGGGTGTACATGAATGCCCATCAGGAAATCGTTAGCTTTTTCATTAAATGACAATTCTCATTGTAAATAATAGTATTATTTTAAAAATATTTATCAAATAATTGATTCAAAATTTATTAGTAAATCATTGTAGTTTTAAATTTATTGATTATTATTATTATTATTATAATATGTAAGCAACACATCTGTTGGCACCCTTCATCAATTATATTTGATTTTGAATTCAAATCGGCAAGCCTTCTATGAAATAGAGCAAATAGGCAAGTGACGGGGCAAGCAACGATGAAAGTTGTATATAGTGACACCAGAACAACACAAGAGGCGACATATGGGATGTGGCCGATAAACTAGACGTTATAATAAGCCGATTTACAAGATATAACTATGTTTATTTTTCGTTTTGCTTCAAGAAGTAAACTTTGTTTGACAAAATGTAAAGTACATTGACTTTTGGCAAACACTTAAGCTCAGCACACATCAAATACCAGACGTTAAATATGAAGTCGAGACAGGTTCGGTACAATCATCTTTTAGGCTTCGGGTAAAAACTTAAAAGGTACATTATAAATATATATGTACGTTCAAAATAAACAAAATCCAAGTAAAAATGATAAATTAACAACAACAAGCTTATAATTATATAAGAGTAAGTTACAGAAATGGTCCCTGTGGTTTGTTCAAAATTATGGAAACGGTCCCTCAACTTTCAAACTTGCAGTGATGGTCCCTCGAACCACTTTTTACTTGCAGAATTGGTCCTCCTGTTTCTAAATTTTTTAATAATGACGATTTTGCCCTTCTTTTAATTACAAGTTTGGTAATTTCAATTTTGATCCCTTTTCTTAATTTTTCATTTTTGGTTTTAAATTTGAAATAATAATTTAATAATTTATGATTTTGATTCATTATTAATTATATTATTATTATTATTCTCATTATCATTATTATTATTATTATCATTATTATCATCATTTATATCTATTTATTTTGTAAAATAAATCTATATTTATTTAGTAATAATTATTTTTATTTATATACTTAATTAGTCAAGTTATGCATCTTTTTATGTATTCAATTTATTTATTAAAGTTTTATTTATTTATCTTTAATTGGTTAAACTATTTGTATAATTTTATCATTTATACTTTTTCATCAAACTATTTCATTACGTTGATAAATTTTGATATGTAAATTTTGATTTAAATTTACTAATTCATTACGTTTTGATTTAAGCTTACAAATATTTTGTTACGCTAATATGTTTTTATTTAAATTTATTATTTTATTTGTTTGGTTTAAAAAAAATGCCTTAAATAACTAATATATATTAAAAATAAATAATTTTACAAATCATTTCATAAATAAACAAATAATATTTTTTTTAATTATATTTATAGATAAAGTACATATAAGATATAATTTGAATGTAGATTTAAATCTTATCTATTTATTAATATTTAAAGATGTAAAAATAATATATTGTATTTATATTTTATATTTATTAATCTTTATAGATATTAGAAATAATGAATAATATTTATCTTTTAGTTTATTTTATTTAAAATAATATATTTTGTTACGTTGATACGTTTTGATTTAAATAAATTATTTTATTATTTTAATTTTAATATTTTGTTATGTCTATACGCTTTGATTTCAATATAGTGTTTAATCTTTTTGATTTACAAATTTTGTTTATACATTAATATGTTTTATTCGTTTTCACTTAAATATTTTAATTTTCACTTAAGTATTAACGTAGCAAAATTTTAAATCAAAACAAATAAAATAATAAATTGAAATCGAAATGTACTGACATAACAAAATATTTAAATCCAAACAAATAAAATAATAAATTTAAATAAAAATTATTAGCGTAACAAAATATATAAATCAAAAATACTAATTAGCAAACTTAAATCAAAACGTAATGAATTAGTAAATTTAAATCAAAATTTACACAAATTCAAATTTATTAAAAGTAATGAAATAGGTTGATGGAAAGTATAAATAATAAAATTATACAATAGTTTAACGAATAAAATATAAATAAATAAAATTTTAATAAATAAATTGAATACATAAAAAGATGCATAAGTTAACTAATTAAGTATATAAATAAAAATATTTTTTAGTAAAGAAATATAGATTTATTTTACAAAATAAATAGGTACAATCAATAATAATAATAATAATAATAATAATAATAATAATAATAATAATAATAATAATAATATGATTAATAATGAATCAAATCATAATTTATTAAATTATTATTTCAAATTTAAAACTAAAAATGAAAAATTAAGAAAGGACCAAAATTGAAATTACCAAACTTGTAATTGAAAGAAGGGCAAAATCGTCATTTTTAAAAAATTTAGAAACAGATGGACCAATTCTGCAACTAAAAATTGGTTTGAGGGACCGCCACTGCAACTTTGAAAGTTGAGGGACCGTTTCTATAATTTTGAACAAACCACAGGGACCATTTCTGTAATTTACTCATTATATAATGTTAAACTTAAACATTTTGCAAGTCAATAGAATTAGAAACTAACATTAGTCGTTGTTTACTCGGTAGTACAGAATAACATTAGTAAGTGAGTGAGGGTATTTTAGTCAATGGGTTAGTATAAGTATATGACCGACCGTATGGGAAAAGGAATCTTGGCATGTTCATTCATATACATACGGGAAGATGGGTTGTTGATATATGCCATGGCACGTGGAAAATGTTGCTTTCCATATTTCAATATTTGCCCACTGCTGAAAATCTTTGGCATTTAGTTTTTTTTTTTTTTTGAACAGCCAAACTTGGTAACTAGCCTAGAGCTTCGGCATTGCCATCATCCTAGACTAAGAAACCAAAAGATTTTTATTAAACAAATATCTAGCAAGATGCTAGAAAAAAGTACAAATTAAAAGGATAAAAGAGGATTACAATTCTACATTCCCCAAGAGACACTTGTACATTTACCCCTATATTTAACCCAAGCAAATAGTGACGCCTGAAAATCATCAATAACTCGAACATGATCAAATTTTCTTTTATTGAAGATCAATTCATTCCTTGCAATCCAAATGAACCAAAACACACCACCAACAGCAGCTTCAAGGAATAACCTCCTCTTCCCATTATTACCACAGTTAGTTATACTCCAAATCAGCTGCTCAATAGAAGAAAACGATAACGGCGGAATGTTGCACCAGTTTAAAAACCACGTCCAGATTTTCAACACCGAGGGGCAAGAGTAAAAGAGATGATTGACCGATTCAATTAGATTTCCACAGATAGCACAATCCTCTAAAAGAACACAAATACCTCTAGCGCTCAAATTCGGTTTAGTGGGGAGCCGGTTAAGTAAAAGACGCCATACAAAGCAATTAACTTTAGGAGGTAACCATTTGCACCAAAATCTAATACCTGCAAAAGGTGAAATAGAGAGATTATCATAAATAACTCTACAAGATTTTACCGAAAAAATGCCGGTCGGGTCACCCTCCCATCTCCAACTAATATCTCCATTATCACCCGATCTTGTAAACAGATCATCAAGAGCAAGATTAAATTTCGAACCAAAATCACCCACCTTTGCAATATTACTCCAAACACCCCTGAACCGTCCATTGGAAGTCCCCAAAGAACTTGATGAATTTATACCATGGATAGCTTGAACCACCTTTGCCCACAATGCTTCACTCTCAACTTTTAGTCGCCAAAACCATTTAACTAGAAGAGCAAAATTTGCGCTTTTAAGAGAACCAATACCAAGACCACCCATGGATTTCGGAGCTATAGTTTTACTCCAATTTACCCAAGAAATTTTATTTCCGCCATACTCGGATGAACTCCAAAGGAATTGTCTCCGTTTCCTTTCCATCAAATCGATCACATTCTGAGGGGCTTTGAATAAAGATAGGAAGTATAATGGAAGACTTCCTAAAACCGCTTTACAAAGGGTTACTCTTCCTCCAAAAGAAAGATTTCTAGCCTTCCAAATAGAGAGCTTCAAATCTAGTTTATCCAACACCGGCTTCCAACTTTTTTTGAGATTCATATTTGCCCCCACAGTAACACCAAGATAAGAAAATGGCAATTTCGCATTATCACATTTGAGAAATGAAGAGAGATTTCTGACTTCATTTTCCAATACACCAATCCCAAAAACTTTGCTTTTGGAAAAATTAACTTTAAGCCCAGAAGCAATATGGAAACAATGGAGCAGTCTAGTAAGATTCAAAGCGTTTTCGGCGGACCATTTACCCAAAAAAATTGCATCATCAGCATATATGAAGTGGGAAAGTAAAGGACCATTATTAGGTAAACTAATACCTTGAAACAGCCCCTTATTAACCGCTTCCTGCATTGCTACATTCAGCCCCTCCATAGCAATAATAAACAAAAAAGGTGAAAGGGGGTCACCTTGACGTACACCCCTAGATAGAGGAAATTCCTTCGAAGGTGAACCATTTATTAAAATCGATGCTTTTGCTGAACATAAGCATCCATTAATCCACGATCGCCATTTATTACCAAACTGCATTTGCTCCATGATCGAATCAAGATAAGACCAACTTAGGCAATCAAAAGCCTTCGCGAAATCAACTTTAAAAATAAGAGATTTATGCTTACATTTCTTAGCCCACGAACACACTTCATTCAACATCAAAGGACCATCTAAAATTTGCCTACCTTCGATATAGGCAAACTGCTCCTGCCCCACCACTTTACTAACAACATTCTTAAGCCGAGCAGTTAAAACTTTGGCAACAATTTTATAAATGCACCCAATAAGACTAATTGGACGAAAATCACTAAGAGAAAGAGGATCACTCACCTTGCTTTGGCATTTAGTGTCGTTCGTTAACGAAAATAGTCATTTTTATTAATTTACAATTTTTTTAAAAAGAAATATTTAAAAAGTGAAAATTTGTTTAGATTACGAAGTTTTAGTTTTAAGAAAAAAATAAGATATGTGATTATAAAATAAGAAAATAGGATAAGTAATAGAAAACTAAAAAAAGTATTAAAATTAAATATAAGATAACTAATAGAAAAGTATTATAAAGAGTATGAAAATTGATATTTTACAAAGTGAAAAGAATTTTATGAAATATTTATTAAGTAAGAATTTTTCATTATTTTGAAAAAGTAAAATGTAAATTTTAAAAAATTCCATGCAGACGATTCTCTAGAAAACACAATATGAAAGTTTTGAGTGAAGCCACAAATTTTTTATTATTTTTTTTTTTACTCCTGAGCTTTATTAGTTTTTCTAAATTCGATCACTGAGTCATAATAACTTTAAATTTTATTTCTATTTTGTTAATTTTTTAGGATTTCAATCAATGGTCTAAAAGTTAACTATTTAAAAATATTATTTTTACCCTTCTAATACTTGTAGTCTTGTTAATTTCATTTATAGTTTAAAATTTGTAATAAATATGAGAAATGTTGAATCCTATAACATATATATTGAATCAATGTATTATTGACACAATAATCTTGGGCATTACCAGAATAATAGTAAAATGATGAAACCCTGAATTTGTATATATGTTCAAATGAGAACCTAACTTTACTGGGTAACCATAGATCCAAATTAAAATTTTATTCTTTTCTTTATTTTCTTTATGCTTGACCAAAATTAACCTTAAAAAAACACATCTTTATTGATACACAATACACAAAATATTATATGTGTATAAACTTCGTGCATACAGATGTATTTATGCACAAATAAAACATCATATTTTTATGCATAGACAATAATAATGTTTTGTACAAACCAAATTACCAATTAAATTTTAAATTGGTTAAAATTGAAAAAATTAAACGAATAAAAAATGAATTTTCAAAATAGTTACTTGATTTTCCATTTAGGAAAATTTTCCATAAAACCATAAATAAAAAAAGATTAATGTCAATATTTGATACTCAATGCTCGATTTAATATTCATATATTATAATTTAACTAGTTAATTGGCCAATGGATCACGTGAGTATTTTTAACAAACTTATTTTCATAATGTACCTAAACTTAAAAACATTATTTTGTTGAATAATAAAAGAATAATAATTATTTTTTTTAAGAAAAATATTACTAAACTTAAGGTTATCAAGATCGAGATCTTAATTATGATTGTTTTCAGCTCTGCAAGATTGGAATCGTAGGATCGGATCGGGATCGTAAGATCCTACCACAAATCACTACTAACTATTTTTTTCTTGGATACTATAATTTATAGAAGTATTTATACATTAAATTATGAAACAACTTATGTTCATGTCAAGTTATAGTAATCCAAAAAAATTCAACCAGTCATATATTTTACAATGTTGACACGCTACCTTAATGAATAAAATGGTTGGATCTGGATAAAATGTTGGATTGGATCGGTAAACAATCCTACGGGAAAACTTGTTGAAAAGGAATGAACCGAGTAAAAGGTAGGATCGGATTGATGATCGATCCTACGATCCAACAATCGATGTGGATCTTGCTGAAAAACGATCCTAGACCGATTCTGCTCAAAATTACTTGGTGGGATCGTTGGATCGACCAATCTTAATCACAATTTTAACAACTAAACCAACCGAAAAATCATATATACATTTGACTAGAAAGTCTTCAAAAGATAACACACACCAGCCCAAGCCAGCAACCTAAAATCATTAGCCAAAGGAAAAAAAAAATCCTTGCAACAACTAAATAGTCACCACAAAAGGATTACAATACCACACAACTAGGGATGTAAACGGTTCCGGAACTGATAAAACCGATACCCGCAGAACCATTAACCGAATAACCGATAACCGAAAATTGAAGATTATAAATCGGTTCCGGTTCCGGGTCGGTTCAATTTCGGTTCGGTTTTTCGGTCATTGCACACAACCCTACACACAACCAGTTAATTTGAAGTCTTGGTTTTTAAATTAGGTTGATTTGCATTAGATATTATAATATTTACTTTAGATTATATTAAAATTTTAATTTTAATTTAAAAAATAATGAGTTGTATTATCTCTTATTTTAAACATAATAAATATTATTTATCTATTCTAATGAAACGTGAAAACAGTAGACATTAATCGTTATCATTTTATTATATAAAGATTTATATTGTGATCCCTTTTATTAAAAATACTCGAATTATAAGTATAACTATTTATAATTTACGTACATTTTTGCTAAAAATACTTGTTATTTATAATTGAAGTATATTTTTGTGGATACTATTGTATCAATTATAGAAAATAAAATGACATCATATAGTTAAATATTCAATACTATTTGTTAATTAGTTTGACGAATAAAAAAATTGTTTGAAACTATCAAACCGAAATTATATATATGTATATTCCAAATTTTAAATTTTTCTAAATAAGTTTTGCCTGAAGATAATCTTATATCTAGTTTAAATTTAAATTCAAATTCAAATCAATTTCAAAATTTTAATATTATCAATAATCTTTAATTAAAATTCATTTTTAAAATTTTCTAAATTAGTTATGTAAGTAAACAACACAAGTCAAAAACTAATGATAACACAAGACAAATTTAATGATACGTGAGATTTTTAAAACTCGGTTCACAAATTATAACCGGGTTCTAATGTCCAAATTTCATTAAACCAAAAAGATATGAATAACTTGAGGTTTCCTTATGGAAAAAAAAAAAACATGGAGGGACGAAAACGCAAAAAACGTGAACACATATTGATTTTTTTATAATAAACCTTTAATATTAATACATTTTCAATCCTATCAATCTCACTATCATCAAATACATCTCGTAATTAAATGCATATAACACCACATCTATCTATCTATACTATTAAAAGAGTAACTATACTCATTTCTAGTGAAGCCACGTGTCGTCACCATGAATCGACACGTGACATTTATAGATTTTAAAATAATTAAGAAATTTAAATCAAATCTATCCAAATCTAATATAATCCACTTTTAAATTCAAATCAAATCAAATCAAACAAAATCTAATGCTCTACTAACTTATTAATTAAATCTATCCAAATATAATATAATCCTCTTTTAAATTCAAATCAAACAAAATCTAATAATCTATTAACTTATTAATTATAAGATAATATAATAAAAGTTTAAAAAATATATATAAGAAAATTATTACCCTTCATATATATTTAGAAATATACAAAATTAATAGGTCATAATAAATAATATCATCTTATATACTTTTGTTTAAAAAATAGTATTTATATCTTTATCTTTTTATTTGTTATATTTTTACGCAGGTAATAAACTAGTACTTATATATATTAATTTCGATTGAAAACACGTATTGGAAAATGATAATTGAAGAGACGGGTTGAGTCTAGATGACAATTGAATATTTGGGGGGCCATACCGTAATAAAATAGTTCTTATTATTTAGTCCCCACCTTCCTATAAGTTGCATAAAATTTGATTAATGAAGGTGATTTGCATTTCTTTAAATCATTGTTACAACACTAATTAAGTATAACATAAAATTCATATGGTACAGTATCTTAAAGCAAATTGAAAGATGTACTTATAATTTTAAATCAATTTAAATCAGATCAAAGCCGGTGGACACACCATCCCCACTTAGCGGCCCTGCCCAAAGGCCAAAAGCTTTCCACACGCCTTTCCTTCTCGCTCTGGCTTCTCCTCTTCCTCTTCTTTCTCTTCTCTCTTTCTCTCTATAATTTTATTTAGGTATTGTGTATTGGAATATTGGATAGATAAATGGGTACTTTCGAGATAAAAGATGGAATGGGTGGACAAAGAAAAGTTGATGTAGTCAAAATGATATAAATTAAGAAAGATGAGTATACCCTTCACTCTTATTATGTAATTAATTGTTAAATTGGATTGCATGTTTTATTTCATCAAAAAAATTGAATCATCTAAACAATCCAAATCCCTAAAATCCAACTTAACCAAATAACATGAATCCTAAAAATTTAAATAGTTTATCGGTTAAGTCGATAATCATCTTTATTGGTGCATACCATTTTATCAGTTCCTGAATCCGCCACTGCATACGAACCATGTGGACGTACTGGATCTTTATGTGATGCGTGATTTCATGTACTTAGCATGTGTGTATGTGCGTGAATTTTATATATTATTTGTGATGTTAATTAAAACACGTTTATGAATTTTTTTTTTCTTTCAAAAAAGTTACTTTTAAGAGTGGTACATTCTGGTGCGCTGCATTACTAGTGATACTCACTTGAACCTAAATTTATATATATAATGTATTTTTAAAATATTTATAAAAATACAAATATTTACGAAATATTTAATGTAATTTTAAAATAATATTATATTTCATTTATCTTAAACTTTTATAATTCGTTAGAATGTAACTAATGACTAATGAGTATTATATAAGATTGGTGGTAGAGTATCAATTATGGATGGATGTTGTGGCAGGTAGAGAGAGTCTTGATGGATCAAATGGTTTGATAATTGTGATTATGTTGGTATGTAAATGATGAAGAGATAGACCAAATTAAGGAACCATTGCAGTGTTATTGTATATATGGACTTATATTATTGGCCATTCCTTTGGTTTACCACTTAAATCGACACTTGGTTTGCCAACTCATATAAAGTGATTTTATGATGGTTCTACACTTCTACAACCATCTTTTGAGGATCTATATTTGTTATTTATTCTACTCTTAATTATTAAGTAGTAGAATCAATCCAATCTATTAATTAATGATATACTAATTTGAAAATAGAATTCCTACCTCTAATCTTTAGGGGGCGTTTGATTCACAAAATGTTTTCAGAATAAATGAAATTGATCAAACAAATGAAAAACTGAAAGGAATGAAATGAAATTATAATTTATTTTTTGTTATTTGGTTGACAGTAATGGAATTGAATGAAATTAAATTTCTTTCATTGTTATTATTCTATTTAGTTTGTAAAGTGGTATACTGGTATGAGTAGAGTAGGTGTACAGGTGGAGTAAAGATTGGACGGAGTAGGGTATGGTTGGATGTAGTAGGTGGGATGTGGTAGGATGAGTATAGTTCGGTAGGGTAGGGAAGATTAGGATGGGTGAGATAATGTAGGATTGAGTTAGGGGGAGGAGGGTGGGTTGGGGTATGGTTAGGTAAGGTAGCGTAGGGTGGGTGGGTGGATGATGTAGGATCAGTATTTCAAATATGTTCATATCTTTAATAAATATTTATTATAATATGAATAACAATTTATATTTAATAAAATTTTAGTTATTTATTTATGTCCGTTAATATCAAAATATTATTATTTTATTATTTTTTATAATAATATTTTAAGTTATTATATTTAAAAATATATATTTTTCTTACATATTCCTCATGTAATACATTACCAGTAATCTAGTATTAATGTAAATTACAAATTTTGTTACGTGGCTTATGAAACCTTCCTTCACTTTCGAAATGACACTAGTCACCCATGTCGTTAACCTTTTGCTATAGATTTCATCTTTTGACACGTAAATTTATTTTTAAAAAAAATCATTCTGTTCTAAATGTGTTTCACATTTGATCCCTTATTAAAAATCTCTATTTTTATTTTATTTTATTATTATTAATTATTTAAGAAGCAGAAGTTTTATTATTATTATTATTATTATTATTATTATTATTATTATTATTAATTATATAATAGTATTTCTGAAAATTTTTAATTATATTAGTTGCATTATTATTATTAATTATATATATGTATGTGTGTGTGTGTATATATATATATATATATATAGATATTATTTTTAAAATATAAATAATTTTATTTTATTTAAAATAAGTGTCATCGTTTTATATATTAAATTTGTTTTTATCGACTTTCTTATACATTATTTATTGTTAGTATTTATATGTTTAATCAATTTTATACACCAATTTTTATCATCTTTCTTTTATAAAAATTGTAACTATTTATATATTTATCGTTTATCTCCACTATGGATGACTTCATGCAAATAAACTTTAATTATTTTGTTAAATAGATGCATCTTTGGGAAGAGTCTGAAGTGACGTTAGAGGGGTGGAGGTGGTATGCTCGATGGTAAGAGTCTGAAGTGCGTTAGGGTAAGCAAAAGATTGTTTTGATTGGTTTTTCTTAAAAACCAAAATCCAAACCAAAACTTCTGGTTTTTGGATTTTAGAATTCAAATCATTTGGTTTTTTTTTTTTAGTTTCGATTTTTTAATTTAATCTTTTATATTTCTTAAATTTTTTATTATTCGTTCATAACACCTATTGTATATTTGTAAGTTTAACAATAACAAATTTAATTAATGCTTAAATTAATTCAATAAAAAAATAAGTTCTATGCTTAAAAAAACAAATGAAATCGTTATTAAAAGTAAAAAATAAAATAAAAGCCAATAATCTAAAGAATGAATCATTAAAAAATTTCTCAATATAGTTTCAAATATTCAAATTAATAATGTTCTAATATTTATATAACCTCGGTTCGGTTTGAAGTTTTTCAGTTTTTGTGTAAGACGAAACCAAACCAAAATTTCGGGTTTTGAGAATCCATCGTCCAAACCAAACGGTTTGGATTTTTGGTTACGGTTTTTTGGTATTTTTTTTGTTTCGGTTTAGATTATGGTTTTTTGTCACACCCCCAAGTGACATGGTATTTGTTGGAC
Source organism: Centrapalus pauciflorus (assembly GCA_020465985.1). Lineage (NCBI taxonomy): Eukaryota > Viridiplantae > Streptophyta > Magnoliopsida > Asterales > Asteraceae > Centrapalus > Centrapalus pauciflorus. The sequence continues at coordinate 410,119 of JAANYP010004891.1, read as the reverse complement.
GGGAAGAGTATACCCCAACACTAAATCAAAACACTATTAGGGGCTGTTTGTTTACTATTCTCGTTAAGTTCTGTCTGGATTAAGTTGTCAGTTTGTAATAAGTTGATTTTCCGGAAAAATATTGTTGTTTGAATGGGCTGACCGAACACTAACGGATGTAGGTTTATTATCGGCAAAAGGAAAAGAGAGTGGGCTGATTAGGGAACACACAACTCCTATTGACTTATTAAATGGGCTGACCGAGATTATTTCTGATTTAATAGAAAGATTTTTTAGTAAAGTAAGTGAGAAAATTTGATAAAAAAAACATGGTTGCCGTTTTTATGATTTAATAATTAATCGGAAACAACCCAAGAAAAGAACGTTACTGTAGTAAATTGAATTGACAAAACAAGATTGCAAATGAAGGAATGAATTGAGTATCTTGAACTGAACTTCAACGATTACAGGGACTGTTATATATAGTTAACAGTAGTTAACAGATTCTAACTAACAACCCAATTATTTACATATACACCCCTTCTACTTATTGATACTATTACATGCATACCCTTGAAGTAACTGTACTTGCTAATCATCTATATACTACATTCTCCACCTTGATTACAAGTACTGGAATACATGAATATTCTCCAAACACCATTTAAATTTTGAAACAGGTAGTACTTTAGTAAGCATATCAGCAGCATTGATTTCAGTATGAACCTTTTCCACACTTACTTCCTTGTTGTTGATGACTTCCCTTATGAAGTGTAGCTTTACATTAATATGCTTGGATCGTTCATGATGAGTAGGATTCTTAGATAGGTAGATGGCACTTTGATTGTCACATAGAACAACAGCTTCTTTCACTTGAACTCCAAGCTCACCTAGAACACCTTTTAACCATATTGCTTCTTTTATTGCCTCTGTCAAAGCAATATATTCAGCCTCAGTTGATGATAAGGCTACTACATGTTGTAAGGATGACTTCCAACTAACTACACATCCATTCACCTTGAAAACATATCCACTTATGGACTTGAACTTATCCAGGTCCTTTGCAAAATCAGAATCAGAGTACCCTAGTATCAACTGATCCTTGTTTGCATCTGCCCCAAATATTAAACCAACATCTTGAGTTCCTCTCAAATACCTCAGAATCCATTTCACTGCTCTCCAGTGTTCTTTTCCTGGATTTGATAGGAACCTGCTTACCAGACTTACTGCATACGCCAAATCAGGCCTTGTTCCAACCATTAAGTACATGAGACTTCCCACTGCTTGAGCATATGGAACAGTTTCCATTTCTTTTATCTCTTGATCTGTTTTAGGACTATCTTTAAGTGACAGCTTGAACTGTAGTCCTAATGGCATACTCACAGGCTTAGCATTCTCCATGACAAATCTGGTCAGAACCTTCTTAATGTATCCACTTTGTGACAGCTTCAAAACCTTTTTGTTTCTGTCCCTTTCTATCTCCATTCCCAATATTTTCCTTGCTTCTCCCAGTTCTTTCATATCAAACTTGACATTCAACAGCCTTTTGGTTTCTTCAATCTCAGATTTTTCTTCACAAGCTACTAGCATATCATCCACATACAGCAAGAGAAATATGAATTTCCCTTTCTTATACTCCTTAAAGTAAACACAATTATCATATGAACTCCTTGAAAAACCATGAGAAGTTATGTGATCATCAAACTTAATATACCACCTCCTTGGTGACTGCTTGAGACCATACAGGGATTTTCTCAGAAGACAGACATGACCTTCTTTATTAGGCACCACAAAACCCTTTGGCTGACTCATATAAATGGTTTCTTCTAAATCCCCATGTAAGAAGGCTGTTTTTACGTCTAGTTGCTCCAATTCAAAGTCTGCTCTGGCTGTTAAAGCAAGTAAAATTCTGATGGAGGTATGTTTCACTACTGGTGAAAAGATTTCTGTAAAGTCAATACCTGGCTTTTGAGTAAACCCCTTAGCCACTAGTCTGGCCTTGTACCTTGGCCCTGTAACTTCAGGTACCCCATCTTTAATTTTGTACAGCCACTTGCAACCTACTACATTCTGACCTTCAGGTTTAACTACTAGATCCCAGGTTTGATTTTTGTGCAATGAATCCATCTCTTCTTTCATAGCACCCATCCACTTTTCTCTCTGTGATGAATTCACAGCTTCCTTATAACTCAGAGGCTCAATTGTTGCTTCAAACTCAGCAACTGCAAAGGCAAAGGCTGTAATGTCTTCATGTTCCCTATATCTGGCAGGGGGAACTATATGTCTCCTTTGTCTATCTCTGGCAAGTTGATAACCTGTCATCTCTTGAACATTCTGATCACTTTCAGAACCAACTCCCTCAAGGGAATTGCTGTTTTGGGAAGCTGATCTGTTGCTTCCATAGTCACTTAGCTCCACCTCAATTGGTGCAGTTCCATCCATGCCTCTGCCTAGCACATCTTTATACATCAGTTTCTCATTGAATGTCACATCTCTACTGATTACAACCTTTGGAGACCCACCATCTACTCTCCATAATCTGTAGCCTTTCACCCCTTGTGGATATCCAATCAACACACATTTGATTGCTCTGGGTTCCAGTTTGTCCTGCTTGACATGAGCATAACCAACACATCCAAAGATCCTGAGATGACTGTAATCAGACTCCTCCCCTCCTGTCCACATGTGCATTGGGGTCTGGTTTCCAATTGCTGTGGACGGGCTTCTGTTCACTAGATACACAGCTGTTGTTACAGCTTCACCCCAGAAGTGTTTAGGCATTCCAGCCTGATTCAACATTGCTCTTACCTTGTTAAGAAGGGTTCTGTTCATCCTTTCGACCAACCCATTCTGCTGGGGATTCCCTGGGACTGTTAGGTGCCTTGTTATTCCTTGAGCTTCACAATACTCCTTGAACTCATGACTGCAGAATTCCAGACCATTATCTGTTCTTAATTTCTTGACCTTAGCCTCTGCCTGAGTTTCAACAAGTGACTTCCATGCCTTGAACTTGATCAGTGCCTCATCTTTGGTTTTTAACAGATACACCCATACCCTTCTTGAGTAGTCATCTATTAGAGATAGGAAGTATCTTGCACCTCCTAATGTTTGTGTTCTTGCTGGACCCCAAAGATCTGCATGGACATATTCCAACACTTTCTTGGATTTGTGACAACCTGAACCAAATTTTGTCTTGTGTGCCTTGGCTAGAACACAATGTTCACAGAAGTCCAATTTATTGACTTTGAGACTGCCAAAGGCACTGATTTTAGACAGCTCCTTCAGTCCTTGTACACTCATATGACCCAAGCGTTGATGCCATATATTTGCCTCCTCTCTGGCTTGTGCTTCTTGATTGGACCCTACTGTGTTAACCTCATCTTCACAGTCAAGTGTGTAGATGTTGTTATTTCTCCTGGTGCCTTGCATAATGACTCTAATGCCATTTATTACCTTGACTTTCCCTCCTCCCATTTTCACCTTCAAGCCTTCTTGTTCTAGGCATCCTCGTGAAATTAAATTTCGCTATAGTTTAGGAATGTACCTTACTTGGTGTAGAACAAATTCAGATCCATCGCTGAGTCTGATCTTGATATTGCCTAGACCTTCCACCTTGCAAGAGCTATCGTCTCCTAACTTCACAGAGCCCATATTGGCTTGTTTATACTCAGTAAAGAGGTGCTTGTTTGGTGACATATGGTGTGAGCACCCTGAGTCCAGTATCCATTCATCAAGAAATGGGTGGGTTGACACCATTAACACATCAGAGCTGTCATAACCATCTTGTTCATCAGTTTGAACATTTTGGTTTCTTGACTGGTTGTCATCTCTCTTTCTTCTATCTGGGCAGTCTTTAATGAGGTGGCTATCTGATTGGCACACAAAACATTTCTTCTTCCCTTTTGACTTTGATCTTGCACTAAGCCTTGAGTTTCCCTTCTTTTTGAACTCTCTCTTTTCAGACCGTCCTCTGACATACAACCCCTCTGCATTGCTTTCTTTGGGGTCTGACTTCTTCTTTAATTCTTTAGAGTTCAGAGCAGCCATCACTTCGTCCATAGATAGACTCTCCCTTCCATACATGAGAGTATCTACGAAATGTTCATATTGTGATGGTAAGGATGTTAAAAAAATTATGGCTCTATCTTCTTCTTCCAGATTTACCTCAATGTTTTCCAAGTCCAACACCAGTTTGTTGAACTCATCGACATGGTCTTCAAGACTCTTACCTGCTCCCATCTGAAAGGTGTAAAGTCGTTTCTTGAGGTATAGTCTGTTTGCTAGGGACTTAGTCATGTACAATGCTTCGAGTTTGAGCCACACCCCTGCTGCTGTTGATTCTTTGGAAACTTCTCTTAGCACACGATCACCTAAGGACAATATGATGGCACTATGTGCCTTCTGCATCAGCTGTTTCTTCTCTTTGACACTTAGAGTGTTTGGGAGGTTGTCTTCTCCTTCTAGTGCATCATCTAAGCCCTGATGCACCAGCAATACTCTCATCTTCAACCTCCATAGGCTGAAATCATTTCTTCCATCGAATTTTTCCAAATCAAATCTCGTGGACACCATCTTCTTTATGTGTCTAGCAATTCAACTCGAGCACAGTTGCTCTGCCCACGGACCTTTGCTGTAATTGCACCGATCACTCTTTCTGAATCTTTCTGGATCGATGGGAGGTTCTTCCACTCGGCCGCCGTCGAACTCTCCACCGCAATAGCCGTGGCTCTGATACCACTTGTAGTAAATTGAATTGACAAAACAAGATTGCAAATGAAGGAATGAATTGAGTATCTTGAACTGAACTTCAACGATTACAGGGACTGTTATATATAGTTAACAGTAGTTAACAGATTCTAACTAACAACCCAATTATTTACATATACACCCCTTCTACTTATTGATACTATTACATGCATACCCTTGAAGTAACTGTACTTGCTAATCATCTATATACTACAGTTACCTTAAATCATAATATATTTGGGCAACGGTGGGAAAATGGGATAAGCCATGAGAGCGACAGGAGGCAAAGTTCCAAATACAATTCCGTTTTAATGTGGAGGAAGCTTTTCTGACACAAATCTCATTCTTCCATTGCTCATCCTCCACTCGAGAATTGTTCACTAAACAATGGCGGATAGAGTCTACCCGACGTCGAAGCCCAATGGCACCACCGGCGCCGGTACTACCACTGCTGCCACCACCAAAATCCCTAAATTACCACCTCCGCCAATGAAAGCGCAACCTTACAACCAGAACCGCCGCACTTACCGACCGAATCCGATCAACTATCACCGCAAACGTCGGAGCAGTTTGCGTCGGTGCTTCTGCTTATGCTGCTTTTGGTCAATTCTAATCATAATCCTCCTCCTCCTCCTCGCCACAATCTTCGGCTGCGTCGTCTACCTACTCTACCATCCACACCGCCCGACATTCTCCGTTACATCGCTCAAAATCTCGCAATTCAACCTCACCACCGCCTCCGATGACACCACTCATCTCACTTCTAAACTCAATCTCACAATCTCTACTAAAAATACGAACAAGAAAATCGTATTTTACTACGATCCAATCGCTATTACATGTTTATCAGAAGAAACACAAATAGCTAACGGATCTTTCGGAAATTCATTCACTAGTAATCCGAACAACATCACGATCATCCGTTCCTCATTGAGTAGCAACTCTCTGCTTCTAGAAACAGAGACGGTGAATCAAATGAGATCAGATCTGAAGAAAAAATCAGGATTACCATTAAAGATATTGCTTGATACTCAAGCAACAATGAAGATCGAATCAATCAAGAGCAAAAAGGTCGGGATTAGGATCAAATGTGAAGGAATTCATAGCCTAATTCCAAAAGCCGGTGATGGAAAATCTAGTAATTCATCATCATCATCATCAGTTGCTGCCACCGTTTCTGATGCTAAATGTAAGGTTGATCTTCGAATCAAGATCTGGAAATGGAGTTTTTGAAGCTTCTAGATACATATTTTTTTTTAAATATATATTCGAAATTCACAGGGTTTTGATTTGATGCATTTTTCCCACTAAGTATTTGTTGAATGTAATTGGCGATTTAATATTATTTCTTTATACGATCTGATTATATAAATATTGCGTCAATTTTGTTCTAGATTGAAGATTTGAAGGTGTTTTGAGCATGATGTAATGCTGACTTCTAATTGTCCAAATTAATGAGGTGAAATGGTTTTATGAATCATTCAGTAGCAAAAGATAAAGCACAGTATGTATTAAAAAAATAGATTGGTAAAAAGTTTCATATCTCATTAGCGTTAAATATTAAAAAAAAATTTCTTCATAAATAAATAAATATAATTGTTTAAAAGCTTAAATGTCATGAGTTGAATAAAAAACAGTTATAACGTTACCACAATAAAATTATTTAAAAAAAGGGTTAATTACAAAAATAGTCACATCTCACACTCCTTTATCAAGTTTTAGCCATTTAATATACATTTTACCAAAATAGCCACACTTTACGTTACCACATTTACGTGATAGCCTCCATTTACGTGATATGTACTTTTTATTCATATTTTAATGCATTACGTTACAAAAGGTGTTTGGTAACGTAAATTGTTGTACTTTTCCTCTTTTACTATGAAAAGACATTTAACAATTTTTTATGGGGAAGGAGCAATAATTTACGTTACCAAACACTTTTTGTAACGTAATGCATTAAAATATGAATAAAAAGTACATATCACGTAAATGGTGGCTATCACGTAAATGTGGTAACGTAAAGTTTGACTATTTTGGTAAAATGTATATTAAACAAGTCATGTGGTGTCCGCGCGTTGCGACAGATGTATAGCTATGTATTTTTTGTACTTTAATAGATACAGTTTAAAAGATTAAATCATACTTTATTTATAAATTAATTAATAATAAAAATTTAACATAAAAGATAAAAAGATCTATTAAAATTATATTAATTAAAATTAAAAAATAAAATAAATAAATTGAATAGGTTGGAAAAAAAAACTAATCAACAACCAAATTATACACACACACAACATTAGCTACAAAACACACATTTATCATCTAACGTAGTTATTACAATAAACAAAAATTATGGCATATAACCGAAAATGACGATAAACTAATAATATAGTAAAGCAAAATATTTTCTTAAATTTTTTTTTATTGGTGTGGTCAATATTTTAAATATTAATGTTATTAATATAAAAATATTTAATAAACTAAACATTACAAATTAGAATTAATCAAATATTATGTTAAACTGAATATAAAATAAAGTTTATTTTTTAAGTAAACACAAAGATACCAAAATAAGGCATTATAAAACACTAAATTATTATAAACCAAAAATTATTATAACCAAGATAAATCTTATTTTCAAAATGTCTAAAAATTAATTAGTATTTAAATAAATTAAATTTTAAAGTAAAAAATATAAGAACATGTAAACATTCTCATTATATAATTTACATATTATTAATAATAAAATATGTATAAGCACACTTTAGCAAACGCCACCACTAAATAGTGTTTTACACAACCTTCTTCTAGTGCATTTTAGCACAATAAAATAAAATTAATGTTTATTTTTCCATCTCTAGCACATTTTAGCAAAGCTCATTTATAAATTATTTTTCTTTGTTGATGTGAGAGGAACAAAATAGCAAAACCCACATATGAATAGTGATGTCATTAGTGATAAATGTATAAATGTGTAATGGCTAAAACTTGATAAAAGAGTGTGAGATGTAACTATTTTTGTAATTATCCCTTAAAAAAATACACGTTGCTACTGATCTTACTTTTATGATTATAAAAAGCAAAAAATATGATTTATAGTAATGGGAGGATATGGACATGTATCATAAAGAAAATTTAACTATTGGTGTTCAGTTCATTTGGTATGATAAATGATATGTAAGCGTGAGGTCACGAGTTCGACTCATGTCGAAGTCAAGTTCAAATTTCGAAATACAAACTATAACACGGACCTATACATAAACTTTTTAAACAATTTACCTTATTAACAAAAATCCTCAAGATAAACTTAAGGAGTGTTTGGATTTTCGTTTGAAAAAGTGTTGCAGCATTTTAAATACTAATAATCTATAATAACTGTACCAAAATTTGCTATCACGTACAATCACCAAATAATCAGTTTTTAAAGTTTGCGTTTTAACTTGTAAAATGAAAATAATAACTTATTAAGAAAATAAGCTACATTTTTTAACTTACGAAAAAGTATGATAAGATTAATTTTAAACGCAAATAATCACCTATTAACGAATACAATACCAATTTTCTAAAGATTAGAGGTCAATACCCAATTGATTCAAGATTGTAACAATAGGAAGACTTTCCTTTAAAACCCGCCTCAAGACGCATTGACTTTCTTTTGAGTTACTTTGAGCCATCAGATTCCAACGCCACCCATCCTGCGAGAGGTATTATGATGCGGATCGATAATCAAATGACTAAACACGAATTGAAAAACACTCAAAAAGAGAAATCCCAATAGGATTTTTAATTTAATTATAAACTCAAAACCATAATCTTGTATTACAAAAGAAAAGACAATTATTTATAGAAAAGTAGAGTCAATCTAATTTAAGACTAGACTTAACTTTCATACTTGATTGGGACTTGGGAGTATAATTTCCTAATCAAAATAATAATTACTAAACAAATGGAAAGTAAATTAAACACATGTTTGACTAAAACTTAAAAAATAATAGTGAAGGTTTTATATATTAGTACTCACTGGCATTGCACATCAAAAATCAAATAAAAAGTTCATTACAAATGATCAATTAATTAAAAGGTGTCAAAGAGAATATGATGTTTGGTTGCATTATGATGTTCAGTGCATCTGGGAGTGGGAGTGATAAAGTATGATGATAAATTGTCCCATTCATCATCTCAACTCTCAAGCTTTGCTTCTACTTTCAAATTCACCACCTTATCCATTTTATCTTTTTTCTCACATAAAAAGAACACCATTTTATTTTATTAAAATACTTGCATTATTTCATAAAGTATAAAGGTTGAAACACATTTTATGAAAACTTATATGAATTTATGTTTATGGTTATAAAAGCTCCAACTTTTCTTTAATTTATAAGTTGTGTTTGGATAGTATTTTTTTGGGTTAATATTGAAAAAACCCCACAAACTTTCATGTAATTGTTGATTAAGTCACTGAACTTTTTTTCCGAGTGTTTAAGTCCCTAAACAAATTTTGTCATATTCAAAACTATATATTTTTAACTTGCTACCTGCTTAACAAGTAAAACAGATAGTTCATCGAATAGTTTCTTATTAAAAAAACCAACTTTCTTTTCTAATTTTCACAATTAAGTCACTGAACTTTCTTTTTTCTTGTTTAGGTCACTATACCGTTTACCGGTTAGTGACCTGCTAAACAGATCAAATATATAGTTTTGAATAAGACAAAAATTGTTTAGGGACTTGAACACTCGTAAAAAAAATACAGTGACTTAATCGATAAATTAATGATAGTTCGTAGGGTTTTTTCAATATTAACCCTATTTTTTCCCCAAACTTATAACAAATAATAAGCTTTTGGAAATAGTTTTAGTTTTATGAAAAAGTTTAATCGACCTTATAAAAACAAAATAGCTTACTTGACAAATTACTTGTCAATTATATGCATACATGATTCACACATTGTTGGGACACGACCCTGAACACCGAACAAAAGTCTCGGGGTCCGGAACCATCCGAACCAATGGAACGCGCAGTATACGATTTATTATCCTTCCCAAATTCAGAAGATAGACTCTAACTACCGGCCTCAGGCTAGAAAACAAGGATCCTCCTGATTATTTGAAGGATGCATTTTTAATACTCATCCTTTAAATAGGGGAGTTTTTCATTATTATGAGATTATTGGTTATTGATTATTAACTTTTGAGATCATAAACTGACTTAAGCATCAGAGTGTCTTCCTCAGGGGATTTGCAGGTTTACTTCTTGCTAAAGTCTTTGTGAAGCTATCCTGACATCTCAACACACATATATATCATGTGACATGTCATTTAAATCTTATTTGGTTTTAGATTAATTATTTTTATATTTAAGTTTTAAATGGTTTTTAAATTGAAAAAACACCTAAATTTCAAAAACATGTGGCACCTCCCCTCCCCTCCCCTCCCTTTCCATTTTCCCCTCTCCACGATCACTGTGTATAAACATTTTCCATTGACACATAACTTATTTTGCCGTTGGCTTAATTGACGTACCAGACGACGTTCAAGATGTCAACACACTGAATGAAGGGCATTTGGCTCGTGGAATGAAATTTGAAAGAATTGATCGAAAATTAATCTGTAGTATATAGTAGTTGATTGGTTAAGGCGTAGAATGATGTTTAAGGCTAGCTAGCTAGGGGTATATGAAGTGTGTGAAATGTTAGAAATTAAAATTCATTTTAACTGAGCGTCTGGCGGTGTTTGTACCATGACTTGTAATTGCATAGGTCTTTAAGCAACAAACCGAGGCGAGGGACTTTACATTGGGACCTGCATTCTGAGGTTTTAAAGGAAGACATAACCCAAAATATGCAATGCCCCAATTGTTTATAGGTGTATAAAGCAAGTGATAAAGGGTGATTTTTGTTATGTACATCTATGACCAATGCCCGTCTTACTGTCATAGACAAGGTTTATGAACGGAAATTAAAGAGAAACTAGTAATTAGGATCGGAGAGGCATCGTTGCATCATAGACTACCATGGATGCTACCAACAAAAGTGGTGCGGATTACTTGATCCAATATGAATATCCAAATCCTCTTTCATCCAGCATGATTTATTGTTATCGGTGTCAATTTTTAGAGTAAATTTAATAGTTAGATATTTAAAATATTTTCTAAGATGGATCGGGTCAACGAAATGGGTTACCAACACAAAATTAACAAATAACAAGATTTTTATAATTACAAAAGTACATAGTACAATACCATCTCTCAACTGTCGCAGTTGCGACTGACAAAACCAATATTAGCTTCAACAATTATAATCATTTGGAGACATCTCCGCCAATCTTAATAACTTTGATGCATCAAAGTCCCTAAAAGAATCACACGGTTAGGGGTTATCAACATATTTAAGCACCTCCCTAACTGATGAGAACTGATGATATCGATTAGAGGTTTTTCAACCAAATGGATCGACCGCTGTCTTCAATAAGGTTTGGGCTAATTTTTTCGGGTTTTTTATAATCATTTTGGTTGGTTCTTGAATCTTGTCTCTTATACTTTTTAATTCTATTGGGATTCTGTTTTTCTTTTAAGTTTTATGATTAAACTCAGTAATATTTTAATAAATTTGGGTAACGAAATCAACAAATATAAATTAGATTTGTTTATAATACTTATATAAATTTTTCGTAGATGTCACTAAAAAAATCCTAGGCGTCACTCGAATTTTTGATACATACGTAACTCAGTATTTTAAAGTTCTATCGACGTCGAGTGACTCCCATTATAACATATTACACCCGCCCCTCTTTCATCTTGTAAGTTTTCACAATATGGATGATGTTAGATGTTAATTTGTTTGACATCTCCAACTGCCATTAGTATCTTCATTAGCCTCCGTCGGTATGTTATTTCCTTTACTTTCATTAGATTATATTTCTGTTTCATCATTTTTATTATTTTGAATAAGCTCAGTACGTATTAAACCATGTCTATATGAACCCAAGTCAGAAGTGACAACCAAAAAAAGTCAAAGACTTCAATGTTTCTTTTGTAAGAGATTTGCTATGCTTATAGGGGTTTATTATGAAGAAAACCAATATGTTTTCACGTTTTTTGCGATTTCGTCTCTCCATGTTATTTTTTTCATAAAAAACCTTAAGTTATTCTTTTTTTTTTGTTTAGTGAAATTTGGACATTAGACCCCGGTTTATAATTAGTGAACCGGGTTTTAAAATACTGAAAAATCAGGTTGTAATGTCCAAATTTCACTAAACCAAAAAGAAAAGAATAACTTGAGGAGTTTTATGAAAAAAAAAATAACATGGAGGGACGAAAACGTAAAAAAACATGATAACATGTTGGTTTTTTTTAATAATAAACCCTATTTATAATCCTTATTTCCAAGTGTTTTGTCATATACATACATTACAGTTTTTTGGCGATAAAATGAGTCTGTTATATGGCTGCTAATAAGAATATTTATAGTATTGTAAATGGTAATGTAAAGTTCTGTTATTTGGTGTTAAAAAGGGACAATATTTGGCATGTAAATGACTCACTAAAAAAAATGTCAATTTAGTGAAAGTGAGTGTCACATTGTCTCCCTCTAGTCGATAAGTGTCAACTTCAAAACTCTTAATCTCTTTTATTAAATGTAGGATTCGTATTTTAATTTTGGGGCAAGGGTATGTTGATGAAATTTTGTTTTGCGTGGCTCCATTTTTATATTAATATTTTTATAAAAATGTCATTTTTATATTAATAACTGTAACATTTCAGATCAAGGTAAAACATTGATATAAAACATTAATTATAAACACTCCATTGAATTCACACACGTCACATGACACTATGATCAATCCGCACGGTCATGCCAAACACTCAAACAGTAAACTAAACACTAAATCTGATTCGCACTTTGGTGTTCAATCGACACTCCACCCAATTCTCATGGTGGTGTCGATAAACAAGTCTTCCTTTGTCACACAAAGTTGAAACCGTATGAATAATTCACATATTAATGTTTAGAGAACTAAATCAGTTATTCACTAATACTGCAAATTGTGCACTAATTCAATTATTAATTTTCAGAGAACAAAATCAGTTATTCACTAATATTGCAAATTGTGTACTAATCCGATTCACACACTTATAACAAAGTAAAGTAGGTAACGAGCTAAACAAGCCGAAAGAAATTCTATGACTTCAAATAATCTTGAACGAGCTGATAGCTTCAATTAATCTAATTCACACACTGATATCAAGTTACTTTTTTGCCATAAACGAGCTAAATAAGCACAATAGACCAATGACTAACATAGTATCCAAAATTCGACTTTTTAAATCATGAATTTAGATTGTTCAAATATTTCTTTTTACATTTATTGTAAATTATTATTGGTATTATGTTTAGTTCCAATTGATTATTACGATTATTATTGTTATATTATCTATTATTTTCTTTTGATAACTCTAATTATTTTAATAATCAGTCAATTATTATTATTTACAATTATAATTATTTATACTTTTACTAATAGTTTTTATTATTTTATATATGGTTATTAATAATATTACGATTCTAATTATATTTCTTGTGATTATTATATGATCGTTATGACTATTTTACTTGTGAGTTTTAATACTAAAAACATCGTATTATCATATCCTATTACAAAAGACGCACACAAATTTACTGTTATGTATGTATGTGTTTATTTGTTTGTTTCTAACTTTCTATACACACACAAATACAAATTAATTATTAATTTATGCATGATGGCAATCATAATTTGTATTCTATTCTATGAATTATGATATCTACTATTTAAAAGTATCTATTTGTTTCTATATATACACACACATGATGATGATGATGATGATGATGATGGTGATGAAAATTAGAATTATTCATAAATGAAACATAAAAGATTGATAAAAATATGAATCATAACATTCATAAATGAAATATAACATAAAATACACTACAAGAAAATTAAGAAAATTTGACGAAGGCTTTTTGCGGCGACTAATGTCGTCGCAAATACCCCACTAAAAGACAAAAAAAGTCTGCTTTTTGACTTAAATTGGTCAATATTCAGAGATGACCTTTTGCGGCGACAATGTCGTCGCAAAAAGGTATTAGATATAAATTTTTTATTTTTTTTTGGCACGAAAATTACATTTTGCGCGGTAGAAAGACCGCGTCTTTTTTTCGAGGTATTTGCGACGACATTTTTGGGTATTTGCGGCGACATGTCGCCGCGATTGGGCTACAGCGACGACACCCTTGTCGCCGCAGAAGGGTTAGCCGATTTAACCTACTTACAGCCCCGGCCGTTTTTATTTTTACACTTTTCACCTACCTCTCTCTCCTCCCATTTCTCTCTCGGATCCATATCCAGCCACCGGCCTGTTGCAGCTCCGGCGGACCCCCTCGGTTGAAGCTCCGCCGACCATCTTCTACCATTTCTTCCGGCCACTTCCCGGTCTCCATTTCTTCCGGCCACTTCCCGGTCTCCATTTTTTCCGGTCGAAGCTCCGACGACAAGTTGGTTGAAGCTCCAACGACTACTTGGTTATTTCTGAACAAATTTTAAGGTTAGTTTCATTTAACATAAATGTCATTATTTTTACATAAATTTCTTGAAATACTTAAGGTTTGTTTTTTTTTTTCCGGTGGTTGACATTTGTACTTAGTTCCTCGGTCCGGTGAAAACTCCGGTGGGTCGACATTTGAGGTTAGTATTTTTTTTTAATTTCTGATTTTTACATATTATTTAAGTTATTAAATCATTTTTCATAGTATTATGTTTTAAATTTGTGTTAAAAATATAGATTTTTTATGATATGAAAATATTATCTTTTAATATGAGTTTTAGTAGAAAAAATAAATTTTATATGCATATAGAGTTTTTATGATATGAAAAAAGTGTATTTAATTGCAATATATTTTTTATTGTTTAGAAAGTATGAAAAATTATAATTATATTATGTATGTTAATACGTATTTTTAAAAGTGTGTTTAGTATTATTATTAGTAATTAGTGTTAACTTGTGTTATTCAATATATGTTAGTTAGTGCTATTAAAAAAATATTACTTTTAAAGTAACATTAGATTAAAACATATGTTTTTCTTTAAAATGTCATAAAATGAAGATATATATTAGTATATAGATTGATTAGTGTTATTAAAACATATATTAATTTGAATTAAAAGCAAATTAAAACATATATTGAGGTATTATCAAATTAGAACACATATTAATATGTATATTAATTAGTGTTAAAACATATATTCATTTATAGTAAAGTTAACTTAAAACATATATTAAAGTATCATCAAATAGAAACATATATTACTTTAAAGTGACATAAAGTTAATTAGTAAAGTTAACTTAAAACAATGTTGACGTTGTTGATAAATCTGACAGTGATAATTTGGAGTCTGATAATGAGTGAGAAATACGTTATTGTTCCAGTGATGAATCCAATTGTTTTTAAGTTGTAATTTGTGAAGATATTAATTAGTTATAATATGTTTCTTGAGTTGTTTTTTCAATATGTTTATGAACTGTCAACATACACTAATGTTTGTTTTGTAGGTTATTATACTTCTAATTTTTTTGACAAATGACGACTGTAGCGACTGGTCATGGTGGTGATTGAATTCACGCATTTTATAATATATATTTGATATATATGTTTATATTTACATATACATTCAATGTGTTACAGTACGACCCTACGACGGGTCAGTTTCCTAGTCTTATTGACCAATTTGGTGATATGCACCGACGAAATAACGTTTTCGCCAATGACATTGCCGAAAGACAATATGTAAGTAATCATTTTTACTTAAATGCATTAAATTGTATATAAATAGTTATTTTTAGTGTTTATTATGAAATATATATAATATCGAAATTTTTTTGCAATTACACAGCACGAGATGGAGCAGCTTCGGAATAATCAAGTCGGAAGTTCCAACCCGATGACCGAAGAAGAAATATTGTCTCAAGTATTGGGAGAACGACGTGGGCATAGTCGCGGAATTGGTAGAAAATTACCAGGCAGTTTATCGAGTTCAAAGTCTCAATCACAATCAGAAACGTATTCAAAAGCTGAAGTTGATAAATTAGTTGCTCGACAAACTAAAAAGCAACAAAAATTAATGGCTCGACAAGAACTCTTATACAACGCGTTAAGAGCCGCAAATATAGACGTTCCTGGTTATGACGAAGACTCGGACGACGAAGACGAGGAAAACGACGAAGACGAAGATAATTAGTTTATATTATGTAATGTTTTTTAATTGTAAATGTGTATTTGGTAAATATTTTGTAACTCTCGATGTTATGAAATTTATTAGATTTGAGTTTGTTGTAACCATATCAAATTGTAAATTCTGCATACGGGTTTATATAACCCGATTGGGGGCCAAAAAAACAGCAAAAAGCCGTGCGTTTTTTTGCCACTTTTTGCGACGACATGTTGACCTTTTGCGGCGACATGTCGTCGCTAAAAGCCACTGGGAAATTTTTTTTTTACTTTTCGCGACAACATGTCGTCGCAAAAGGTGAAGAAGTCGTCGCAAAAAGTTGTCTTTAGCGGCGACTGTGTCGTCGCAAAAGATATTTATTTTAATTTTGTATTAATTTTTGAAATACTTTTGGCGACGACAATGTCGTCGCAAAAGACGATGACGTGTCAACAGGATATGGCAGGAAAATGTCGTCGCAAAAGGTCGAAAATGTCGTCGCAAAAGATATTTAGCGACGAGGCTACGGCGACGACCATTTTGCGACGACATGTCGCCGCAAAAGGTCATCCGCGACGACAATTGAACCTTTGGCTACGACATTTGTCGCCGCAAAATGCTATTTTTCTTGTAGTTGATGATGATATTTGCAAAAGAATAAATTTATACACACGCCATTGATAAAAAAATTAGGCTTTTTATATATACTAAAATAAAACTAACAGAAATCGTAATAGTAATCATGTTGCGTTTAACATTTAATAAACAAATAATAATGATAATAAATCAATTGTAATGAAAAAAATATAGAACTAGTCAGTAACAATGTAGGCAATTAAAATTCAAGTGTTAATATTGAAAAAATCTCATCAATTTTTTTATTTTCTCGATTAAGTTTCTATACATTTTACATTATTGTTTAAGTTCTAAACTACTTTTATCTTATTTGTTGGGTATTTCTAATATTAACCGAAAATTTTAAATAAGAAAATTATGTTTCATGAATATTAAAAATCATAAGAAAAACAATTTTAATAATAATCATAAAAAACTACAAAAAAATATTAGAATTATAATATAATGAAACACCATCACAGTTAATGATATAAATAATTATAATCGTATGTAAAAAAATTGATTGATAATAGAAATAATATTAATAATATTAGTAGTAAATTAAACACAATACACCATATATTGTTGTTGTTGTTGTTATTATTATTATTATTACTATAACTTTAATGTTATTTTATATGATGTTAAAGGTTTTATAAATCGATTTTATATAGGGTTAATATTTAAAAAACCAAATCAATTTTTTTAATTTTTTCAATTAAGTCCTGAATCTTTTTTTTCAATTGTTTAAGTTCCTAAACTATGTCTATCTTATTCAAAAGTATATATTTTTTACCGGCTACCGGATTAGCCGGTAAAATACAACTGACAAAACAAAACGTTTAGGGACTTAATCGCTAATATATGAAAAGATTGTGAGTTTTTTTATAACATTAACCAAGTAAAAAAAACTAAGAAACTTGTTTAATAACCGGTCAAACAGGTCAAATATATACTTTTGAATAAAACAAAAATAGTTTAAGGACTTAAACAATAAGAAAAAAAGTTGTAGGACTTAATCGCGAAAGTGAAAAAAGTTGATGGAGTTTTTTTTCAATATTAACCCTTTATTATATGAAAAGTATTAGCACTATGACCATTTATGTAATTAAATTCTTTTAGGGATGAGAATCAAAATTTCATATACAGCACAAAGACCATTTGTGTAATTTACTCTTATCCAGTATAAAACTAATTGTTGTCCAAACTATTTTTATAATGAAAATACTTTGTATTAAATATTTTTATATATTATATAATTGTTTTACTTTTTTATGTTATAACTTTTAAATTAATATATTTAAAACATTGTTTATGATCCTGCTCTAATGCAAGGGTTAAACACCTTGTTTTGGACGAACCCAAATTTTTTGTGATGAAATGCATCTATCTTTTACGGGTTTTAAATTATGTTACATTGGGGTTAAATATGTAACATCTATAATTTCGGTGATAAATTATTATTATTGTTATTATTATTATTCAATTTTTAATAATAGATTATTATATTATATTATAACATTCAGAATAATATTATATTCAGTGGTGGACCCAGAAATTTTTTTTATGGGGGTCGGAATTTAAAAGTAGGGGTGTAAATGAGCCGAGCTACTCGTGAGCTACTCGAGCTCGACTCGCTAAAAGCTCGAAAAAAACTCGAATTAAACGAGCCCGAGCCGTGCTCGAGCCTAAATTCGAGATCGTTTAATAAACGAGCTCGAGCCCGAGCTTCACATATCGGGCTCGCGAGCCTAAACGAGCCTATATATAATTATATTTTTATATTTATAAATATATAATATATGGATTAAAAAATATATAAATATATTAAAATAACAAGTTATATATTATATTAAAATATTATTTAAAAATTAACTAAAAAAATTAAAATATCTAATAAACGAGTCGAGCCCGAGCCGAGCTTGAGCTTGGAAAATTATTCACGAGCCGAGCTCGAGCTTTACATACGAAACTCGAAACGAGCCGAGCTCGAGCTCGAGCCTAGTACTTATAAACGAGCCGAGCACGAGCTTAAACGGGCTCGGGCTCGGCTCGTTTACACCCCTATTTAAAATCTACGATAGTGTAAGTGTTGGAAAAAAATATAAATTTTTCAAATAAAAAAAAGTATTTTTCATGTTTTTTGGACCAAATATAATTATATATAATTGTGAAATATGTAATTAATATTTTGTGAGTTTGTATTCTACTTGAAGAGAGGATTCCAACGATATAAATAACGTCCAAAACGGAGTTAAGATTAATGAGATATCGATGCTCACAGATTGGTGTTTGGAATGAATGAAACTCCTTCTAGTGGAAGAACTTGAGTCCCACATAGGAAGGAAGATGGAAACCAAAGTGGGTTTATAAGGAGGAGTGTTCAAACCAATGACAAGATTGTTTGTGGTTTATAAATTGTAAATTTATTGGAGTCGGTTGACCCCATACGTAACAAGTGGGTCCGCCCCTGATTATATTCAACCTTTTATGACCTTCTTTTCATTTATTATTATTATTTTATCATACAATAGTATATAACCATAGATTATTATAATATAATAATAATATAATTATATTATATTAGATTATTAAAATACTATACCAATACTATATTATCTACGCTATTAAATTTTCATTATTTATTTTTATGTGATACAAAAATATTATAATGATTTTGAATATACAAATACATAAGTATGAGAATATAAAAAAATAAATGCATGAGATTTAAAAAAGTAGGTGGAACTAAATATAAAGATAATTATCATTATTATGTATAAATATAGCCTATCATATCCTCAATATATGTTACATTGTATAAATTTTTATATTACATTATATTATATTATTTATAAAATTTTTGATATATTTGTTCACTGAAATTAATATGAGTAGATGTTTATCTTCTGTTAATATATTTAATTTAAATTATCAATATTTATTCATTTCTATATTAAATTTAAATTTTATCTTATTAAGTATGCTGATTGATCATAAATATTAGAGTAAATTACAGAAATGATCCTTGTGGTTTGTTCAAAATTATGGAAACGGTCCCTCAACTTCCAAAGTTGCAGTGGCGGTCCCTCAAACCACATTTTACTTACAGTATTGGTCCTTCTGTTTCTAAAGTTTTTAAAAATGACGATTTTGCCCTTATTTCAATTACAAGTTTGGTAATTTCAATATTGGTCCCTTTTCTTAATTTTTAATTTTTGGTTTTAAATTTGAAATATTAATTTAATAAATTAAGATTTGATTCATTATTAATTATATTATTATTATTATTATTCTCATCATCATCATCATCATCGTTATTATTATTATTATCATCATTATTATTATTATTATTATTATTATTATTATTATTAACTATACCTATTTATTTTGTAAAATAAATCTATATTTCTTTACTAAAAATTATTTTTATTTATATACTTAATTAGTCAAGTTATGCATTTTTTTATGTATTCAATTTATTTATTAAAGTATTATTTATTTATATTTTATTGGTTAAACTGAATGTATAATTTTGTTATTTATACTTTTCCATCAAACTATTTATTACGTTAATAAATTTTGAATTATGTAAATTTGATTTAAAATTACTAATTCATTACGTTTTGATTTAAGTTTACAAATATTTTGTTACGCTAACATGTTTTTATTATTTTATTTGTTTGGATTTAAATATTTTGTTATGCCAGTACATTTGGATTTGAATTTATTCTTTTATTTGTTTGGTTATAAAAAAATACCTTAAAAGTTATTAAATTACTAATATATATTAAAAATAAATAATTTTACAAATCATTTTATAAATTAATAAATAATATATTTTTTAATTACATTTATAGATAAAGTACGTATAAGATATAATTTGAATGTAGATTTAAATCTTATCCATTTATTAATATTTAACGATGTAAGAAATAATATATTTTATTTATATTTTATATTTATTAATATTTATAGATATTAGAAATAATGAATTATATTTTTCTTTTAGTTTATTTTATTTAAAATAATAAAATGTTGTTATGTTAATACGTTTTGATTTAAATTTAGTATTTTATTTTTTTAATATTAATATTTTGTTATGTCAATACGCTTTGATTTTAATATAGTATTTTAATATTTTTGATTTACAAGTTTATACATTAATATGTATTATTCGTTTGCACTTAAATATTTTAATTTACACTTAAGTATCAACGTAGCAAAATTTTAAATCAAAACAAATAAAATAATAAATTGAAATCAAAACGTATTGACATAACAAAATATTTAAATCCAAACAAATAAAATAATAAATTTAAATAAAAACAAATTAGCGTAATAAAATATTTAAATCAAAATAATAAGTTAGCAAAGTTAAATCAAAACGTAATGAATTAGTAAATTTAAATCTAAATTTACACAAATTCAAAATTTATTAAAAGTTATGAAATAGTTTGATGGAAAAGTATAAATAATAAAATTATACAAATAGTTTAACCAATAAAAAATAAATAAATAGAACTTTAATAAATAAGTTGAATACATAAAAAGATGCATAACTTAACTAATTAATTATATAAATAAAAATAAATTTTTTTAAAGAAATATAGATTTATTTTACAAAATAAATAGGTTTAATTAATAATAATAATGAGAATAATAGTAATAATATAATTAATAATGAATCAAATCTTAATTTATTAAATTAATATTTCAAATTTAAAACCAAGAATGAAAAATTAAGAAAATGGACCAAAATTGAAATTACCAAACTTGTAAATGTAAGAAGGGCAAAATCGTCATTTTTAAAAATTTTAGAAATAGAAGGACCAATTCTGCAAATAAAAAGTGGTTTGAGGGACCGCCACTGCAACTTTGGAAGTTGAGGGACCGTTTACATAATTTTGAACAAACCAGAGGGACCATTTCTGTAATCTACTCTAGATTTATTTTACAAAATAAATAGGTTTAATTAATAATAATAATAATAATAATAATAATAATGAGAATAATAGTAATAATATAATTAAGGGTAAATTACAATTTCGTCCCAGTGGTTATACACAAATTATGGTTATCGTCCTTCTAATGATTAAATTACGATTACAGTACTTATAGTTGGCAATTTATTATGCCTTTGGTCCCTTTGTCCAATATTTTTTTTAAAATGACGATTTTGCCCTTTCATTATTATTTCAGTTTTGGTCCTTGATCAAATTATTTCTTTTTATTTAATTTATTAATAGCTTTTTTATTTTTCACTATTTATTTAATAGAGTAAATTACAAAAATGGTCCCTAAGGTTTATAGTAAATTTTAGGTTTCGTCCCTAACTATTAAAAATTACACTAGTAGTTCCTATTTTGAAACGTTGTTACATTTTTAGTCCCTAAAAATCTTTGACTTGGTCATCTTTTAAAAAAAGCCACTTTTACCCTTAGAAACAAGTTTCATAGATGGTCCTTTGTAACACCCTCTAACTAATCCACAATGCCACATAAATACCACGTCAGCAATGATATAATATAATAATCCCTATACTATTCCCAATACATACATGCAGAAACCCGATAGTTTTAAAACTTAATCACATAAATAAGTCACGGAAGTCCCTGAATATATTACCCACTATCCGAAGTACGCATAAACATTCCCAAAATATGACTACCTTTAGCACAGGCAGCTAGTTCCTTGATAAATGTCACAGTAACCCTACTTGGGTCCAGCAGGCCTACTAAATCTCTGATCACCTGAGACACACACACACACAACAACACACACTGGGTCAGCTAACGCTGGTGAGAATGTAAGGGTTAGTGTACGATTATAAAATTCAATAAATAAATATCTCGATAATAAAACGTTCAGCGTTCTCTACTGAACAAGTATATGAGATCCCACAAGATAGCTCAATAGGTACTCAACTCGTGTGGATAAATCCACGTACCCAAATCCCTAGACCGCACAAAGCAGCCGTCAGGAACCCAAAAGGGAATTGGGAGCGACCCAACCCCTGCCCAGCCGTACGGTTTAATAATCTCGAAAGCTCAAGTGTCTCAAATCTCATATCACAAAACACGGTTCTCAATTAAAACACAGTAATACATGCATGATAATATCTCAATAAAAACTCGTAAGAAAACTCATGATATCTCGTAAAAACTCAGTAAAAGATCATGCAAGTATTAATAAATAATCGTACCATTATCTCAATAAAAACATGCAAACTCACCTGCCCTGGAGTCTCACTACTCAGTCTCAGTTCCCTGCCCTTTCCCTACCCTGTCAACTCGAGACCCTGGAATCACAACACAATGATTCTACATCACAATCACAACTCAATGACTCAATCACAACCCGACAGCTCTATACACGATTTCTCAATAACTCAACAACTCTAACACAATACTCAGATAACTCGCTCAAACCCAGATACCCAACTACCAAACTACACAACCCGAATACTCGAACACAAGATCCCAACCAACTCACACAAATCAAACACGATCCCAACCAACTCACACAATCCCAGATACCCAAAAGACGCATTCTCAATATCACAATCTCAACCCAACAGCTTTATATACAATTCTCAATAACTCACGAGACCCTAAAGACCCAAACATATGATCCACAGAACCCGAAAACCTGACCCGAAACCCTAGCCGCATCGCGGCCGAACTCAACCAATCGCGGCCGCACTGACCCTATCGCGGTCGCGGCCGCGCTGACCTCAAACTCGGCCGAGCTCACATCGCGGTCCGAGCTCGGGCTCAAACCGCCTGCGATCATCTCAAGAACATCGCGGCCCGCGATCAAGGGATCGCGGTCGCGCTCACGGACGAACAGTAGCAGATATGCTCTGTTTCTGCACAGCCAGGGGAATTCTCCCCAACTTAATTCTCAGCTCGATTTTAAGCAGTTAATTCATCTCCAATTCACCCAGAAACATAAATAAACACAATTCCTTCAATTATATGCTACTAACAACAATTAAATCACGAATTCAATCCCAAATCTTACCTAAACTCAAAGGTGGAGAAGATGACAAAATCAGAGGCTTTAATCACGAATTTGTAGCTTAAATCTCTTGTTTGCAGAAGCTGGAATTCAATCACATACATATACACTCTCAAGGTTAGCTCTGGCTTTTTGAAATGAATTGAAGAACCAAAGGAACAAGCCATATATACGTTTTGGGTTTAACTCGGTCCGATACCCAAAAATCCGATCCCGATACTCAAAATACAAATTTATATCCCCGGGTCTCAATTTAACTAATAATTCCCAAAATTATAATCTTTTATTAAAACTTAATCCCGACACCCGGTTAACCCAAAATCTCATCACGTGACACTTCCACGTAAAACTCAATAATTGGCTCAACTCATTTATAATATTATAATCAACCCAATCACATAATTCCACGTCCCCGTCCCAAAAGTGGGATGTTACAAGTCTCCCCTCCTTAAAAAGATTCTGTCCTCAGAATCTAGCTCAACACTAATAACCGAAAACACATTACTTATCTCTAAGCCAAACCTACAATCTGACACTGCCTCAAACACAAGCAACCACTTTACCTCTTTACATCAGCACGCCTTCCCAACCCTACAACAAGACTCACATTACAACACAAAGAAATCCTCTGAACTTCTATCAACGTTCACATCAAAACTCTATTTAACTAATCCTTTAACCCTATGAGGCACTCCCCTATTCCTCAACCTATACAACCAACACAGACTAACACGTCGACATCGTCACGGATCTCACAATGCGCGAGAATGTCTCTGTGAATCATCTCTAACTCCTCAACTAAGCCCAAGAAACACTAAACTCAAACACGGACGTAACCAACTCCAATTCCCAATAACCTCAATTCTCACTGGACCCCTTCTCATCCCTTCTTTACTCGTCATCGCTCACTCTAAAATTGTCTCTTTCATGGCCAAATACTCATACCTCAAGAACTCCACACATAACCTCTCTCA
Source organism: Centrapalus pauciflorus (assembly GCA_020465985.1). Classification (NCBI taxonomy): domain Eukaryota; kingdom Viridiplantae; phylum Streptophyta; class Magnoliopsida; order Asterales; family Asteraceae; genus Centrapalus; species Centrapalus pauciflorus. The sequence goes on along the minus strand of JAANYP010004891.1, from coordinate 385,536 downwards.
CAAAAAGGTACTCAAAACCTCCCTCAAACACTGGTTATAGTTCTCACTGCTCTTCGAATAGCTCGAATGGCCTCGGAAAGTACCATCACAACACGATCAACATCAATCTATACCGCTACACATCAACCCTCAACCAGGGATAACGGTTCCTCGCCATTACTCTATTAATCTCCCTATAGCCTCCACATTTCTACATCAAAACTACTAATCCTCATAAGCATCAGGTTTACTGAAACTTAACGACCACAAATCTCTATTGCACCATCACTCTAAACTCTATTCACTGATGCGGCTCTACTATCTACTCACTTGACAGTCACAAAGCAGATAACTCAGATGAAAACACAGAGTTAATCACAGAAACACATCAACACTTATTCTGATCCACTAATATAGAAGATATTCCCATCCACTCATAACATCATAAAGAACCTCCATCAAGTCACTAAACGCAAAATCACAGATGTGGACAAACACATACTATGGAACAATTCACGGGAGTCTCACTATAAAGCCCATGGTGATATCATACCACTTTCACTCTGGAACCTCTAATGGCTGAAGTCTACCATGTAGCTTCTATTGCTCATTCTTAACTCTCAAACACGTTATACACGCCTCTATCCACTTTCCCACATCCCTCTTCATCCCTGGCCACCAACGAAGAACTCGCAGATCTAGGTACATCTTCGTGCTACCTGAATGGATCGACAATATAGACTTATGGGAATCATCTAGAATTAGCTATCTCAATTTCCCTACCCGAGGGACCCATACTTGACCACGAAGGGTCATCAATCCTTGATCATCCCTATTCAATAACTCTGACTGACCAACTAACCTCTCTCTTTACACATTTTCGCCTTTCAGCCCCTCCTCCTGAGCTAACCGCAGATCATCAATCAAGGTCGACATGACCTCTAATCGAGAAGTACTCCATTATCAGAAGGATCAATCCACTAACATATCACAAACACATTCACAATGATTACCTATATAGGTTGAAAGCCCAATAACTCAGCTTGCCACAATATATATATATATATATTCTTCACTTTCACACATATACTAAAACATCACAGTCCCATACATAACAACTCTGCCCCCATATCATTAAATCCCATAGTCACAGACATAAAGAAGTAGTCACACGCCATAGAACACATACACTTATCACAGACATAGCTCAACAGCTCACTACACAACTGACACATATTCAAAGCAAGCTTAAAATGAACACCCAAAATCACATCAACAACATCCCGCATTTCCTCTACAATCACTTAAAAGACCTGACCCCGTACTCAAATATCATAATAATCGGGTAACGATGGCTCCACTCTGACTCTACTAGAATTCTCGCTCTACATTACTAATCTCGACTCTGGACAGATTCGCACCCTATTCCCCGGCCTCCCACAACAAAGCACAACAACTCATGAATAATACACATGGCGGCAGTATATTCTCACTGACCGCACCAATAACATCTGCACACACACATGGCCCACTATGACAACGGTGACATCTCCAAATTGAAGGAACATAGCCTCAATAAACGTACTAGATGCAACATTATGTGGCTCCCCCTCCTCTTTAGCTATAGCCTGAAACAAAAACTCTACCTCTGACCCTAGGTACTCCATCTCCTCCACGAGGCGTAATTGACAACTCTGACGCCCCGACCTCACTCGAACTCGCCCCCGGAAATCCCATCCCTAGACTCGGACAATCTCATGATATATGTTCCAGCTTCCTACATCGGTAGCACAATGACTCCTATGATGAACATGCAACAGCAGTGTGACCAAACAGGCCACAACGAAAACATCTCAGGTGCTCCGGGGCACACGGCCCGGCATGGCGGTGATGACACCGCTGACAATCTCTTACTCCAAACACCAAGCTCTAAACTCTGCTACCCGAATCCCTAGATCCTCTATTAACACTTCCCTGACCCTGGCCCCGACTCTGACTCAATCTCTGGCTTTGCCCCAATTGTTTCCGACCCTGATCCCGACCTCGACTCCAACTCTGACTAATCTCAGACCTCCTCCCATCTCTACCCTGATCTCATTGATTCCCTAGACTCTGGCCTCTCTGCTCAAAGCATCCATTCTGTCGACTTTCTCGGCATCCCCTTGGTAACCCTGCACTTTACCCCGGGTCCAATGACTCAATCCGCTGTCTCTGGGAAGCCGGCTGTTCTCTCTGCCTCTCCACCTCCCTCTCTCTACATCCCGCACACTCCACAACCGATGCAAAAGTGGGGTCACGCAACATCCCCACAATTTCCCTAATATCATATCTCAAACTCTCAATAAACATACTAACCGTCCGCTCAATAGCCACCTGATGTGGCACAACCCGATTAAACACATTAATATACTTCTAGACTAACATGGATTCTTATTACAAGAAGATAAACTCATACTCCAACTCTTACCTCGCACCCTAGGGGCAACACTATAGTTCAAACTCCACTCGGAACTCCTCCCATGTCATCAAGTACGCATCATCAATTCCTCAAGCACTCTCCACAGAATCTCACCATCGCAACGCTCTGCCCTTAAGCAAATAAGACGCATCACTTACTCTATCAACTCGATCTACATACACTATCCAAAAAGCAACTCTAACCTCTCACGACTAATCCAGTGCCTTCAAGGCACCGGTACCTCCAAAGAACTCAAAAATATGACCCGACATAAAGTCCTTAAGGACCCCCACGATAGCTGGCTAGAAGAAGTACCAGCCCCTGATCTCTGGCCTCCCTCAGGCGGAGGCACCACTCCCCAATCCCAACCCGATCACTGCACCGGAAAACGCTCATCCAATATCGGACTCAATACCGAACACAACTCAAACTTACACACAAACTCATCACCCCTAAAATCATAACCCTGAGGCCTGCTGCCCTCACAATCCATAACTAACCCGCTCATTAAGAACAACAACACATATTAACTCTATACCCTACTCGTTTGTCACTTAGTACTCTACTTCGGATTACAATCCAAGGATCTAGACTATGTGGTTTAAGCTTAAGCATCCACTAAATACTTAATCTCTTAAACCTAGGCTCTGATACCAAGCTTGTAACACCCTCTAACTAATCCACAATGCCACATAAATACCACGTCAGCAATGATATAATATAATAATCCCTATACTATTCCCAATACATACATGCAGAAACCCGATAGTTTTAAAACTTAATCACATAAATAAGTCACGGAAGTCCCTGAATATATTACCCACTATCCGAAGTACGCATAAACATTCCCAAAATATGACTACCTTTAGCACAGGCAGCTAGTTCCTTGATAAATGTCACAGTAACCCTACTTGGGTCCAGCAGGCCTACTAAATCTCTGATCACCTGAGACACACACACACACAACAACACACACTGGGTCAGCTAACGCTGGTGAGAATGCAAGGGTTAGTGTACGATTATAAAATTCAATAAATAAATATCTCGATAATAAAACGTTCAGTGTTCTCTACTGAACAAGTATATGAGATCCCACAAGATAGCTCAATAGGTACTCAACTCGTGTGGATAAATCCACGTACCCAAATCCCTAGACCGCACAAAGCAGCCGTCAGGAACCCAAAAGGGAATTGGGAGCGACCCAACCCCTGCCCAGCCGTACGGTTTAATAATCTCGAAAGCTCAAGTGTCTCAAATCTCATATCACAAAACACGGTTCTCAATTAAAACACAGTAATACATGCATGATAATATCTCAATAAAAACTCGTAAGAAAACTCATGATATCTCGTAAAAACTCAGTAAAAGATCATGCAAGTATTAATAAATAATCGTACCATTATCTCAATAAAAACATGCAAACTCACCTGCCCTGGAGTCTCACTACTCGGTCTCAGTTCCCTGCCCTTTCCCTACCCTGTCAACTCGAGACCCTGGAATCACAACACAATGATTCTACATCACAATCACAACTCAATGACTCAATCACAACCCGACAGCTCTATACACGATTTCTCAATAACTCAACAACTCTAACACAATACTCAGATAACTCGCTCAAACCCAGATACCCAACTACCAAACTACACAACCCGAATACTCGAACACAAGATCCCAACCAACTCACACAATCCCAGATACCCAAAAGACGCATTCTCAATATCACAATCTCAACCCAACAGCTTTATATACAATTCTCAATAACTCACGAGACCCTAAAGACCCAAACATATGATCCACAGAACCCGAAAACCTGACCCGAAACCCTAGCCGCATCGCGGCCGAACTCAACCAATCGCGGCCGCACTGACCCTATCGCGGTCGCGGCCGCGCTGACCTCAAACTCGGCCGAGCTCACATCGCGGTCCGAGCTCGGGCTCAAACCGCCTGCGATCATCTCAAGAACATCGCGGCCCGCGATCAAGGGATCGCGGTCGCGCTCACGGACGAACAGTAGCAGATATGCTCTGTTTCTGCACAGCCAGGGGAATTCTCCCCAACTTAATTCTCAGCTCGATTTTAAGCAGTTAATTCATCTCCAATTCACCCAGAAACATAAATAAACACAATTCCTTCAATTATATGCTACTAACAACAATTAAATCACGAATTCAATCCCAAATCTTACCTAAACTCAAAGGTGGAGAAGATGACAAAATCAGAGGCTTTAATCACGAATTTGTAGCTTAAATCTCTTGTTTGCAGAAGCTGGAATTCAATCACATACATATACACTCTCAAGGTTAGCTCTGGCTTTTTGAAATGAATTGAAGAACCAAAGGAACAAGCCATATATACGTTTTGGGTTTAACTCGGTCCAATACCCAAAAATCCGATCCCGATACTCAAAATACAAATTTATATCCCCGGGTCTCAATTTAACTAATAATTCCCAAAATTATAATCTTTTATTAAAACTTAATCCCGACACCCGGTTAACCCAAAATCTCATCACGTGACACTTCCACGTAAAACTCAATAATTGGCTCAACTCATTTATAATATTATAATCAACCCAATCACATAATTCCACGTCCCCGTCCCAAAAGTGGGATGTTACATCCTTATGCCAATTAATTTGTTTTTTTGTTAATTGTTGATAAATTGATAAATTTTAGTTAAAAAATATTTATATATTTACTTAAAAGTATTATTATTATTTTCAAATATATTTAAAAATATATTTTTAGATCATCAACATGTTTATTTTTTTTAATAATTTCTATATAAAAATTTCACAACAATTTTTTAATTATTAATTGGGATAATTTCTTATAAAAATATAATTATTTATATAGAAATTATTAATTGGGATAATTTCTTATTAAATATAATTATTTATATAGAAATTATTAATTGGGATAATTTCTTATTAAAAATTTGTTGTGAAATTTTATATAGAAATTATTAAAAAAAATAAACATGTTGATGATCTAAAAATATATTTGAAAATATATTTGAAAATAATAATAATACTTTTAAGTAAATATATAAATATTTTTTAACTAAAATTTATCAATTTATCAACAATTAACAAAAAAACAAATTAATTGGCATAAGGACCATCTATGAAACTTGTTTCTAAGGGCAAAAGTGGCATTTTTTAAAAGATGACCAAGTCAAAGATTTTTAGGGACTAAAAATGTAACAAAGTTTCAAAATAGAGACTACTAGTGTAATTTTTAATAGTTAGGGACGAAACCTGAAATTTACTATAAACCTTAGGGACCATTTCTGTAATTTACTCTATTTAATATATTTACTATTTGTTAAACAAAAAATATAGTTTAAAATCAACAAAATATGTAAACTTTACATATTTATATGTATAAATTAATTTAATTTTTTAACTTTATGAAATAATTATATATTTCATTAAGTTATAATTACAACAATTATGAGTTTCCTTAAGTTATATGTATAATGTTTGAATAAAAAATTATTAAATATATAAGTATTTATATGAATGTAACATATAATAAAGACAATAGATATATAAATTAAATGCATAAATAGATTCAATTTTTATAAATGAAAAGTAATATACATTTAGAAAAATAAATATATAAATAGTTCAACATATATCTAAAATCAATATGTATGAACGATAATAATAGTATTTATAACAATAATTAACAAAAATACAATATATTAAATTAAGTCATATACAAGTTATTTTCATTGATTACTACTTAGTCATGTAAATACTTAAATCGTAACAAAATAATAATATTAATACTATTAATAATAATATCAAATAAATAAATAAATAAAACATATTGAATAACCTTTATTTCAATTGAATTTTAATAGTAATAACTAGACAATATAATAAAAAATAGAAAATATATTAAATAAATAGTAAAAGAATAAAAATTTATTAATAAAATGAAATAAAAGAAATAATTTGATCAATGACCAAAACTGAAATAAAAGTAAAAGGGTAAAATCGTCATCTTAAAAAAAAATATTGGACAAAGGGACCAAAGTCATAACAAATTACCAACTATAAGTACTGTAATCGTAATTTAATCATTAAAAGGACGATAACCATAATTTGTGTATAACCACAGGGACGAAAATTGTAATTTACCCTATAATTAATAATGAATCAAATCTTAATTTATTAAATTAATATTTCAAATTTAAAACCAAAAATGAAAAATTAAGAAAATGGACCAAAATTGAAATTACCAAACTTGTAAATGTAAGAAGGGCAAAATCGTCATTTTTAAAAATTTTAGAAATAGAAGGACCAATTCTGCAAATAAAAAGTGGTTTGAGGGACCGCCACTGCAACTTTGGAAGTTGAGGGACCGTTTACATAATTTTGAACAAACCAGAGGGACCATTTCTGTAATTTACTCTAAATATTATCTATTTTTATATTTCATTACCATGTTTTAAAAATATAGAGTTAATATTGAAAAAACTCAATCAATTTTTCTGATTTTCTCAATTAAGTCTCTAAAATTTTTTTCTAATTATTTAAGTTTCTAAACTATGTTTGTCTTATTCAAAAGTATATATTTTTTACAGGCTACCGGATAGCCTGTAACACGCAACTGATAAAATAAAAAGTTTACGGACTTAATCCCTATAATATGAAAAATTTTTTTCCAACATTAATTAAGTAAGAAATCTAAGGTAACTTGTTTGGTAACCGGTCAAACAGGTCAAATATACACTTTTGAATAAGACAAAATTAGTTTAGAGACTTAGACAATCAAAAAAAAAAATTAGGGATTTAACCACGATAATGAAGAAAGTTGATAGAGTTTTTTCAATATTAACCCGAAAATATATGTATGTATGTATTACATGGTTATATTTATTTAATCATATAATATTATCTATTTTAATGTGGATCGAACCCAATATTTCTAGTTTCATAATTGACCATAAAATTTTATTTATCACTATGATGCATTATGTTTTCCCTTCCAATACATTATGATTTTTCATAGTTTTCCGATACATATCCACGAAATATTTTGTTAATCTTGAAAATAATAATTATATATAAATGTTTGGTTGGTGTATTTAATTAGTTTTGTTGCTTTGGTCTTGATGTGCCAATTTATATTGAATTATATTTAATTACAATTTAAATGTAATATATTTAATGCAACAATAGAGCTCTAATATAAATATTAGATAACTCCTCTATGCTTTTCCAACTTGTGTCCCAAAAATGGAACAAATCAGCAATGGTAAGCACCAAGACAAAACCATTGATTCATCCATGATCTTCAACAAACAAAATCATGAAAATTTTCCAAAGGAATTCATTTGGCCGAAAGATTGTCTTTCCAAAACCGCTTCTGAAGAGTTGAATGAAAATGTAATAGACCTTCAAGGCTTCTTTAGCCATGACAAGGAGGCTACATTACATGCAGCCAAACTTGTCAAAGAATCATGCCTAACCCATGGTTTTTTCCAAGTTATCAACCATGGGATTGATCATAAGTTGCTTGCATTGGCTGAGGAGCATGCTCATGCTTTCTTTAAGCTTCCGGTAGACGAGAAGTTGAAGTGCAAGAAGAAAGATGGTAGCATGGCTGGTTTTATCAGTGCACATGCACACCGATTCTCGGAAAAAATGCCATGGAAAGAGATGTTAACTTTTGAGCATCATGAGAATGATGCTAAAGAAGTTGTTGCCGAATATTTCAATTCGGCATTGGGAAGTCAATATACAGAAACCGGGTACGTTTTCATAACAATCTCCTATCCCCCTCCTCCCCCAACTTAACCTCTCACCGAATTATTGTTTGAAAAAGAGATTAATTTTCTAAATCGCATCATATATTAGGATGTGAACAAAAATATGTAATATATGAATATCAACATACTATGTTACATAAGTAATATGTTAAAGATCACATGAAACTATGAAAGTTTTTCTCTTAATAATTTTTATGGAAAGAAATACTCTAAAAATTGATATAAATGCAATTATGGTTTTATCAACAGAATAACAATTCATGAATGGTTGTGTTTCGACCTCATGAGTTTCTTTTCGTCAATCAAATCAATTAAGTACTAATCATATATGTTACCTAATTAAATTGATCATATGCAGTCTGATTTACCAAAAGGTTTGCAAGTTAATGAAGAAATTAGCTCTTGACATTATGGAGTTAGTGGATATTAGTTTGGGTGTTAATGGGCATAAGTACTATAGAGAGCTATTCGAAGATTGTGTTTCAATAGTGAGATGTAACTACTATCCGCCGTGTGACCAACCCAACCTAACCCTTGGCGTTGGCCCTCATTGTGATCCGACTTCATTAACTATACTCTATCAAGATCAAGTTGGAGGGCTGGAAGTGTTTGTGGATAACAAATGGAAGTCTGTTCAACCTCGTCGTGATGCCCTTGTCATCAACATTGGTGACACTTTCAAGGTCTGTACATTATTTCGTATTTGTTTTTTTTCCTCGTCTCTAAATTGGTTTCTCTAGAGATTAAGTTTTAGCGTTGGGCCAAAAGTCACTTTCTTTGTAACTGTAGAGAAAAAAATAGGATAAACTTGACACCACAAGAACTCAATTTTACTTTAATCTTTTCTTCCACCTTACAACTCAAAAGTAATGCCAATTTATAGACTAAGTTTTGACATTCATTCATTAGCTACATAACTTCTCCATTAATCACTATACTCTTCACCTTTCAAAACTTATTATCTCTTGGGTGGTTACTAGAAATTAATCACTAAACTCTTCATCTTTTGGTGGTTACAAGAATTAATCATAAACTTAAACATAATAATTATCCAAGTTTAATTTACTTTATTGCTAACAGTAACTGGGTTTCTATGATATTCAATACGTAGGCACTATCGAATGGCAAATTTCGGAGCTGCTTGCATAGGGTTATGGTGAACAACAGCATACCAAGGTTCTCATTGGCGTTCTTCGTGTGCCCGAAAGGAGATAAAGAACTAAAACCCCCTCAAGATTTGGTGGAGAAAGATGGGACACAGAAGTATCCTGATTTTACATGGAATGAGTTTCTTTACTTTACTCAAAAGTATCACAGGGCTGATGAGAATACACTTGAAGAATTCACTAAATGGATCATATTTTCCAAAACCACAAATGCCTAGGCACTAAGAAGTAATCATCATAATGTTTTAATTTATAGTTTGCTAAATAAAGACTTGGGTGCCAGGCTAAGTACTATGTGAATCCGGATTGATCCTATGGGAACTTATGATTTTTATGAAAATTTACTATAAAAATGTGGTTGTTGTTTTACTCTTACATACAAATAAAGCTCAATTATGATGGTTAAAATTACAATAAACTAATACGCATAAAGTGTTTGGCTTGCAAAATGAACTTTGAAGAAATTAATGAAATTTAATTTATAATATACAGTGGATTTTTTTGGTTGAGTTATGAAACGACGTTTAAAGGTTTATTAAAATTATGTGTTGTGAAATGTTATTAATTTAAATTCTACAGCAAACAAACAGATAACAGTGATGAATTCCCACCTTTTAATCCAAATCAATCTATTCTTGAACCCACCTTTCTAACATTTTTGTCAACAACACACCATCTTTTCTCTCTCCATCCCCTCCGTCTTTTTAAGTTGGAAATACTCATCTTTCTATCCTAATATGCAATAGTCATTAAAGTTGAGAGTGAGATAGAGGGGAGGAAGAGACATAAAGAAGGGTGAGGCCATGAGTGCAGGGCATTGTGGTCGGAAAAGGAAAAGCACATAGAAAGAGTCGTATGTATAGTGGATCATTTCTATTTTATTTGGCCATGAAGAAGCAGGGTACTACTTATGCTAAAATATAAATACATCCATTTTCATTGCAAAACCAAGTACACCTACTTTAACTTGAACATTTTAATTATCTTGTTTTAACCAAAGACTGGAATGGCAAGATACCAAACGATGGATTCATGTCTTCTGGCTCCGTGGCTCCTGACCTTGGAAGATGGGATTCCGAGACCAGGACCCTTTTTCATAACTTCCGCTCGTTGCCGGGAGGGATATTTTTTCTCTTGAGAGATCCTTTGAATACGACCAGCAAATTATTTGATATTGTCACCACATATACAAGTTAGAATCATATCATATTTTCATTCCCAAATTCGATTGAGTTTTTGTGTATAAGTTAATATATGCATAAGATCTTGTTTGTCATGAAGAAGTTGAATAAATAGCTTGAGTATCTGATAGTGTTCTTTATTTTCTAGAAATCAATATTTGGTTATCTAAACTTGAGGATTCTCATACTACCCTGGCTGTAAGTTTGTAACATTTATATATGCTCCTTGATGATATTCTTAATGTTATACATCAATTTATCATATCTTGCATATTTATTTCCCATATCTCTTTTTCTTATTCTAGTTCAAACTTGATGAGATGAAAACTTTCATTAATGAATTCAATGACTTGCCACTACTCAATATAAGAGTTCCCAGCAATACTAGACAACTGCAGAATCTTTGGCAGATTGTGACAAGCACCAAAATAGGTTTGAGGCTGACAAGTTGCCCTAGAAGTGGATGCAAGAGCTACAAATTAAGACAATGTTATAGTACTGCTATTTTTGTTTCAGGGAAGTTCAAGTTCTTATAAGTTCATTTTCGTAATTTCTAATGAAAAAGCTCAAGTCAAGTGTCATAAAATAGTGTTAGTGTGTTACAAGCTTGCAACATATGGTAGTCGAGCTTTTTCTTGCTTTTGTGTTTTATTATGGTTTAGAAATGGAAACTTAAAAAAAAGACCATTGGACCCTAGTACGTTGTTTCCGAAAGAACCTGGACTTGCTCTTGTTTTAGCATGAATTTGGTTACATACGATATGTGGTTTTGTTAATATGGTTTGTAATATTTACATTTTGTTATACTATGATGGTTCATTTTATGGTAGTTATGAAGCTGTTAGGCAGCATTTTGTTTTAAATATTACAGGTTGAAATTTGGAAATGGTACCTGCACTGTAATCTTAAAAAAAGAAGTATACTTTAAACCCCGGTTTCTAATAATAAACCTGGGTAGAAAGTGCAGGGGTTAACCAATATTCCAGTGTTTTAAAATACTTTCGGCCCCGGTTGCTTCTTAATAAACAGGGGTTAAAGACTTTTCTACCCCGGTTATAGAACCGGGGTCTATGACGTATATCTACTACCTACCCCTCTTTCTACCCCGGTTAAAGAACCGGGGTCTATTACATATTTAACCGGGGTAAAAGGGTCTTTTTGTACTAGTTTGAGGCGGTGTGGAAATGGAAAAGGCCGACTATGCGGCACGGTGTGCCTGCCGGCTTCAGGGTGACATGACAATGCCGATTTATAATTGGCTCATGTATACCGTTTACTCTTACGAACAACTTTAAGAAAGACAACAATTTACACAATCAAGAAATCCTAAAAGACAAGCAATAACATCAAATGAAATGAAACAACGGAACATAAATTGATTTGTGGTGTTATGAAAATCATGACATGTAAGTTGATTAGAAGCACTTCTAATCAATTTTCTCCATTTTCTTGCGGCGAGCCCCTAATTTTGATCCCCGTGTACACCAAAAGAAAGTCAGGGCCGATCTTAAATATTCTAATGCCCAGGGCAAGCTTGGAGAATTCTGTATTTCTAAAAAATTTAAAATGTAACACACTATTTTTTTAAATAAGTTTAGCCAATCTAAAAAAATTATGTCTTTTTAAAAAATACAACATAATGTTTTTTAAAAGTTTTTGATCAATTATTGGATTGAAAAACTAAAAAAATACACGTATGAGCCTAGTATATTACTCAATGAACTGAAAAAATGATGCCCTTCTTGACTTGATGCCTTGGGCGGTAGCCCACGTGCCCCTCTCTCAGGGCCGGCCCCGAAGAAAGTGTGTGTGTATGTGTGTGTGTTATTCTATCAACTAGCCACAACTATATAAGAGAACACTGCAAATAGTAAAAAACCATCATCTATAGCTCCAAATTTTAAACACAATATGGAGTATATGAACTGTCCGCACATTAGTATTAGTAAAACTAACAATTGTGATAATGAAACGCACCGTTTTGGTGCTTTTCATTAATTGCAAAAATGCCCTTGAAGTTTAAAAAATAATTATAGAATGCCCTTGTAGTTTAAATAGTAATTTTAATATGTGTTTTTATTAATTGCAGAAAGGTCCATGTAGTTTAAGATATAATTACAAAAAGATCTCTCTGGCTTTCTGCATTAAGGTCCTATAGTTTCTATATATATATATATACAAAAATATCTTTGTGGTTTCCTAAGACGGCTTTCCTACACACACTATGTGTGTGTGTGTATATATAAATTCGAATAAAATTGGTTCGTCGTTTTTCCGTTTCATTAAATTGAAAATCCGTATTGGTTCGTCATTTTTTCTTTATAAAAGATTAAGAATTAGATTATTTGATTGTTTTTACATTTGGTTAAATCGAAAATCAGAATGGTCATATTCATTTTTTTCCGTTGAAAATTCTTAAAATTAGATTTGATTGGTTGTTTTTTTCCATTTGGTTAACCATTTCGTTGGAAAAACTAAAATGTTTCGTCTTTTCAATTTTAAATGTTTTCGCTCAAAACAACAACAAACCATTTCGGTCTTCAATTTAATCAAACGACAGAAACAACCACTTAATCTAATTTTTAATGTTTTTGTTCGGAAAAAACATTTAACAACATCGATTTTCGATTTAACCAAACGAAAAAATGACTAACCATATTTGTTTAATATATTTTTGCTCAGAAAAAACGATGAACCATATTAAATTTAAACCACTGGAAATAACGTCAACTGATTTAATTTTAAATGTTTTCGCTCGGAAGAACAAGAAACTCGGATTTTTAATTTAACCGAACGTAAAAGCAATTAATCAATCTATAAATTTTTCTTATAGAAAATAGGATGAATTATTTCACTTTTTTATTTTTATTGAATAGATGAAATTCACGAAACAAAGAAACATTTAGCTTTTCAATTTGACGGAACTATATATCTATACACACACACACACACACACATTATAATTACGTAAACCGAATAAAAACTTATTTTTTTCTAACAAAGTAAAAAAGGATATAAAATTTCACAAGCTTATTAAAAAATATATAACTAACTAAAAATTGAAAACTTATTAAAACTAAATATAACATAAACAAACTGATGCAATCTGATTAATAAATATATAACAATATAAATTTAAAAAAAAAATATATATATATATATATATATACACACACACACACACAAACACATCGGTGGAGGCGGTAGAATGGTGAGTTTTAGAAAGAGTATAGAGATTGTTTTGAAGAAAATAATTAAATGAAAAAAAAAGTGAAAGAAAAAAATGAAAAGTTTTTTGCATTAATTGCACATTTACAACGTCATATTCTGTCAATAAAGATTGAGACACTTTGAAATTATGAACATATATATATATATATATATATATATATATATATATATATATATATATATATATATATATATATATATATATATATATATATATATATATATATATATATATATATACATGAAAAAATAATTCAGTCAATTTTAATGAATAACATGTCGTCTACAATCAAAGAAGTAAGTGATTTTTTTAAATTATTTTCAACTTTTGTAATATTTTGTTTTGTTTTTTGGTTTTTTCCTTTTGCCTAAATATAAATTTTAACTTGTATTTTGACTTTTTTTTCCTTTTATACTTCAAAATTTTTTTTCTTATATAAATTTATTTATTGATTAATTAAATGTATTTTAGTTTATAAGAAATATTTGTTACATTGTAGGTAATATTGTCACTTCTATTTATTTTAAATAAAAAAACGTTATTGTTGGACAATATTATATTTGATTATTTTATGTTTTTATATTTATGCATACAATTTATTTATTTTATATATGAACCTCTTTAAAGCTTAATATACATTGAATTCAGCATTTTTATAATTTAATGTATTCATTTTGTACATCAACTTCATCAATATTTAATTAAATTTTTAAATATTGAAAATTTCTGCTTCCATCTCAATTTGAAGAATTAAATAATCGGGATTCAGTTTCTTTTGTTATTTTGGTTTTTACATTTGTTTCTCAAGATGCATATAAAACATCAATATTTGTTATTCATAATTTTTGTGTAAAAAGGAGCTTTAATATGAAAAAACCAACATTTTTTTTTGTTTTTGCGGTATAGCCTCTTCGTGTTATTTTTTTACCAATAAAATCTTCAAAATATTTATTTGTTTTTGATTTTCAGGATTTTGTTTCCCAACAAAGCCATTAAGTTTGAGGACTTTTCATGGAAAATAAGTGAAAGATGTTGATTTTTTTGTGGAAAATACATGGTTGATTTTTTTTCCGAAAACCAAAAAGAAAACAATTAATAACCTGAGAACTTTATTAGGAAAAAATAAAATGGAGAGATGAAACCACAAAAAACATGAAAACATGTTGTTTTGTTCATATAAAACTTTAATATATATATATATATATATATATATATATATATATATATATATATATATATATATATATATATATAGGGTTGGGATCATTGCAGAACCTTAATTTAGTGCAGAACCATAGAATAATTTAATGGTCTTGATTAAAAGAGTTAAGTTTGGAATTAGTGAAAAAAAGATTGGTAATAGTGATATTTTAATTCTAGGGTAAAAAAGGAAAAGATTGGAAATAGCAAAAAGATTGACATTAGCAAAATAGATATCCTTTTTATTTAAATTAAAATAATATTAATATTATTAATTTTTAAATCAAAAAATTATACCATAAAAACGAGAATTTTATACTCTTTAAAACGAGACCGGTCATGATATATTTTTTTCGAAAATATTTTACGTGTTTATTTTTCATAAAAAAAAAAAATTACCCAGACCACGATGCAATATATCATGGTGAGATAATGAGATCATTCGATATCGAATGAACACTTTGATATCGTATATTTAACGTCAATGCAACACTGCATATACGATCATTATTAACAGAGCTAAAATAATAGTCACAATTAGTAGTCAAAGTTGGTGGATTTAACGAGAACGGTTATGATATATATTTTTTATTTTTCGTAAAAAAAATTTTACTCAGACCACGATGCAATATATCATGGTGAGATCATTCGATATCGAATGAACACTTTGATATCGTATATTTAATGTCAATGCAATATTGCATATACGTTCATTACTAACAGAGCCAAAATAATAGTCACAATTAGTAGTCAAAGTTGGTGGATTTAACGAGAACGGTTATGATATATATTTTTTTATTTTTCGTAAAAAAATTTTACCACGATGCAATATATCATGGTGAGATCATGAGATCATTCGATATCGAATGAACACTTTGATACCGTATATTTAACGTCGATGCAACACTGCATATACGTTCATTATTAACAGAGATAAATAATAGTCAAAATTAGTAGTCAAATTTGGTGGATTTAACGAGAACGGTCATGAATATATTTTTTTGAAAAAAAATTTACGTGTTTATTTTTCGTAAATTTTTTTTACCCATACGACCATTCGATGTCGAATGAACACTTTGATATCGTATATTTAACGTCGATGCAACACTGCATGTCCATTATATATTAAAAGAGTAAAAAAAAAAGTCAAAGTGGACAGTCAAACTTGGTAGGCTGCTATTAATTCAATGTTAATTGTATAATTACCATCTTATCCCTAGTGTTATATTATAATCTAATGGTTTAGATTGGTTCTATGGTTCTGCACTAAATTAAGGTTCTGCAATGATCCCAACCCTATATATATATATATATATAGACACACACACACACACGCTTTAGACATCATCAATTGAGTCAAACGGAATTTATTAAAAAAAACATGTAATCCATTAACACTTAAATACACAGATGCATTGACGTTGTTATCATTATTGAACATGTTTCTATTTATTAACATCATATCTTATCTTAAGCGATAAAAACTACATATTCATGACGGAAACCCGCAGCAACGCGCGGGCAACATAACACTAGTTAAACACAAATCACAACAGAAAATATTGTTCGAATCCTTTTATTCCGTTTTAATTTTCTTATCGAGAGGGGACGGATCTGTTCTTTTCTGTAACTTTCCTCATCTCCTAACAAGCAAAACTTTGTTATGTCTTCTAACAATAACCGCAACTAATTGATTAAAAAATTGTGTATATACGAAGGCAACAAACTTTGATAATTTTTGTCATGGAAGTCTGCAGTCTGCTACCATCAAAGACAAGGTTGATGTGATAATGACTAGTGTTTTGTACCTAGAAAAAAGCCTCGGGAAGCAATCGAAAAGGACATTCCCACAATCTGTAAAAACAACTTCCTTCCAATAAGTAAAAAACAACTCCCAGATGATCGAAGGAACGAATAATAAGATAAGTTGTAGTAAATACAGGGCCGGTCCTGTGATTTTTAATGCCCTGGGCAAAACAACATAAAAAATGCCCCTTCTAAAGCAATTAGACAAAAAAACCCACTAAATTTTAGGGGTTTGACACCAAATCAAGCTAGACAACCCATTCCTAGCCAAATTTATTAAGAAATAAAATGTTGCAGCATGAATACACAAATTTTAAGTTTTTCTATAACAAGTACACCATAGATCTATGAAGATAATTATCAACTACGGCAGTAACTCAGTAAGACTATAAAATAAAAAATACTTGAGAATATAAAGATAAAGCTAATTTAACTGGTGCGAGCCGTGAGCAAACAACAAATGGACTTTTAAAGAAAATCTACATTCAAATTAACTCAACCTGCCACAACCCACAGATCCTAATGCAAATAGTCAAACTTATAAGATCAGATTAAATGGAAGGTTGTTAGCATCGAGTTTGAAGGGAAGAAAACGCACAAGTTATCAGCGAGTATCCATCAATGCATACAAAATGAAATGTCAACAATCTGTACCTAACTTAAGGGTCCATGGTTTTAAGCATGACCTCTGCAGTATCAACACCTGATTTAATGGTTCATGGTTTCAAGCATGGCTCTTTGCAATATAAACACTTATCAGTCCACCCACACTTAAAAAGCTAAAACAAGTAAAACACCAAACGACATTTTCTGCTATCACCAATGATGTTATTTTAACTGACATTTTTTGTTGATTATCATCACAATTCTCCCTCAACATGCTTAAAATTTTTATTTAGGAGTACATTCTTCAGTCTTCATCTACATTATTTTCCTATCAAAAATATGTACTGCTCATATAATCTGATCCACAAGATCTTGGAGAAAAGAGGGGTGGGTGGGGGAATCCAGAAACAGTATTTAGTCTTTTTATTATGTTATCTTATGAGGTAAAAGAGCCTGAACTTCTATAAATATTAAAATAAACCATTGAAGTGATCATCAAAAAAAATCTACAAGTTATAGTGATCATCAAAATAATTTACAAGTTATAGTTACCTTCAACCAGGTAAATCAAGACCTCCATATGATGAAGACGCCAAACAACGAGCACGGAGCATCATAACAATAGAATACGAGCCAAATCCGTACAGAATCTGAAGAAGTCGATCAGTGAGTTTATGATCTCTCGATCAAATATGTAGAGAAAATACTGAAAACAATAGAAGGAGGCGACGCGCTGCTCGTGACTGTTCGTCTTCGTGTCATCGTGATTTCCCAAGGAGCGATGCCTGTGATTTTCCAAATCCATACAGAATCATCTGCTCGTGACTTCCCAAGGAAGCGTTGCCTCTAGGGATGGCAATGGGGCGGGGCGGGGCGGGGATCTCAGTTCCCATCCCCATCCCCGCTTCATAATCATCTCCCCCATCCCCGGCCCCATCCCCGTCGGGGAATGAGTTTCTATTCCCATCCCCGTCCCAATCGGGGATCCCCGTCGGGGAATCGAGTTTTTCAAGCTCCTAAAGATTATTTAAATTTAAACTATAAATAGTAATTTAGTATAAAAATATATGTAAATAAACATTAAAAAAATTAATTCAAACATATTTGAGGTATTTACATATATAACCTATAATCTGTAATAAAACTAAAACAAAGAAATGGATGCAAAACATTTATAAAACCAATGAAATGAAAAATAACAATAGTATTTTAAACTATAGAAAAGTCATATACAATGATATTTAATATATTATATAAAATGTAATGAATAATTTACATTGTAAAGTTAAATATATATAATAATTTATATAAAAACATAATTTATAACCGGGGTCGGGTTCGGGGTCGGGGATTAAAGTGTCTCCCATCCCCGCCCCATCCCCATTATTTTAAATCGGGGATTCCCCGTCCCCATCCCCATCCCCGGTCAACTCGGGGATTCCCCGGTCAAATGGGGTCGAGTTACGGGTTCCCCATCGGGGTTGGGTTTTTTTGCCATGCCTAGTTGCCTCTGATTTGAAAATAAAGAACCGTCGCATGCGTCTGCCATGCGTCTGCCCATCTTCTTCGTTGACTTCTTCAATTTTTCTTAGGGTTGTGGTGTTTTGGACTGGACTTGTTTTAAAAATGGGCCTACTATTCTTTCAAAGACAAAATTTTTCTGATGCCCACAAAGACTAAGCTGCCCTGGGCCGTAGCCCAGTTCGCCCCCCTTATTGGGCCGGGCCTGAGTAAATATATACAGAAAACAAATAAAAAAGTTAGCAGCAGCAGTAACAATGTACAAAGTTTGGGTCTGTCTCATACATTGATGACGTGATAAATAAAATTATCGACTTGGATACCAAGGTGGATGGAGTGGGGTGGTTTGGGTAGGAGTGGTAGGGTTTTAGGTTAGGGGTATATTTGTAAGCAGTTAGCTTCTCTTGTTGAAAAGAATTAAATTTCATCGATATTGTAAAGGAATGACATTTTCCTTCATTTATTGGAAAATCTCAGAAATAATCCAATTCTACCAAACCAAACGCCACCTCAGACTCCCCCTAATATTTTAAATCGTAGATGCCTTGCACTTTTTAGAGTAGAAAATATTTCCTAAATGATGATGTAAATTCTTGGACGAAATCCTGATAAATGAAAATGTCACATAATGCAAATCCCAGGAAAAAAAAAAAATATGTGAACAAACACCCCTTTGGTTTATTTTACATATTATATTGTAGGATTATTGCCACAAACATCCCCATAGAGTGGCAACAAGATGATTCAGGCCGAAAATGGTACCCGTCCCCAAAACCGATAACCAATATGCCTCCCGAACCACCCCCTCACCGTCATTGATGGTAACGGAGCTTTATGATTGATTTCTCGAATCCCCTTCATAGACTCGGTAAGAAAACAATTTCATCCTTACCTTGACTGGAAATTATCCGAAGAACAAAGCTCAAAAATAGGTGATAAACAACATTAACATCAAGCAAGTATTAGGGGTGTGCAAAATAACCGAACCCGAATAACCCACCCGAACCGAACCTTATTCGGGTTAAATGGGTCGGGTTATTCGGTTTTCGGGTCTGTTAATCGGGTTAAATGGTAACCGAATAAGGTTTTCGGTTTGGGTATCGGGTGAGATGTAAAAAATTCGGGTTACACGAATAACCCGATTAACCCATACATCAATAATTAAAAAAATTAATAATTATAATATATCATTCATTTTGGAATCTTGCATCTACTTTAGTAAAGATGTAGGTTTTTATCTTTTACAAACCAAAAACACGTCTCTTTTCGACTCTTCTACGGTTCCCCATATATAGAATATAAATATTTAAATACTTAATTTTAAACTTTTTAACTCGCTTAACCCGTTCTACCCATTTTACCCAAACCATTTAACTCATTTAAACCATTTTATAGAGAATTCTATTTTTATACTAAAACCGATTAACCCATTT
Source organism: Centrapalus pauciflorus (assembly GCA_020465985.1). Taxonomy (NCBI): domain Eukaryota; kingdom Viridiplantae; phylum Streptophyta; class Magnoliopsida; order Asterales; family Asteraceae; genus Centrapalus; species Centrapalus pauciflorus. Next base: position 365,167 of record JAANYP010004891.1, on the reverse strand, counting down.
AACCCAAACCGAATAACCCGTTACCCATTTAACCCAAAACCGATTAACCCGTTCTCTTATTTGGTTCGGGTTCGGGTAGTTAACATATGCCCTCATACCCGAATAACCCGAAACTCGTTTAACCCGCCCGAATAACACCCCTAGCAAGTATAATATAAGTTAAAGTCAACTGCTCAACATTTTCACTTGGTAGATTTTGATTTTTGAAGTTTCAAAAAACAAAACAAACCAAGAACAAGTTGAACAAAAACTTGAAACTAAAACTGAGCAACCAAGCTATTAAAAGGAAATAAAAGATAGAGCTTACGAGTGTATCTATATTTTCAAGCGTGATGTCTATGAAACAAATAACAAAGAAAATATACAATTTTTTAATTATATTAGGCCAGCTTGATCACTCCAATAAAAGTGTCATTTAGTGACACACACGTTTTTAGTGACACAAAAAAATATCAATATATCTTACGTTTAGTGTCACTTATGAAAAAGAGTAGGTGTAGAACAATTTTACTCACACTATTCTGGAGTAGTGACACAAAAACATTGTCACAAAAATACTTAAGGTCTATACCCACATACATTTTTAGTCACTATATATCTATATCCACTCCACTTTTACCCACTCATTTTATTGTGGAGGTAAAAGATTTTGGTAGCTATAGTGACACTTTTTTTACAACAAAATTAGTGGGTAAAAATGGAGCCATAGCGACTAAGTGTATATGGGTATAGACTTCAAGTATCTTTGTGACACTATTTTAAAAAAGTGTGGGTAAAAAATTGATCTATACATACTTATTTTCATAGGTGACACTGAAATAAATATATAGTGACACATTTTCTGTGTCACTAGATGACATTTTTCTTGTAATGAGTGGACATGGTAGGCCCCATATCGAACCCTGATAATAATCTGATCGCTGACCCATTAACTAGTCCACGAACCCGGCCCAAAAATTTTGTTATTATGTCCAGTCAGTTTGGGGTTTCTTGTTATTACAGAGGTTGTAAATCACATAACTAAATAACTAATAGACAAGTATAACTAATAGAGCTTTTTTTGTTATTGCAAACACAACATCAATCATGTTTTTTGTTTGGTCACATTGTCTCTCTCGATCGTAGTATCTTAACTCCCATATACCTGCGAACCAATATACAAAACAACGTTAGTTCGTGTTGAGTCATCCTCGTACCACTAATTAAGAGGGTGTTTGGATTTGCTTATAAAAAAGTACTGTGGCGTTTTGAAAACTGACAATTAGATCATAGCTTTAACAAAAAGTGTTGCAGAAAATGTAGTGGTTGGTTTAGCTTCTGCTGTTTGCTAACATAATTATCAATTAATCAGTTTTTAAAGTGTTTGGATTTGTGTTTTTACTTGTAAAATGACCAAATAATCACTTATTAAGGAAATAAGCTACATTTTTTAACTTATGAAAAAGTGTGGTAGGATTAACTATAAACACGCATAATCACTTATATACGTATGTAATCCAAACACTTTAAACCAATTATTTGCGTTATTGTAACATAATAACCTAATAATCTCGTTCATAACGCAAAACCAAACAACCTCTCAATCAGATAATTCATATATAAATACCTTCCAAGCATCATAAGGGTGGCTTGAGGATTAGTTCCCGGAGCCGTACTAAAGATGGATCCATCTATAACTCGAAGACCATCAACACCAATAACCCGATAATCATGATCAACAACTTCCCCAACACGACAACCCCCGTGGTAATGCCACATGGTACTAACCGTGTCCTTGCAAAATTGTTCCAACGACGAGGTTGATGTGGTACTGTTTCTATGTACCGGAGGAACCAAACTCACAGTGATGTTAAGAAGGTCTTTCGTATTGAGAAAATGGTATTTAAACTTTGAAAATGCTTTCGTTTTGATCGTTCTTATGACTGTTGCTAGCCCCTCCACGCATCTTTTTAAGTCAACCGGCTCTTTGAAATAATTGAATGTCACTGATGGGTTGTCATTAGGGTCGCGACTTCGTAGCTCTAAGTGACCCCTCGATACCGGGCCCAATATCTTTTCAAACACAAATCCTCCCATCTACACGATGCAATTAGACTGGTGTGACCACACAAAGGTTAAAGAACAGTAGTAGCTTTGTTTTATACGGGGTGACAATTTGAGCTCATTCAAGCAAATGGGTCAAACGGGTTGACGATCAAAAGTCATAAATTTTACATAATTTTGAAATTTTTTTCAAAGAACAAATTTTTTAATACATCGTTTTATAAATTTTCATTTTTAAAAAAAATTATGTTCTATATTAGTTTTTAAAATGGGTCCATTTAACCCTTCAGCCCGTTTGGCACGTTGGGTCAAGATTGCACCCCTAGTTTTATACAACTAACTATACATACATTTGATGAAATGTTTTTGTACCGTCCGTTGGCCATGTTGGGACCGCTATAGCCCTCGATATAGTTACCTGTGTGAGTGATACCGACAACCTCAACGATACTAAACTCAACGGGGATCGGCGACGTGACAAAAATCGCAGCCTTCGGGTTGTCCGCCATGCCGTTACCAATACCGGGCTGGGCCAACACAACATCGATGCCATGGGACCGAAGCTGGTCCATTGGGCCAAGCCCACTGAACATCAGAAGTTGTGGGCTTCCTAATGCTCCAGCAGAAACAATTATTTCATTTGTTGACCCTTTTCTCAAATATGCTTGATGCTTCTTGCCTAACGAGTCTTTAAACACCACCCCATGAGCCATTGGTTTTGATGATTTGCCTGCGCATGCGTAACTATTAGTAATCTTAATTGACACCATGATATATGTAAGTGTTAACGACTCTACTCTTTTATTAATTTCTGTCTGGATTAAAGTTTTTATTAAATTATGTCTGGATTAAAAATAACAGGATTATTAAGGATTATCATGCCAAATGGTAGGATTTGCGTAAAATACTTAGATGGCGTTTGGTTCATGGAATTAATGTAAATCGAAGGAATTGGAAATAGAATTTTAGTTATTAATATGGTTGATGGTGAGGGTATAAGATAATTTTTAGTATTGGTTAGGGATATAGGTTGTAATTTAATTTATGTATATGTTGGAATTTAATTCATGTATGAGTTGGGAAGAATGTCAAAATCCTGTAAACAAAAAAATTTGATGGAAAATACATAAAATTTAACATTTGTCTTGATTATCAATAATTCTAAACAAACTAAATTTAAATTCTAATTCCATTGAATTTCATTCCACAAACTAAACGCTACCTTGCAGGAAAAGTAAAAGGCTGAATGGAAAGGAGATAAGTTTTTGGGCTGAACTCTGAAGGAGATAGAAAAACAAAAGAAAGTTGAACATTTAATTAAGCATTTATTCTATTCAGTCAATTAAGTGGCCATTTGGTTCGCAGATTTTTTTTCTCTGAGATTTGCACTTTGTCAAAGGATTTGCATTTGTCAGAATTTTGTCAAAGATTCTGCGTTGTCTTATAGAAAAAATTTGCTAATCTGGAGAATTAAATATAACTGAGATTTAAAATCTTAGGGGGAGACTGAATTTTTAAATAACAAAGAAGCAAGAGATTTATGAATCCTATGAATTTAAATCCTTACTGAAATTCGTGAACCAATCATAAGATTTTAAATACAAATCCCAAATCAAACACCCCCAAGTCTTCAACAAACATACCTTTCATCTGAAACATGATTTTGTGAACCGATGCATGCAGATACAGTGTGAGCCGGCGACTATTAGTAGCATACCGAATAAGCAAATTAGCAGCCGAATGCCGACGTCCATTTTCGTCAAAAATGGTGCCACCGACTTTCGTCCCATACGAATGATTGTATGTAAACCCATTATCCGGAGTTATTCCGGCCTCCAACAACCCAGCCTTCAATGCAGATTGCCATTGTCGTACAACCGGCTTAAAAACAATCGCCTTTTCAACCCATCGATACGACTCATCGACCAACTTTTCATCCCGGCCATCCGGCATCCTTAACATCCACCGATGAGGCCCGCGAGTAAAAACCAGCGTTGATTGAAGTCCCGCCACCTAGTACGCGTCCACGAGCATTTGGCACGCCATCTTGAGAGATGAATAGCTGCGCAGGCGAAGTGGGTGAGGTGTCCATCAGTGCAGCGCCGAAAGCAGTGATGTTGGTGATGTTGGCATTGTCAAAAGGATTCCCCCCACGCTCAAGGAGCAGGACAGAAGAGTTTTCCGACAAAGTGGCGGCTAGCGGACAGCCAGCAGTGCCGCCGCCGATAACAATATAGTCGAAATAAGAAATGTTTGGTGCCGTGGTTGCCTCATGCATGAACGGAGCTGTATATATATAACAGAAATTAAGTTCAAATCCATTAAACTCTTCAATTGTAAAAACTTAACGAATATATAAATACAGAAAAAATCAACATTATAAACCCTAATCGAAGGAGAGAGAGAACCGGCCGTGAACCTTTCTCCGCCAAACAAATTCTCTGGAAAAAGAGAAAACCGGCAAAGATTAGCAACCACAACTCCGAAACCTTCATTTAGAAAACAAATCGAATCAACAAATGTGGACAAGTCTGAGGATCGATCTAATTTATAATATATAATAATAATAATATAATTAGATTATATTATATTATTAAAATACTATACAATACTATATATATTATCTACGCTATTAAATTTTCGTTATTTATTTTTTGACTAAATTATACAAATAGTCCTATGATTAGTCTCTGAAAATATTTTATTTTATTGCACTTTGTTCCCTGAAATAACGCGGTTAATTTGAGTCTTTAGCCTTAATGACATTTTTCTTTTTTTTTTTTCTATCTTTTAGGAACCATTTATGTAGTTTTCAATATGCTCTTATTGTTTTTTCTTTATTGTTTTTTATATTATAATTTATTTCATATATATCTTTTGAATTTTTTTATAACATTTTATTTTTTAATTACTAATTATTATTTTTATTATTTGTATGTTTATTTTTATTATTAGTGTTAATTTTTTTTAATATTACCATGATTATTTACAAATGATTATTATTATATTATAGATCTGATTAGTTATTTTTTTAAACTGGTTATTGAAAATTTAAATTTTTTCCATTATTTTTTTCATTAATTTATGAAAATTAAAAAACGAAACTTAGTTGTCTTTGTGTTTGGAAAATCTAATATCGGAATGATCTTTTTCCTTTGTTCAATAAATTCAAAATGATGACATGTTAAAGCTTTGTCATTCAGAAAAATTATAATCATAATGGTTTATCGTTTCTTTCTAAGATTTATTAAAAATAAAAAATTTTCATTGTTATTTCATTCAAAAAACTGAAAAAGAAAAAGAAATGATTTCTCATTTTATGTTCGAAAAATAAAAATAAATATGGGTCATTTTTTTGTTCAAAAAAAAAACTATAAGGCTCATCATGTATATTTTTTAAATAATTATAGTAATATAAACAAAATCAACAGTTGTCAAAGCAGTAAACTTAATTATTAATTTTTAGGGTAAATTACAAATTTGGTCCCTGTGGTTAAAGGCAAATTACGGATCCGGTCCCTCTATAGAAGAAATTACAAAATTGATGACTGTGGTTAACATTTTGTTACGGATTAGGTCCCTGCCCCTAACTCCGTTAGTTTTCCACGTTAACCTAAGGGGTATTTTCGTCAAATTACTTTTTATCCTTCCTTTCTTCTCCATTTAACCCTTTACCAGATTGTGACTCCCTCTCTCTCTTTCTTCAACATTTCAACCATTCTTCTCCATTTAACCCTTTACCAGGTGTGTATTTCGGTGTATTCGTTGTCTCACGAACCAGTTTCACTTTATGCCATACTAACCATCCAATGATATAAACAAGACGCTGAGCATTTTTTATTGCATCAAACATGTCTATCCAACATGTACCATGAACATAGTGCATGCCACCGTCAAGCTGAGTACTTGGAAGGCTATTATGAGGTACATGTGCATCTTGATACAAAGTAACTTGCCCATCTCTCCTCAAGGGAAAGTAAGTGTTAGGAACCTCAAAATATTGAGGACCAGCTCCAACTCCATTGTGATATAAGGTCAATCTTTCAATTGGAATGTATTGCAATGCAAGTTTCAAGCAGGTTCCATTCTTGAAAAGTTTCCCATTCGTATTCATCAAGGGAAACCTTCCTTCGACTTTAGATCCAGAATATATGTGCTCAACTGGGATTGTCACGACTCCTATAAGTTGAGATCCCACCGCATCACTGTCTTTAACAAGGAAATGAATCTCAGAAGCATGATGTGCAACGTGAACATTAAATTGTTGATTCCAAACAGGGTTTTCACTGTTCTTAATCACATATGTCTTCCCAACGACTACACTTTGATATCGCAAAATTTACATATATTTTCTGGCGATATTTTTCCTCTATTTTACCTATTTTTATTGTTCCCGATTATCAATGTTGGTCATTTACGAAATTTGTTTGATTTCAGCCTTTATTGTAGAAAAGATGAAGGTTTGGGCTCCAGCAGGATTTGACTCGCCGAGTCAAATCACCCACTCGCCGAGTGGATCTTAAATTCAGAATATCCAGATTTCAGAAAGTTTTGACTCGACGAGTCATATGGATGACTCGCCGAGTGGACTGCTGATTGTACGTGATGGCTGTTACTGGCGGTCCACTGAGCATTCGACACTTCATCGACTCGCCGAGTCGATTCTGGTGACTCGCCGAGTGGGTTGTTGATTGTACGTGCGGGTTGTTACGACCGGTCCAATGAGAATTCGACATGTCATCGACTCGCCGAGTCGATTCTGATGACTCGCCGAGTCGACCGCAGATATATAAACCTTTCATTCTTTTCAGCAAGGGGGAGACGAACTTTTCACCATTTTTTGACATAGAAACTCTGCTCGTTTTGGAGAAGAAAAGGGGATTTCGGCTGGTTTCAAAGACTTCATCAAGAGGGAACAACATTGCTACATCAAGAATCATCATTTGGGGAGTTTACTCGTATCTCAATCTTTTGATTATGTGTAAACTTATGATTTTCATTGTGTTCTTGATGGATTTACTCCAAAATATGGAGTAGTGTTTTGTTGTAATCATTTGGGGTTAAAAACCCTAAACATTGGATGATGTTATTTTTCGTGGTTAGAATGAATATATTTACCGTTGATCTTTTCATGAAATAGAGTTTTGATATAATGTTTGAGATAAATGATGAATGTATGATCTTGGATGATATATTTATGTGATGTTAGTCAATATTTGGTCATTCATTATTAACAAATTACTTTGTTGGTAGTTTTGATATTGTGAGATTCAAAAAGGGATTTCATTAATTATTTTGATCAAACATAATATCAAGGTTTGTGATTTGGATGTGAGTCTAATTATAAACCACTTTGAGATCGTTAAATTTGATTATTTTCATGATTAGATCATATTTGCAAGTGGATTGATAATATTTGAATGTTTAACTTTAATATGATTGAGTGATCTACATATTTTAGTTAATTAATCTTTTGAGGATTATAACATTATTCTTGAGTGACCTTGATAATGTTATGGTTATTGCTTGCTAAATGAGTTTTTGATAAATGTGTAGTTGAGTGATCTTTACACATTTAGAATTAATTCTAGGATTAATATTTATTCATTTTATTGAGTGATCTTTATATGAATAATAGTTAATCCTTTTTATATTCATTTTATCCTTATGCTTATTGTCGTTATCCAATGTTTAGGGGAAAAGATTCCAAATAATTACACCTTTTGATATAAGTTTTTCTTAGTGGTAAATTTCATTGTGTGTTAATTAAGTTGTGGAATTTTCGGTTCGAATCATTCTTAAACACCAATTCGATTTTTAACTAATCTTTAGCTATCATCTGTTTTTCTTATTTCATCTCTGTCCCTGTGTTCGATATCCGGACTTACCTAAACTATATTAGTAAACGATAGGTGATACTTGCCTATTTGTCCGCTAGTTTAGCTTAGTTATTTCCCATTTTTATTAAAACAAAAAGGTGTGTTAGCGGCACATCAAGTTTTTTTGGCGCCGTTGCCGGGGACTAGACGGTGATATTTGAAATAGTTGAAAGTTTTTGATTAGTGACCCTTTTTGGGAATTTATTCCCAAAAAGTTATTACATTGTCTTAAATTTAATTTATTCTTTAGACTTGTTCAGATCTACGTAATCGTGTTTGTTTGGGCTGTTGTAGGCGTTTATGAACAGGAATCTTCTCTCGGATCTTACTGAACCGTTGTCAGATCCGGAAAGATTAATTCGCAAGAGAAACAAACAACAAAAAGATTCAGACGTGGACAACGAGCAAGGAACACCGAGCACCCCAATTAACGGTTCACCGATAATTGTGGTTCATAACATTGAAAATTCAGAACCAAAGACTGAACCTCAAGTTGTTACAAACATGGCAGCTCCAGATAGACGTACAATGCGAGAGCGAGCTAAGCCAACGAACGCCGGAACGGGATCGGCTATCATTCGGGAAAATGCCCCAGGAGCAAATTATGAAGTCAAGACTCAACATCTGCAATATCTGAGTCAAATGTGTCCATTTGACGGCCTTGAGTCGGATGATCCTAATGCACATCTCACTCGATTCTTAGATATCTGTGATATCATAAAGAGTCGAGAAACTCCTGTAGCATCTTTACATTTGCGTTTATTTCCCTATACTTTGCGTGGTGCCGCACAAACATGGTTTAATTCACTCACTCCCCAATCAATTGGCACATGGGAGGAACTTGTTGATAGATTTTTAATGCGTTATTTTCCACCTTCTAAAACTACCCGTTTTCTAAATGATATTCATAATTTTGTGCAGGAAAGTGGAGAATCCATATTTGAAGCTTGGAAAAGATTTAAAGGATTGTTAAGGAAGTGTCCACACCATGGTATGGATACTTATGCTCAAGTGTATCAATTCTACACGGGATTAACAGATACAACTCGGGAAGTCTTAGACTTAAAAGCAGGCGGATGTGTTATGGATAATGTACCCGAGGATGCATATAGAGCAATAGAGAAAGCCGCCACCAATTCTCAAGAATGGCATTCATCACGACATAGATCACTTCAGGGCCCTGTGAAACAAAGTGATGATGTTACTACAATAAAAGATGAGATGGCGAGAATGAGCAAACAATTGACTCTTTTGCAAGGTCCAACAAGCCAAGCAAGACAAGTATGTCAAATCTGTGAGGGTCCTCACACTGCCCTCGATTGTCCATCAAGGATGAAACTCCTCACTAGACAATCAACAAGTAATGCTATTCAAGAGGTTTGTCAAATATGTGGAGGAGGTCATTCGGCAAGGAATTGTGAAGAAGATAAGATCGAAGACTCATTGGAGGAGGATGTGTTGTATTCACATGGAGATAGGTATGATAATCCAAGAGGGAAGCTTGCATTTCAACCACCCCCTCAAGCATACTACAATCCCAATGTTGACAATAGAAACCATTCAAACTTCCGATGGCGTCAACCTAATGATCCACCACAAATTCCACCCGGTTTTGAAGGTGCAAGTTCATCCAATCCTAGGAATGCACCTTATCAACCCCGTTACCCAAGCACAGCTCAATATCAACAAAGGGCACACGTCCAATCATCTCAACCCCCAATAAATCCAAATATTCCACCACCCGAAGCAAAACCAACTCTTGAGGATATAGTTCGCAACCAACAAGCCTCAATTCAAAATTTGGAGAAACAAGTTGGACAAATTGCGCAACTATTGGCCGAAAGAGAGAAAGGAAAGATGCCATCTAACACAGAAGGCAATCCAAAAGAACAAGCCAAGGCCATCACATTGAGAAGTGGCAAAGAAGTGGTATCGAACCCTTCTCCCTCTGTTTCTAATACTAATTCTAACTCTAATGTTGAGCAGGTAACCGAAGAACAAAATGACGAGGTGCAAAAAGATCGCCAAGGAAGTACCGCACAAGTCAAAATTACGGTTAAACAACACGAGCCAAAAATTCCTTACCCACAACGCTTGAAGAAAGAAAAGTTGGAGGAACAGTATGGTAAATTTCTTGAACTCATCAAGCAACTTCATATTAACTTACCTTTTGTTGATGCTCTTTCACAGATGCCGAAATATGCCAAATTTATGAAAGATATGCTCACCAACAAGCAAAAGCTTGAAGGGATTTCGAAGGTGTTGCTAAGTGAAGAGTGCTCGGCAGTTTTGCAAAACAAGTTACCCGAAAAGAAGAGTGATCCAGGGAGTTTTACTATCCCTTGTTTGATTGGTAACTTATCTGTGAGTAATGCATTAGCGGATCTAGGTGCTAGCATAAATTTAATGCCATATTCTGTTTTTGCAAAGCTAGGCCTATGTGAACCTAAACCAACAAGAATGAGTATTCAATTAGCCGATAGGTCGGTTAAATACCCTAGAGGTATTGTTGAGAATATGTTGGTTAAGGTAGATAAATTTGTTTTTCCTGTGGATTTCGTGATTCTTGACATGGATGAGGACAAGACCGTACCCCTAATTTTAGGGAGGCCTTTCTTAGCTACATCAGGTGCCCTCATTGATGTACAAAATGGCAAACTAACTCTTAATGTAGGTGATGAAAAGGTAACATTTGAGATAAAAAGCTCTATGAGACATTCTCATGATCAAGATGATTACCTTTATTTTGTTGATGCCATTGACTTTGTTGTTGAGGATTTTGTAAAGGAATTCGTTGAAGCTAATGATTTGGATGAGTTGTTCGTGGATGGGAGATACATTGATTCGTATCATGAGGAGATTGTAAATGAGCTCGCATATATGCTAGCCAACGAACCATCGGACAAGCAGAAGTTGGCCGAGGAAATGGAGCAAGGTGTGAACTCGAAATCGAAGTCATCAATTGAAGAACCACCAACTTTGGAACTGAAGGAACTTCCAGCGCACTTAGAGTATGCTTTCCTTGAAGGTGAATCACGATTACCTGTAATAATTGCTTCTAACCTTACTAACAATGAAAAACAGAAATTGTTAGATGTTTTAAAGGCTCATAAGCAGGCTCTAGCATGGAAGATCTCGGATATCAAAGGTATAAGTCCTTCCTTTTGTATGCACAAAATATTCATGGAAGATGAATACAAGCCGGTTGTGCAACCACAAAGACGACTCAACCCCAACATGAAAGATGTGGTAAGAAACGAGGTAATTAAACTTTTAGATGCAGGTTTGATTTACCCCATTTCAGACAGCCCATGGGTGAGTCCTGTACAAGTCGTGCCAAAGAAAGGAGGGATGACTGTCATCAAGAATGAAAATAATGAGCTGATTCCTACAAGAACCATCACAGGTTGGAGAGTGTGTATTGATTATAGGAAACTCAATGATGCCACAAGAAAGAATCATTTCCCTTTGCCCTTTATTGATCAAATGCTTGAACGATTATCTGGGAATATGTTTTACTGCTTTCTTGATGGTTTTTCAGGATATTTTCAGATTCCAATAGCTCCGGAAGATCAAGAAAAGACCACCTTTACTTGCCCATACGGTATATTTGCGTATAGAAGGATGCCTTTTGGATTGTGCAATGCACCGGCTACCTTTCAAAGGTGCATGATGGCGATATTTCACGATATGATCGAGGACTCCATGGAGGTTTTTATGGATGATTTTTCTGTATTTGGTAGTTCCTTTGATCATTGTTTGCTTAATCTTGAAAAGATGCTCACTAGGTGTGAAGAAACCAATCTTGTGTTGAATTGGGAAAAATGTCATTTCATGGTAAGAGAAGGCATTGTGTTAGGACATAAGATTTCACAATTGGGAATGGAAGTTGATAAAGCAAAGGTTGACACTATTTCAAAGCTTCCTCCTCCCACTTCTGTGAAATCAGTTAGGAGTTTCTTAGGCCATGCGGGATTTTATAGAAGGTTCATAAAAGATTTTTCAAAGATTGCAAGGCCTATGACTCAACTCCTAGAAAAAGATGTTCCTTTCAATTTTTCTGATGAACGCTTGAATTCTTTTAATATTTTGAAAGAAAGATTGACTAATGCCCCTATCATGGTAGCACCTGATTGGACTTTACCGTTTGAATTAATGTGTGATGCCAGTGACTTCGCAGTTGGAGCAGTTTTAGGCCAAAGGAAGGATAAGCACTTTCAACCCATTTACTACGCTAGCAAAACGCTCACCGATGCTCAAGAGAATTACACGACAACGGAAAAGGAGCTTCTAGCTGTAGTTTTTGCTTTTGATAAATTTCGTGCATATTTGGTTTTATCTAAAACCATAGTTTACACGGATCATTCTGCGCTTAAATATCTTTTTGCTAACAAGATGCAAAACCAAGGTTGATAAGATGGATCCTTCTTTTGCAGGAATTTGATATTGAAATCAAAGATAAGAAAGGTGCTGAAAATCTAGCTGCTGATCATTTATCACGATTGGAGAATCCGGAAATGGAAGAATTGATTGAATCCACCATTAATGACAATTTTCCGGATGAGCATCTCATGAAAGTACAGGTGGTAGATGAAATCCCTTGGTTTGCCGATATTGCTAACTATCTTGCCGGAGGAGTCCTTTTAAAGGGTATGACATATCAGCAAAAGAAGAAATTCTTTGCCGATATCAAATATTACTTTTGGGACGATCCCTATTTGTTTAGAGTTTGTGCAGATCAAGTGGTGAGAAGATGTGTGTACGGGAGAGAAGCGAGAAGCATTTTGGAGCATTGCCATAATGGACCAACAGGAGGACATTATGGAGCAAATTTAACGGCAAGGAAAGTTTTCGATTCAGGCTTCTTTTGGCCTACTATCTTCAAGGATGCTCAAGAATTGGTAAGAGCTTGTGATGCTTGCCAAAGGACAGGTAACATTTCCTCTCGTAATGAAATGCCCCAACAACCTATTCAGGTATGTGAAATTTTTGATATCTGGGAAATTGATTTTATGGGACCATTCCCATCCTCACATGGAAATAAGTATATACTTGTGGCTGTGAATTATGTTTCAAAGTGGCCGGAAGCACAAGCTTTGGCTACTAATGATGCCCGAGTTGTTGTGAGGTTTCTCAAGAAATTGTTTTCACGGTTTGGTACCCCTAGAGCTTTGATTAGTGATAGAGGTACCCATTTTTGCAATAATCAACTTGAAAAAGCTTTACAAAAGTATGGGGTAACCCATAGATTATCTACTCCATATCATCCACAAACAAGTGGACAAGTTGAAAATACAAACCGTGGCTTAAAACAAATTCTTGAGAAAACGGTGAATGTAAATAAGAAGGATTGGGCCGAGAAATTAGATGATGCGTTGTGGGCCTTTAGGACGGCTTTTAAGACCCTAATTGGTACCACCCCATTTCGTTTGGTTTATGGCAAGGCTTGCCATCTCCCAGTTGAGATTGAGCATAAAGCCTTTTGGGCACTCAAGATGTGTAACCTTGATTTAAATTTAGCCGGCAATCAAAGAAACATTCAATTGCAAGAGCTAGAAGAATTGAGGTTACACGCCTATGAGAATTCTTGCATCTATAAAGAGAAAACCAAACGGTGGCATGATGCGCGTCTTAAAAATCACGCCGACATCAAGATAGGTGACAAAGTCCTTGTTTTTAACTCACGCTTACGGCTTTTTCCTGGAAAGCTAAAATCTCGTTGGACTGGTCCTTATATTGTCAAGAATATTTTTCCATATGGCACGTTTGAGCTAGAGAATCCGAGTGATGAAAGTATGTTCAAAGTAAATGGCCATCGTGTTAAAAAGTACCTTGAGTCGGATGTAATTGGTGAGGAAGTTGAAGTCCTCAATTTGGTTCCAATCCCCACTTGAAGTAAACAAAGAGTCAAGCTTATGACTCGGAAATAAATAAGCACGTGATTGTTAGATAGTTCATTTATCTTGTTTCATGCATTTTAATTGTCAATTTCAGTGTTTTTAAGTGTCTCAAGTTGTTTGTTGTTGTTTGCAATAGTTGTCAATCTTCTTTGGCTTTCATCTTGAAAGAAATCTTGGAATTTTTCCAACAGTCAGTTTTGACTCGGCGAGTTAAACATCCCACTCGGCGAGTCAGTCATGAATTTCGGAATTAATTTGGAAACAGTCAGTTTTGACTCGGCGAGTCACCTGACCCACTCGTCGAGTCGCCTAATTTTGAGATAGTTTAATCCGGACAGAAAGTTTCCACTCGACGAGTCATGTGACTCGACTCGCCGAGTCGCTCGCAGTTCACTTAAGAAACCCTAGCCGTTTTTTGTCACTTTCACGAAAAAAAACACCCCTTTTCTCTCGAGTTCCAACTGGCGATTTCACATATTTTAGCCTCAAAAACGCGATTTTCTCCAGAAAAACTCCTAAATCTTCATATAATCTTGTTGTTTAACAAGTTCCTTACATCGTGGGAGCATTTTCAAGCATTTTTGGGTGATTTTCACGACGAACCACCGCCGGCCGCCGCCACTTTCACCGGGAAAACTCACCGGAGTTTTTAATCTTTGCACCAACCTTCTCTTTTCTTCACACATTTGGTAAAAACACTTTAATCTTTGTCAAATCTCTCATTCTATGCCTAGATCTTGAATTTTCATAATTTATTTTTTTATTTTTAATTCTTGTTTTTCTTAATTGTTTATGTTAAGATAGTATAGATGTTCATATGTATTTGTTTATCTTGTTAATTGTCGCAATTTTAGGTGCATTTTTAGATTTTCGTTGCTGTTTTGTGCATTTCTGTCAAAATTTGTTGTTATTTTCTGCATTTTACTTAATTTCAGTTTGATGAAGATGTAATGTAGTTTTTACATTGTCTAATTCATAGGTGATTGTGAAAATTACATTGTTGTATGTTTTTCATGGTGTGTGTGCTGAATTTAAGTTAATTTTTATTTACCATTTATAGTTTTAGTTAGTGTTAAATTGTGTTTTAGTTGTTTAAGTTGAGTTAGGTTCTTGCTAGTTTTTTTTAGTATATGTGTTTGTCTAATTGTTGAGTAGTATTTTCAAATTGTTTTTGTTTGCTTTTCTTGTAAACATAATTTGTGCATAGCTAGTGTTTAATTTGGTAGAAGGGCATAGGATTGAGATTAAATGTGAAGAACAAGGTTGATGTATGCAATTGTGGATATTCATTGTCTTGGCAAGCTAACTTTTATTGTTGTATATCAAGATCTTGGCTTGCACATCGTCATATTATGCGTATTTCTCATTGAGCTTAATGCATACCCCAAGCATATGTAGGCAATGTTAGGTGATTATGGAATTCATACACTTAAATAAGTGTGGGAAAATTGGGTTGCTTGTACCTTGCTAGGTTTTTCTGTTAGTGTAGGCATTCCGTTTATTTCTCTATCCATTGTTGAAATTGCCATATTGTTTTATGTAGGCTATGGCGACCGGAGGCAAAAGAGTCCGAGGTGAAGCGTCGTCCTCTCGCGCTAGAGATTCTAGCCCGGAGGAACATGGTCCACCTTCAAGATTTTTATACGACCCCAGCCACCCATTCTTGAATTTTTCCCGGGTACCTTCCGGGATTCGGGTGGAATACGAACGCAACCTTGAGGGCCTAGTTGCGAGACACATTTATCCGGGAAGGGACGTTGACTGGGATTTCATCGAACGAGTAAAAACAGCCCAAGAGGGTCAATCCCTCTTGGATCAATTGGCAGAATTCTTCAATATCCAGTTCCGGGATTTCACCTCCCAGGCAATGCTGAAGCTGATGCAAATAAGGGAACCGGTCTATGCAGAGTTACTATTGGAGTTTTTCTCTACATATTCATTCAACGAGAATACCTCCGATATGAAGAAACCCAATATGGTTCAGTTTCGGTTGGGCGGGCAAGACAGATCATTATCCGCCGTCCAGCTCTGCACTAGACTGGGGTTATATTCGCGTGAGGATATTAGCCATAGGCACTTCAAGCAGTATTTGGAGGAAGGAGTTAGGAAAGCTCCTTCCAATTATTTATACCAAGACTTTTGGTCTACCATTGCTGAGGGTGTCTACACGAGCCGCACCAGATATGAATCGCGAATACTCCATCCCTTACATCGCATTGTTCATCGTTGCATCACTGTGGATGCAATGCAAAGGAACCAGGGGGTTGAAAAAGTGACAAAACCGGATTTATGGATTATGAGAAATTTGATGTCCCCGGATGTTCACTTAAGTGTGCCTTATACCATTGCCTCCTACTTTTTGCATGCAGGTGGGAGAACTGAAGGTAGTACTATTTGTGGTGGGAAGTATAT
The DNA here is from genome assembly GCA_020465985.1 of Centrapalus pauciflorus. Lineage (NCBI taxonomy): Eukaryota > Viridiplantae > Streptophyta > Magnoliopsida > Asterales > Asteraceae > Centrapalus > Centrapalus pauciflorus. The sequence goes on along the minus strand of JAANYP010004891.1, from coordinate 348,933 downwards.
TACCAGGCTCGCCCGATCGTTCAACATTCTTACATCAGAGAATGTTCGCCGATTGAGGGAGTTAGAGCCGGCTGATACCTGTGGAGAGCATTTCTTCATCAAATCTAATCTGGTGGAGAAATTCAGAACATCATACTATCTTGCTGCACCTCGTCAAGCACAGCAGCAAGAACCACAGCAGCAGCCAGAACCACAGCAGCAGCCCCCACCACAGTATGCCCCACCTCATTATGATTGGGATGCCCAGTTTCAAAGCCTGCACAGTCGCTTTGATCATCTCAGCTTGGGAAGGGACGATGGGACGCTCAATACTGGAATTCAACGAATGAATTCTGGTCTTGAGCAGATGAACTCTGGACTGAATAGGATGCATGACATCTACACAACAAATAATAATCTACTGACGGAACAGAACACATTGCTCCAGCACAACATTGACAATTTTGATCATTACGGGCATGTGTCGAATCAACAGTGGCAAGCCGCCGGTAGATATTGGTCGGATATGCGGTCTGCCATGGACACCTATTTCAGTCACCCTCCCCAGGCTCAGCAAGCATTCCAACCACCACCACCGCAGGAACCCTTTCAATTCTTCCAATATCATACATGGGATGAGAGGTTCCAGCTGCATCAAGAGGAGCAGTTTAGGCAAAGGATGGAGGTCGAGCAGGAGAGCGAGGACGAAGATGAAGCAGAAGAAGATTGAAGTTTTTTTTTATGTGTTTGAGTGTTGATTAAACAATTTTAATTATGTTCATTTTCATTTGGGTTGTAAAGGCGAGATGCCTAAGACAATTTACTTTTCTGCATTTTTTTTCTTTATTCGTACTTACTTCACTTAGATAATTTTTATTTTTATTATTACATCAAGGTTTAATTTTCTTTCCCTGTTTGATGACAATTTTTGTTTATATTTAACAGAGACTGGACGAGTGGGGACTCGCTTTCCTTCTCATGGCACAATCCTGGATTTTGTGTATTTCATGCCAGATTCGACATTACAGGGAGCATTTCTGATCCCTTCGCTGCGCTTATTATTTTTGTCCATGTTTTTCCATGATTATATAAACATTGAGGACAATGTTTTGCTTAAGTGTGGGAAGGTTGATTATATAATCAATTTTTGTTGACATGGCATGCTTTTAAGTAGTTTTTAAGCTTATATATAGTGGTTACGCTTTTTGGCCAAAAATTTTCAAATTTTTTCCTTTATCTCTCAAATAGGTTGTAAATTCCTTGGCATTACTTTCTAAGTGTCTATTTCTTGAAATGCAAAGTTAGATATCGTGATAGTGTGTAGAAAGATAATTGTTTCAATGCCTGTATTTATTTTTTATTTCTAAGTTTGGCATGAATAACACATGATAACCATCTACCTGTGAGAATTTGAGCTTTATTGGAGCATTCATACACTTACATGCTCACTTTCATTTGGTTGTGTGTTTGCCGGTTATTGGCACCTATTTTAGAACTTGTTTGGGTTATACTTGTCAAGAGCACAATTTTCTGGTTTTGCATATTTAAGTGATTGAGGCAATTAGGTTTAGCCCACTGTTAGCATTTGTGTCCTTGTTTACACCTATATGTTATCCTCTAGTTACCCATTCTTGAGCTTATTTTTTCCTTTTCGTTTGTTGTTAGCCCATTTGTGTTTTTCCCTGTTTAGCTTTCTTTTCTTTATCCTTCCTTTCTAGCCTAAAGTTTGTTATTCAAGGATAGAAGAACTTAATGCTTTGTATAGAGTTGAGGAGATTTTGTCTGTATATGCTAGTTTTTAATTCTGTTCAATCCATATTTTATGGACATTCAAAAAAAAAAAAAAATTCTGGAAGAGGGCCTATAAAAAGAGTTGAATTGGCTAAAAAGAATGTGTTTTCCAGAAAATTTTGAGAGAAGGATACTCCTAAAAAGGAAAATTTTCCGTAAGGAATACAAAATCCAATTATAAGGTATTCCTTTCGAAGTCGGCAGTAGCAATAGGAAGTTGTATTTATGCTAGTTTTTCTTGTTCTCCTCTTAAGTTATTTGGAAAGTTCATATCCAAAGAATACAGTCTCTTGGCTAGAGTTCCTACTTTTCCAAATTTCCTCACCTTTTCCCTAGCCCCATTACAACCCTTGTAAAGCCCTCATGATTTATATGTATTTCTGGAATTCAAGTGTTGGAGATTTGATACCTTACCAAGCTTATATTAATAGGTGCTATAACTTGTTGCATTTGAGTGATTTTCTCAAAATTACGCCGAGAGCATTGAGTGATTTATTCATCTTTCGTGAGGTGTATAATTCATGCATTTCTTGATCTAAAAATTGTTCAGGCACGGGCAAGTTATCTTTGTTGCAATCTATTGATGTATAGCTTTGTCTTCAAGTTGTAGTTTCATTTTAGTCTTTAATGCCTTGGAATTTTTGTTTTCCTTTTGGGGAGATCCTCTTTCTTTCCTCCTCCTGGCCAAAGTGTTGTAATTTCACGCTTAAGCTTAGAATTGCTTGAGGACAAGCAATGTGCAAGTGTGGGAATGTTTGATATCGCAAAATTTACATATATTTTCTGGCGATATTTTTCCTCTATTTTACCTATTTTTATTGTTCCCGATTATCAATGTTGGTCATTTACGAAATTTGTTTGATTTCAGCCTTTATTGTAGAAAAGATGAAGGTTTGGGCTCCAGCAGGATTTGACTCGCCGAGTCAAATCACCCACTCGCCGAGTGGATCTTAAATTCAGAATATCCAGATTTCAGAAAGTTTTGACTCGACGAGTCATATGGATGACTCGCCGAGTGGACTGCTGATTGTACGTGATGGCTGTTACTGGCGGTCCACTGAGCATTCGACACTTCATCGACTCGCCGAGTCGATTCTGGTGACTCGCCGAGTGGGTTGTTGATTGTACGTGCGGGTTGTTACGACCGGTCCAATGAGAATTCGACATGTCATCGACTCGCCGAGTCGATTCTGATGACTCCCCGAGTCGACCGCAGATATATAAACCTTTCATTCTTTTCAGCAAGGGGGAGACGAACTTTTCACCATTTTTTGACATAGAAACTCTGCTCGTTTTGGAGAAGAAAAAGGGATTTCGGCTGGTTTCAAAGACTTCATCAAGAGGGAACAACATTGCTACATCAAGAATCATCATTTGGGGAGTTTACTCGTATCTCAATCTTTTGATTATGTGTAAACTTATGATTTTCATTGTGTTCTTGATGGATTTACTCCAAAATATGGAGTAGTATTTTGTTGTAATCATTTGGGGTTAAAAACCCTAAACATTGGATGATGTTATTTTTCGTGGTTAGAATGAATATATTTACCGTTGATCTTTTCATGAAATAGATTTTTGATATAATGTTTGAGATAAATGATGAATGTATGATCTTGGATGATATATTTATGTGATGTGAGTCAATATTTAGTCATTCATTATTAATAAATTACTTTGTTGGTAGTTTTGATATTGTGAGATTCAAAAAGGGATTTCATTCATTATTTTGATCAAACATAATATCAAGGTTTGTGATTTGGATGTGAGTCTAATTATAAACCACTTTGAGATCGTTAAATTTGATTATTTTCATGATTAGATCATATTTGCAAGTGGATTGATAATATTTGAATGTTTAACTTTAATATGATTGAGTGATCTACATATTTTAGTTAATTAATCTTTTGAGGATTATAACATTATTCTTGAGTGACCTTGATAATGTTATGGTTATTGCTTGCTAAATGAGTTTTTGATAAATGTGTAGTTGAGTGATCTTTACACATTTAGAATTAATTCTAGGATTAATATTTATTCATTTTATTGAGTGATCTTTATATGAATAATAGTTAATCCTTTTTATATTCATTTTATCCTTATGCTTATTGTCGTTATCCAATGTTTAGGGGAAAAGATTCCAAATGATTACACCTTTTGATATAAGTTTTTCTCAGTGGTAAATTTCATTGTGTGTTAATTAAGTTGTGGAATTTTCGGTTCGAATCATTCTTAAACACCAATTCGATTTTTAACTAATCTTTAGCTATCATCTGTTTTTCTTATTTCATCTCTGTCCCTGTGTTCGATATCCGGACTTACCTAAACTATATTAGTAAACGATAGGTGATACTTGCCTATTTGTCCGCTAGTTTAGCTTAGTTATTTTCCATTTTTATTAAAACAAAAAGGTGTGCTAGCGGCACATCACACTTGTTATAGCAATAGTTACGTATGGATCACTGGTGTTCTTATCTTTGTAAAAAACTTCACCCACCGTTTTAGGGAACATATCCATGTTTGGAAGGTCTTTTGCCTCGTAAACCCAAATAGTTAGATTCCCATGTAAGAGTAGAACTGTTGAGGACTTCTTACGAGACCCAAATGACATGGCCTGTAATTGAGTATCAGTGACTCAACAAGTGAGTCTGGGTCTTGAAGAGAAAAACATTGAGCTAAATCAAGTGAGCTGGTTTGAATACGGTATTTCCCACTTCTCGAAAGAGCAGCAGTAGGTTTAGACCTTTCCAGCTCATTATGTGAATTGGAACTGTGTGAGAATTCAATCTGTGCTGTTGATGGTGCGGTAGCTAGTGCTTCATCCTCAGACATATGCAAACGACGCAGCTGTCGAATGACACGTGGTGGGGGCTGATGGGATGAAGCATTATTGTTTAGAGGGTCTCCATATGAGTATGGATTATATGAAGATGAACTTGAAAAATTGCAAGTGGAACAGACCTTCGATAGAGAAGAAAGGTTAAATGGAGAAGAAAGGAAGGATAAAAAGTAATTTGACGAAAATACCCCTTAGGTTAACGTGGAAAACTAACGGAGTTAGGGGCAGGGACCTAATCCGTAACAAAATGTTAACCACAGTCATCAATTTTGTAATTTCTTCTATAGAGGGACCGGATCCGTAATTTGCCTATAACCACAGGGACCAAATTTGTAATTTACCCTAATTTTTATTATTCTGTGTATGTTTATTGTCATTATTAGTGTTGACTTTTTTTATACACTACTACAATTATTTATTTAAGACTCTTTATGATAGATATGGTCCGTTATTTTTTATCAAAAAAATTAAAATAAGACTGGCTCATCATTATCAAACCGAAAAATTTTAAATCAAAATAGTTAAGTCTTTTTTTGTTCGAAAAAATCAAAATAAATATGTTTCATCATTTTTCGTTCAAAAAATCAAAAATTGGAATGACTTATCATTTTTTTTTAATAAAAAATAGAATTCAGACAGGTTCATCATTTTTTATTAAAAAAAAATCCAAATCAAAATGGTTCGTCCTTTTTGTTCCAAATAACTAAAATCAAATCCTTCGTGGTTGAATTACTTTACTGGTAATTTTTGTACTGGAAGTGAAATTAGGAGTGCTTCTTTCATTAAGCCCACCAACTGTTTGAAGAAATGCTTGTTCAAGTGATGGATTATCTTTTTCAGTTTGTGTTCTTAATCAACTTTTTTTACTTCCAATATTATGATTGAATCGACACTTGCTGCTTTATTATTGATTTTTTTCTTTGTTGTTGATCTATCACCCTACTATGATACTCCATAATTTGTTACATTTCTTCTTGCATGACATCTTAGGCATGTCAACTGCTTCATAGATTGTTTGAAGCAGATTCTTATAGCTTACCACACGTGTAATCAATTTATTTGATTTTTTAATTTCAAAAATTTGTTGTTCACTATATTTGATGTTTGAAAGTGCAATAATTGAGTGAAATAGTACATACAACCGTAAAGGCGTAAAATAATTAAAAAAAAACATGTCATGATTTTAGTATGGCTTCCACTAATTATAGTAGATTCTCATGAATTTCTAAATATTTTTCTCTTCATTGGGGCAGTTTGGTGGTGTTCATTTTTTGGTTCATTTTTATTTGATAAACCCTAACTCCACCTATCTTCAATTTTCCTAAAAAAATTAAATATGCTAATTGTTTATGCTTTACTCCAATTTTTGATTAAAACGACCATCTTTGTACTTTACTTCTAACGTTTTGATGTATAAAACTACCTTCAAATCGCAGGTGCGTCGTTCGAATGCTCAGAGCTGTTCCTGTACTATTTGCCACTTGCCACTTTACGTGAGTATTCAGCTTCTGTTATTAGTTTACATGATACTAAACAACATAGTAGATGAATAATTGCACATAAGTTGTTTGTTGTATCATCAACACGGGAACTTGTCATTAGATCTTGATGAACTTGACTATTGATAAATCCCAAGTCCCCCCACCACAAAATATAAGAGTACGTGTACTAGCTTTGTAAGTTGTTTGTAGTATTGTCAACATGGGAAGTTGTCCTTAGATCTTTATGAACTTGATTGATAAAGAAGTTTGATATCGCCAAATTTACATATACTTTCTGGCGATATTTTCCTTCTATTTTACCTATTTTTATTGTTCCCGATTGTCATTTTTGGTCATTTACGAAGATTGTTTTGATTTCAGCTTTTATTGTTGAAAAGATGAAGATTTGGGCTCCTGCAGAATTCGACTCGCCGAGTCACAAAGGCCACTCGCCGAGTCGACATTAATTTCAGTAATTTCAGATTTCAGAAAGTTTTGACTCGCCGAGTCATATGGTCCGACTCGCCGAGTCGGCTGTTGATTGTACGTGCGGGTAGTTACTGGCGGTCCAATGGGCATTTGACACGCAATCCACTCGCCGAGTCGACCGCAGATATATAACCTTTTCACTTTCTATTCAGCAGAAGAGACGAATTTTTTACAACTTTTTCACCATTTTGCTCTGCTCGTTTTTTAGAAGAAAATGAAGCTTGTGGCTGATTTCAAAGACTTCTTCAAGAGGGAACAACATTACTACATCAAGAATCATCATTTGGGGAGTTTACTCGTTTCTCAATCTTTTGATTATGTGTAAACTTGTGATTTTCATTGTGTTCTTGATGGTTTTGCTCCAAAATATGGAGTAGTGTTTTGTTGTAATCATTTGGGGTTAAAAACTCTAAATATTGGATGATGTTATTTATGTGGTTAGAATGAATATATTTACCATTGATCTTTTCATGAAATAGATTTTGATATAATGTTTGAAATGAATGATGAATGTATGATCTTGGATGATATATTTATGTGATGTGAGTCCATATTTAATCATTCATTATTAACAAAGATGATTATTATTACTTTGTTGGTAGTTTTGATATTATGAGATTCAAAAAGGGATTTCATTCATTATTTTGATCAAACATTATATTAAGGTTTGTGATTTGGATGTGAGTCTAATTATAAACCACTTGAGATCGTTATATTTGATTATTTTCATGATTAGATCATATTTGCAAGTGAGTTGATAATATTTGAATATTTAACTTTAATATAATTGAGTGATCTACATATTTTACTTAACTTATCTTTTGAGGTCATAACATTATATTTGAGTGATCTTGATAATGTTATGATTATTGCTTGCTAAATGAGTTTTTGATAAATGTACAGTTTAGTGATCTTTGCATATTTAAAATTAATTCTAGGGTTAATATATATTCATTTTATTGAATGATCTTTATATGAATAATATTTAATCCTCGTTATATTCATTCTATCCTTATGCTTATTGTCATTATCTAATGTTTAGGGGAAAAGATTCCAAATGATTACACCTTTTGATATAAGTTTTTCTCAGTGATAAATTTCATTGTGTGTTATTTAAGTTGTGGAATTTTCGGTTCAAATCATTTTTAAACACCAATTCGATTGTAACTAATCTTTAGCTATCATCTGTTTTTCTTATTTCATCTATGTCCCTGTGTTCGATATCCGGACTTACCTAAACTATATTAGTAAACGATAGGTGATACTTGCCTATTTGTCCGCTAGTTTAGCTTAGTTATTTCACATTTTTATTTTAAAAAAAAGGTGTGCTAGCGGCACATTAAGTTTTTGGCGCCGTTGCCGGGGACTAGACGGTGACATTTGAAATAGTTGAAAGTTTTTGATTAGTGACCCTTTTTGGGAACTTATTCCCAAAAAGTTATTACATTGTCTTAAATTTAATTTATTCTTTAAACTTGTTCAGATCTACGTAATCGTGTTTGTTTGTGTTGTTATAGGCGTTTATGAACAGGAATCTCTTCTCGGATCTTACTGAACCATTGTCAGATCTGGAAAGATTAATTCGCAAAAGAAACAAACAACAGAAAGATTCAGACGTGGACAACGAGCAAGGAACACCGAGCACCCCAATTGACGGTTCACCGATAATAGTGGTTCATAACGTTGAAAATTCAGAACCAAAGACTGAACCTCAAGTTGTCACAAACATGGCAACTCCAGATAGACGTACAATGTGGGAGCGAGCTAAGCCAACGAACGCCGGCACGGGATCGGCTATCATTCGGGAAAATGCCCCAGGAGCAAATTATGAGATCAAGACTCAACATCTGCAATATTCGTGTCAAATATGTCCATTTGACGGCCTTGAGTCGGATGATCCTAATGCACATCTCACTCGATTCTTAGATATCTTTGATATCATAAAGAGTCGAGAAACTCCTATAGCATCTTTACATTTGCGTTTATTTCCCTAACTTTGCGTGGTGCCGCACAAACTTGGTTTAATTCACTTACTCCCCAATCAATTGGCACATGGGAGGAGCTTGTTGATAGATTTTTAATGCGTTATTTTCCACCTTCTAAAACTGCCCGTTTTCTGAATGATATTCATAATTTTGTGCAGGAAAGTGGAGAATCCATATTTGAAGCTTGGGAAAGATTTAAAGGATTGTTAAGGAAGTGTCCACACCATGGCATGGATACTTATGCTCAAGTGTATCAATTCTACACGGGATTAACAGATACAACTCGGGAAGTCTTAGACTTGAAAGCAGGCGGTTGTGTTATGGATAATGTACCCGAGGATGCATATAGAGCAATAGAGAAAGTCGCCACCAATTCTCAAGAATGGCATTCATCACGACATAGATTACTTCGGGACCCTGTGAAACAAAGTGATGATGTTACTTCAATGAAAGATGAAATGGCGAGAATGAGCAAACAATTAACTCTATTGAAAGGTCCATCAAGTCAAGCAAGACAAGTGTGTCAAATTTGTGAGGGTCCTCACACTGCACTTGATTGTCCATCACGGATGAAACTCCTCACTAGACAATCAACAAGTAATGCTATTCAAGAGGTTTATCAATTATGTGGAGGAGGTCTTTCGGCAAGAAATTGTGAAGAAGATAAGATCGAAGACTCATTGGAGGAGGATGTGTTGTATTCACATGGAGATAGGTATGATAATCCAAGACACACATGTATGTATGTAAAATTAGTTTAGAGAGACCTAGTAATACTTATTTCTATTAAAATATTCACAAACTGCAAATAAATTTATATAAATAACATAGAAAATATAAAGCTAATGTTAAAATGATATAAAAATTATTGAAATGTTCTAAAATAAATAAAATCAATATTTGAGTAAATGGCAAATATGTTTACCATCTTTTATGTAAATAGAATGAACTGAAAGTTTTCTTGTAAAATAAATAGAGTTTTTAATTAATGTTAATACAATTAAAACATCTTAAAAAAGTTGAATTGATTACAATAATGAAAAAATAATAAATAATGAAAATATGTAATCAACTGTTTTTATTACAGTGAATTTAATTGATTAATTGATGAAATTAAATTGAAAAACATTTGGAACAATTTTTATTTACAATTTAATTGATTTTGATAATATGATAATATAGTACATAAAAAAATAAAATAAAATAATGTATTAATAGGTCGCGTGTGGTGAGACGTTTTCTCATTTATTATAGTAATAGATTATAGATTAAAATTAAAAATTATAAAGAAATTATACATATCAAATGTAGGATGTATAAATTGACATGTTAATTAAATGACAATTGAACATAAAATCAATTTATTAAAGGAAAATTATCAAGAAAAGTAACATAAAATAAAAAAATTAACGATAAATGTATTATGAAATCTTTTAGGCCAATAAAGGTAACATAAAATTCAATTTTGACAAAAAAAGTATTGATAACCAATCAATAAGGTAAATTTTTTATTTTATGAACTCCTTTTTGGTAAATTAATAACATTTGATTTTATTTTTTTGCTTAAAATTTGAATTCATAACTTTTTTCAGTCAAAATATAATTTTACATTATCTTTCTCGGCCATATAAATTTTACAAATCTTTATTTTCAAATTTTATATTTTATATTACATTTTTTTGGTAATATTCAATTTATTTAAATGGATAGATTAACATTGAATACCACATCTTTTGTGAGAAGGTGTCATAAGAGCCACTCCAAATTAATTACAATAATGAAAAAATATTAAATATATTATCAAATTTTTTAATTCAATTGTTTTTAAAATATTGAATTCAATTAATTAATTGATAGAAATAAATTCCCTTTCAAAAGAACTGAAAAAACTAATTAAAAAAGATTTTAATTTATTTTTAATGAAATTAATTAGTAATAGCAATGTATTAAACAAGTTATTAACACCCGTACATTGCTGCATGGTCGAAAATATTAATTACAAAAATAATTATAAAAACAAATGAACATAAATACTTTTCAAGCAATTCAAATAACGAAACACAACTGATCGAAGAGTGAAACTGGAAAGCAATAATAGATTCAAGAAACTCACAAATGATACTGTTAGTTGGTTCTTATCATTGGTTTCTAGATTTTGCAATGTTAAAATTATAAACAATGTCTTATTAAATTGGAACGGAACCCGATTTAATTAATTAAATATTCATACCCATAATTTAAAATTTTGACATAGATTAGATTTAATCGTAAATTTAATTTGTTGGTTTTATGATCAAATCAAATAAATTTATAATGGTAATGTCTCTAAATATATTGATTAGGGTTTGTCAACGGGATAATAGTAGTGTTCAATGTTATACATTATGATATTTTATAAAAAAAATCTAAAACATTAAATTGTTACAGTTTAATTATAAAACAATTTCATATGAATTTTGTATCGTGCATTTGAATTATAAAGTCTTTTTCATACAAATAAGCATAACATAATAGTTTCAAAAGACAACTTCCAACATAAGTATAACTAAAATCATAATTTTAAGTGTGCAAGAAATATTGTAATAATAAATGTTAAAATAGGACTAAACAATAAAAGAAATATTGTAATAATGTGCAAGAAATATTGTAATAATAAAAGAACGAAGTCATTGGCTTACTCCATGCATTTAAATAATAAATTCTTTTTCATACAATTAAATATAACTCCAAACATAAGTATAATTAAAATCATTATTTTAAGTGTTTAATAAAATATTGTAATAATAAATGTTAAAATAGGAGTAAAATAAAAGGGCTAAATAAAAGATAACGCTAAGATAATTGTGTGTTATGAAAAAAATTAAATTTAAAAGAAAAAAAAAAGAAAAAATGTCATTGGCTTATTCCATCCATTTGAATAATAAAGTATATTTCATACATTTAAACATAACTACTAACATAAGTATAATTAAAATCATAATTCTAAGCGTGAAATAAAATATTGTAATAATAGATGTTAAAAAAAAGAATAAACAAAATTTTATTAAAACAAAATGGATAAATAAGAGATAACGCTATATAAAGGTATGTTATGAAAAATTGAAATAAAAAAAACGCAATTGGTGTAGCGGATATGGTAAATGTATATATATACGAGTTATTGAAAACCTGCGTTGTTGCGGGGTCTAAAAATATCAATTACAAAATTAAATATAAAAACAAATAAATACAAATACTTTTCAAACAACAAAACACAACTGAACCAGAATCGAAGAGTGAATTACGAAGCTGATATAGATTCAAAAAACAATACAAATGATACTGTTAGTTGGTCACTTGGTTGTTATCATTGGCTTTCTAAATTTTGCAATGCTAAAATGACAAACAATGCCATATTAAATCGGATCAGAACCAGAATTAATTAATAAATATTCATAACCATAATTTGAAAATTTGACATTGATTAGATTTAATCGTCAATTTAAATTGTTGGTTTTACGATCAAATAAAATAAATTTATAACGGTAATGTCTCTAATACATCTATTTGGGTTTGTCAACGTTATAATAGTAGCGTTCAATGTTATACATGACCATATTTAATAAAAAAATCTAAATATTAAATAGTTACATTTTAATCATAAAACAATTTCATTAGAATTTCGTATCGTGCATTTAAATGATAAAGTCTTTTTCATACAATTAAACACAACATAATAGTTTCAATAGACAACTTCAAAGATAAGTATAATTAAAAAAATTATATAGGTAAAAATGTTGTAATAATAAATGTTAAAAGAGGACTAAACGAAAATTTATTAAAATAAAATGGTTAAATAAAAGATAACACTAAGATAAGAGTTTGTTATGAAAAAATTAAATTTAAAAATAAAAGAAAAAAGAAAAAACGTCATTGGTGGGTAATAAAAAAAATCTAAATATTAATTAGTTAGATTTTAATCATAAACCAATTTTATTAGATTTCGTATCGTGCATTTGAATAATAAAGTGTTTTTCATACAATAAAATATAACATGATAGTTTCAAAATACATCTTCAAACATAAGTATAATAAAAAAAAATTAAGTGTGCATGAAAATGTTGTAATAATAAATGTTAAAAGAGGACTAAACGAAAATTTATTAAAATAAAATGGTTAAATAAATGATAACACTAAGATAAGGGTTTGTTATGAAAAATTTAAATTTTAAAATAAAAGAAAAAAGAAAAATGTCATTGGTGGGTGTCATTTGGTAAATGTGTATATATGAGTTATTGAACACTCGCGCGTGGTCTAATATATTAATTACAAAAATAAATATAAAATCAAATAAATAAAAATACTTTTCAAACAATTCAAGCAAATAAACACAATTGAACCAACATCCAAGAGTGAAATTGAAAAGCCGATATAGATTCAAAAAGCAAGACAAATGATACTGTTAATCGGTTCTTATCATTGGTTTTCTAGATTTTGCAATGCTAAAATTACAAAAAAAATGTCTTATTAAATTGGATCGGAACCAAAATTAATTAATTAAATATTCATAACCATAATTTGAAATTTTGACATTGATTAGGTTTAATTGTCAATTTAATTTATTAATATTACGATCAAATCAAATAAATTTATAAAAGTAATGTCTCTAATACATCGATTAGAGTTTGTCAACGTTATAATATTAATGTTCGATGTTATACATGATCATATTTAATAAAAAAATCTAAATATTAAGTAGTTACATTTTAATTATAAAACAATTTTATTAGATATTTGTATCGTGTATCTGAATAATAAAGTATTTTTATACAATTAAACATAACATAATAGTTTCAAAAGACATTTACAAACATAACTATAATTAAAATCATAATTTTATGTAAAAAAAATGTTGTAATAATAAATGTTAAAAGAGGACTAAATAAAAATTTAATAAAACTAAAATGGCTATATAAAATATAACACTAAGATGATGGTGTATTGTCAAAAAATTAAATTAAAATTTTAGAAAAGTAAAACAATTTCATTATAATTTTGTATCGTGCATCTGAATAATAAAGTGTTTTTTATACAATTAAACATAATATACTAGTTTCAAAAGACAACTACAAACGTAAGTATAATAAAAATCATAATTTTAAGTATGTAAGAAAATGATTGTAATAATAAACGTTAAAAGAGGAGTAAATGAAAATTTATAAAACAAAAGGGCTAAATAAAAGATAACACTAAGAAAAGAGGTTTTTTTTAAAAAATTTAAAATTAAAAAAAGAAAAAAGAAAAATGGTCATTGGTGGAGGCCATTTGAAAAAAAGAAAATTAGTGTAAACTGTAGAACAAATATCATCCATAGATTAGATTAATTTAATGATCTTGATTAAAAGAGTCACGTTTGAAATTAGTGAAAAAAAAATTGATATTAGTGATATTTTAATTCTTTGAGGGTAAAAAAAAAAAAAAAAAGATTGGAAATAACAAAAATATTGACATTAGCAAAATAAATATCATTTTTCTTTAAATTAAAATAACATTAATATGATTAATTTTTAAATCAAAAAAATTATACCATAAAAACGGGAATTTTATACTCTTTAAATCGAGACCGGTCATGATATATATTTTTTTGAAACAATTTTACGTCTTTATTTTTCGTAAAAATTTTTTTACCCAGACCACGATGCAACATAGCACGGTGAGATCATTCAATTTCGAAGGAACACTTGATATCGTATATTCAACGCTGCATATACGTTCACTATTAACAGAGTCAAAATAATGGTCAAAATTAGTAGTCAAAGTTGGTGGATTTAACGAGAACGGTCATGATATATACTTTTTCGAAAAAATTTTACGTGTTTATTTTTCGTAAAAAAAAATTTTACCCAGACGACCATTTAATATGTTATATAGAGATCATTCAATGTCGAATTACAGTTTATATCACATATTCAACGTCGAAGTGATACTATATATTATATATGCAACACTGCATGTCCATTCGATATTAAAAGAGTAAAAAAAGTCAAAGTGGACAGTCAGACTTGGTAGGCTATTATTAATTTAATGTTAATTGCATAATTACCATCTTATCCCTAGTGTTATATTATTAATCCAATGGTTTAGATTGTTTCTATGGTTCTGCACTAAATTAAGGTTCTGCAATGATCCCAACCCTATATATATATATATATATATATATATATATATATATATATATATATATATATATATATATATATATATATATATATATATATATATGTTGAAAAATATTAAACATTGAGAGTTCGGCAAGAAAAATGTTTTCTTTGATTATAAATATTAAGATAAGATACAATTAATACTTATTATATTGGGTTAATATTGAAAAAACCCCACGGACTTTCATGCAATTATCGATTAAGTCACTAAACTTTTTTTCCGAGTATTTAATTCCCTAAACAAAGTTTGTCTTATTCAAAACTATATATTTTTAACCTGCTACCTGCTTAACAGGTAAAACACTTAGGTGCTGTTTGATTGCATAAGAGGTTAATTGTCTGATATCTGATTCCACTTCTGATTGATGAGAGGTGGTCATGATAAGATACTAAGATCTGATAAGAGAGTTCAATAAGTCTGTTTGTTTTATAAATTATCTGATTATGTTATTTTTATTAATTTTACATATTAATTCCCAAAACCAAACAGATATCATTGATTAAAGTCAAATATCAAGTAAGAATAATATCATTGAATCAAAGTGATCTATGTAAACATTTAATATCATTCAAATAACATTAACAAGATTTAAGTAAGAAACCAATTCAAGTTTATAAGTTATAATCAAGTAACATAAATGCATTCAATAAACATATAACCAACATGCTTTCAAGAATCAAATAACAATTAAAGTTTATAAGTTATAATCAAGTTTATAAGGTTACGTTTATTAACTTTCAAATAACTTAAGTTTATAAGTTATATAGATATGTTATTGAAAAATAATAAATTTTATCAAAAAGTGTTGGAATATTTCTCGTTATAATAAATATGGTAAGAGGTAGGGTAGGGGTGGGGTAGGTTGAGGGTGGGGTGGGGTGGGGTAAATAGGGTAGGGTAATGGTGTAGGGGTAGGGTGGGTAGGTTGAGGGGTAAGGTGGGTGGGGACGGGTAGATTTGAGGGGTAGGGTAGGGGTGAGGTGGGTAGGTTTGAGGGGTAGGGGTGGGAAGAGATAGGGGTAGGGTGGGGTGGGATAAGGAGGGGTGAGCTGGGGTGGGTAGGTTTGATGGGTTAGTGTAGGGGTGGGGTAGAGTGGGATAGGGTAGGTATGGGAGTGGGGTGGGTAGGGTTAAGGGTGGAGATGGGGATGGGGATGGGGATGGGGTGGTATAAGTAAGTTAAGGGTAGTTAGGGTAGGGTGAGATTAGGTGGTTGAGGGTAGGGTATGTTAAGGGTGGGGTGGGGTGGGGTAGGGTAGGGTAGGGGTAGGGGGTTTAGGATAGGGTAGGGTAGGGGTAGGGTGGGTGAGGTAAGGTAAGGTATGGGCTAAAGGTAAGGGTGGGGTGGGAGAGACGTGTATTTGTTTTGGTGTGATAAGTGCTGATAAGAAGCATATCAAAGTCTTATCCTGATAAGACATGATAAGAGAATTTTGACTGTTATGTCTTCTGCATATCAAACGCATTTATCAGTATTTCCTCTTACCGAATAAGAGGTTACCTCTGATAAGAGCCTGATAAGTGGCTATCAACACCCCCTTAGTTCCTCGAATAGTATATTATTAAGAAAACCAACTTTCTTTTCCAAATTTCACGATTAAGTCACTGGAGTTTCTATTTTCTTGTTTAGGTCACTGTGCTGTTTACCGGTTAGTGACCTGCTAAACAGGTCAAATATATAGTTTTGAATAGGACAAAAAATGTCTAGGGACTTTAACACTCGGAAAAAAGTACAGTGACTTAATCGATAAATTTATGAAAGTTCGTAGGGTTTTTTCAATATTAACCCTATTATATAAAATATTTTAGGTAATGCAGTAATTGTGTGTGTACGTATTAGTTTGTATGTAATTATTAGCGATTGCGCAAAAAACCATCAACTTGTCAGTTTTTTGTAATTAAAACCCCGCAATGACCCCGAACTAACTAAAAATCAGTAAATCAAGTTTTTATCAATGGGTATTCGGTTGAAACCGGTTATTAATCCTACGTGGACCGATACATAACCTACGTGGAATAAATTTTAGTTGTTGAAACCGGTTGCCAAGTTACACATTATTTAAACCCCCGTTGATAATTTTTAATTGTAATTTTTAAACAGGATTACATCATCAACGGGGGTTTAAATGATGTGTAATACTTGGCAACCGGTTTCAACAATTAAATTTTATTCCACATAGGTTATTTACCGGTCCACGTAGGATTAATGACCGGTTTTAACCGATTACTCATTGATAAAATCTATATTAACTGATTTTTAGTTAGTTCGAGGTTTTTTATGCTACGAAAAATGGTTTGAGGTTTTAATACAAAAAAACTGAGAAGTTTAGAGTTTTTTTTGTGCAATTATCCCTGATTATTATTATATACACATGAGATCCTATGAGAAAATGTTCTTATCTTTAATTAAGTCTAGTATTGATCAGCATGCATTTATTAGTAGGTTTTTTTAATTTGAACATTCATACAACACATTTATGTTAATATATATGTTTAATTACTTTTATATTTTTAAAATTATTTTTATCATTAATTACTTTCTTTATCATAAAAATGATGATTAAATTGAAGGTCGAATGAAGCGCATTATAATTAACTAATTTATGAACTCACGTATTACGTGAATAATTTATAATATATAATTGGTTACATAAAATGTATGTTAACTTAAAATTAAACCATATAAATATTATTTTTTTATAAAAGATACAAGAAAAGTACAGTAATTATCATGGATTTAATATATTTATCTTTTAAATATACGTGAATAGCAATTAATTTTCAGACATTATTCAAATTTTTTATTTATAAAATTATATATTTATATTTAATCGATATAATTTAAAAATGTAATTTTACGTTCAACATAATGATTGTATATGTATTTTATAATCTATTTTTATTTTTAATATATATTGATATAATTTAAGATTTTCCTTTTAAGTTTATATTTAAATTAGCTAAAAAATAATAAATGTTAAATAGATAATGATGACCAATAAATTATTGGATAATGTCATAAGTTTATATATTTATTAATGTTTATAATATTAAAAATAATAAAATGAATTGTATTTATCTTTTATTTTTTTTATTATAAATATAATAAAATGTATTTATTATTTTAGATTCAATGTGGTAATGTTTTATTATACATATAGTGTCTTGATGCATGCATCTTGCCAATATACTTTCAATTTAATCACGATCTTACACCATACAAAAACATATTAAACAACTATGGTAATTTATTCAATGCAATATTTGAGCTCTAATATAAATATGTATTAGATACCCTCTCAGTTTTTCAAACTTAATTGTGTTTATGTCCCAATGGAGCAAATAAACAATGATAAGCATCAAGACAAAATCATCGATTCATCCAAGATCCTCCTCGACACCCAACAAAACCATGAAAACTTTCCAAAGGAATACATTTGGCCTAAAGATCGTCACTCCGAAACTGCTATCGAAGTCTTGAATGAACATGTAATAGACCTTCAAGGCTTCTTTAGCCACGATGAGGAGGCTACGTTACGTGCTGCGAAGCTTATCAACGAATCATGCATGACCCATGGTTTTTTCCAAGTTATCAACCATGGCATTGATCCTGAGTTGCTTGCACTGGCTGACGAGCATGGTCGTGCTTTCTTTAAGCTTCCAGTAGATGAGAAGTTGAAGTGCGAGAAGAAAGATGGAAGCATGGCTGGATTTATTAGTGCACATGCACACCGATTCTCCGAAAAAATGCCATGGAAGCAGATGTTAAGTTTTATGCATCATGAGAATGGTCATGAAGAAGTTGTTGTCGAATACTTCAACTCGACTTTGGGAACTCAATACAAAGAAACCGGGTACGATGTCATAACCATTTCCACCCTTGTTTCAGTGATTATTGTTTGAAAATATATTCATTTTCGAAAAATTAGGATGTGACCCTTTGTAATTCTAAAAAAAAAAACATTTGGTTAAATGATTTTTCTTTGATAGTTCAAAAATCCATCTTTGCTATTGCCCTTCATTACTTTATCCATTAATTATATTAGTATAAAAATCTATTATTTTTAAAATAATTACTTATACATTCTAAAGAGCGCCTTATTCACTGCATGCCCCTAGAACCAACCGTTAATTATGTTAGTTACCCAAATAAATGTTTTTATTAAATATCAACATACAACATAAGTAAATAATAAAACATAACGTGGAATTAAGTTTGTTTGTCTTATTAACTTTTATGGGAAGAAAAAAATGTTAATATGGACATAAATGCCATATATATTAGTTTTGCAAACAGCAGCAAGTGTTATTTCGTTGTTAAAGCACCGAATTTCGTTGCTAAATGAGGGTTGCAATGAAACATGATCAATGATGAAATCATCGATGTTAAATTAATTTTAGCAATAAAATTCAAAAGATCATTACTAAGTTGGTGAAGAAACTAATCAATTGTTGCTACAACTAATAAAAGGGGCATGTCGTCGTTAAGTTCTTTGTTAGCAACGACTTTTATTCGTTGCAAATTTATGTTTACCATCGATTAGTTTATTGTTTATTCCTTGCCTATGTAATTTGTAAATGTCATGATTCGATTCCTCAGCCCCTAAAACAATTCATGGTTGAGTTCCGATTTCTTCAGTTTCTTTTCATCAATCAAAATATGTATTGATTAATCATGCCAAATTAATTGATCATTTGCAGTTTGATTTACCAAAAGGTTTGTAAGTCGGTGAAGAAATTAGGTCTTGACCTTATGGAGTTACTAGAGATTAGTTTGGGTGTTGATGGGCATAACTACTATAGAGAGCTATTTAAAGATTGTGTTTCGATAGTGAGATGTAACTACTACCCGCGGTGTGACCAGCCCAACCTAACCAATGGGGTTGGACCCCATTGTGATCCGACCGCATTAACTATACTCTATCAAGATCAAATTGGAGGGCTAGAAGTGTTTGTGGATAACAAATGGAAGTCTGTTCAACCCCGTCGTGATGCCCTCGTCATCAACATTGGTGACACCTTCAAGGTCTGTAGTACATTATAACATTCTTGTAATATATGTATCTTTTTATTCTAATTAGATTAAGGCTTCGTTTGTTTTCCATTAAGAGCGATCTTAAAAACCTCTGAAGTCTAAACTTCAGATCTATAATAAATTAAGTTTGTTTGTATTGGTTCAGACTTAAGAGGTTGAAACCTCTGAATTTTAAGAGGATGAGAGTTGGCTTAATTAAAATTAAAAAGCTCTTAATTTCAGATGTTAATACCTCCTCTTAATTTCAGACGTGGTTTTCAGACTTCAGACATTTAACCTCTTAAAAAACAAACACCACCTGACTTATATCAATGGGCCAAAGGTCAATTTATTCGTAACTACTTGATGGAATGTGATATACAGGCACTATCAAATGGCAAATACCATAGCTGCTTGCATAGGGTAATGGTCAACAGCTGCAAACCGAGGTTCTCGTTGGCGTTCTTCATGTGCCCGAGAGGAGACAAACAACTAAAACCACCTCAAGATTTGGTAGAGAAAGATGGGACACAGAAGTATCCTGCTTTCACATGGGATGAGTTTCTTTACTTCACTCAAAACTATTACCGAGCTGATGGGAATACGCTCGAAGAGTTTGCTAAATGGCTCATATCTTCCAAAACTCCAAATGCTTAGGCGCTAAGAAGTGATTCGATCCTTTAATGTTTTAAATAAATAAGGTTTTGTTTCAATAAAGACTTGTGTGTCATGCTAAGTACTATATGCTTATACAGTTTAATGGTGAACTTTTATAAAGATTTTCTATAATAATATGGTGTTGTTTTGCATTGCCATGTTTTATTCTTAGCAAGTGATTGTTGACAATTATGACCAAATTTACAACATGAAGATGAATGATGGAACTGATGATGAGTTGAACTAATTAGGCATAAACATAATAATGAGATGTTGTTAAGGATTTTATAGCATGTGAATTCATATATATGGTTGAGAAATTGCAGAACTTTAATTTGGTGTAAAACCGTGAAATCAATCTAAATCATTGTATTACATTTATAAATAAAGGGTAGGTAATATATATGGTAATTGTTCCATAAAAAACTAAATATTCATCTTTCAAGTGTCACTCACATGAAAGTCACAGGTTGGTTGTCAAATTACATCACTCAAAATTTCTTGTTTATTTTAATTTAATTTAAATAACAATAATCGAATTATAAACCAAATTTAGTTTTGGTTGTTAATTTCAAATATGTATATTGATTTTATATCATAAAATATGGTATTACATATTTAATATATATCAAATAATCAAATTATGGAATTTTTAGTATGATTATTTGATATTTGATATTCGATATTCAATACGTACTATTTACAATTAAATTTAGTATTAAAAGTCATATAATATCTTACTAGGTTATTACCCGTATACTACACGGGTTGATTTTATTAATTAGAATATATATAAACGTATAAAAAGGTATAAAATAATTATAAGACTTAAATAAAAAATTAGATACATAGTGTCAAATTATAAACCGGAAAATATTTTTTTATAAACAGCATAGGTTGTTCTGATGCTAACTCTACCTTCTTTGTCTAAAATTAAAAATTTTAAACCTTCTCTACTTTTAACTCTAGAAATGGCAACATTTGCATGACATTGGAAGGTTTTATTTGTAAAATATCTACCAAATAATTCTATTTATTAATTTAATTGTCATTCATTATTAAAGGCAAAAAAAATCTTATACACGTGGCATATTATTATTAAGCCAAGTGGCGTTTTAGTTAAGCGCCATGTGACATCTAGTTAGAATAGATAGATATTTATATTCAACTCTTAATAATATATAAGATTTGGTAGTATATTCAAAGGTTAAAGCCGTAGAATAGTTGTGTACATTTTAAAATGTATCGATATGGTACATGTACTATTTTAATTATTTATATTATACGTATACTTTCTGAATCGTTCAAATTTGATACGCGTACTACATTTTTTCATACCAATATGATACCTTTGGTAACCGGTTACCGGCTACACCTGTTAAGAGTGGAAGTTCTCTTTTTATTAATGTTCAAATTTTCATAATTGAAGCATCAAATACACTCTCTCGTCCTTGTGATAACCTGGTACGAGAAATCACACAGCACAGCCAACTTCAAACACCTATAGACCTCTGTAGAAATCTTCAATGACGATCTCCACCGTCCAGATCGAAAATTGCATACAATATATGATTACTATTGAACAAGTTCGTACCGACGATTCTCCCACAACTGCGCAAAGCTAGACGAATTAATTGGTCATAAAAAAGTAAAGGTATCATATTAACAATATAAAAAGTACACGTACTATATCGATACATATTAAAAAGTATACTACAATTGTACGGCTTTAGCCCTATATTCAATGTTGAATGTTTAAGATATGATGTTGAATTCGATGTTGCATATACAATGGTAAACACGTTGTTTAAATATTTAATATCAAATGTATATATGCAGTGTTGAATATATGTTATATATGAAATACAATAGTAATCATATATTGTATGCAATGTTAAATATACGATATAAATATATATGTATATATATATATATATATATATATATATATATATATATATATATATATATATATATATATATATATATATATATATATATATATATATATATATATATATATATATAAGGTACCACCCTTAGACTAACTTTTTTTAAATTTTTTTTCATAAACAGGTTTTAATTAACATTATGAAGATCACATGTAAATTTCACATATATTCACATCTCCTAGCTCCTTAAAAATGATGTGAACACACACTTACATAATTTTGAAGACATGTGAACGTGCATTTATGTGATGTGTGTCTTCATGTACTAAGAGTGTTCAGATTTACGTGAAATTCACATATGATCAGTGTAATGTTAATTAAAACATGTTCATAACAAAAATTTCAAAAAAAGAACTTTTAAAGGTGGTACCTTCTGATGCGCTGCATAATGGGTGGTACTCACTTGATACCTATATATATATATATAGATTGAGGTTCTATGGGGCACCATATGCATCGGGAACCAAATGGGAACCAAAAATGCATTGCTTGTTTACAAATGATGCAATAAGGGTAATATTGGAATACTTTATTTGAAAAAATTAATTATTCTTTTAATTAATAGATTAGGATTAAAATAGGAAACTAAATCAATCTCATTAACCATTCTCCATATATTATTCCCTCTCTCTCTCTCTCTCACACACACACACACACAATCGATCGACGAGTTTGAGAAGACGATGATGAGATGAAGATGAAAATGATGCATCACGTTGAACTCATGAACCTATGAACGTATACGATGTGAAGAAGACGAATACGAAGATGCACAGTATGAACACGATGATGCATAACCTGGTGCTCCATATGAACACGATGATGCATAACCCAGGAAAGATAATACGAAGATGCACAGTCAATGAAGATGATAAAGCATCATGTTGGATTTTTGTTCAATTGGAATTTTTTAATTTTAGAAGTGCATTTTATAAATTTATTAGCATTTAATACTTGATTATTGAATTAAATATTCAATCAATATAAATTTAATTTTGAGTTGACTTGATATATTATTTTTTCCGAAAATACCCTTATGCACATCTAATATGTAAATCGTGCATCATAATGCGTTCACAAATTTCATCTTTATTACCCTTTTGCCATTGTAATCTTAACCATTCATTTTCTAGATCAAACGGTGTATATGGGTTTCTAAGTTGCACGATGCACACAGGTGCCCCATAGAACCTAACCCTACATATATATATATATATAGACACACACGTATGTAGTTGAACGAAAAGGGAAATAGACAGCACTAGATAATATTAACCTTAAAGAATCAATAATGAACAAGGTGTTTATAAAAGACCAAAAGTTGACAAATCAAGACAAAATGATTGATATGAAACCCGTAAAACGTATTGGCCGAAGACCAAACAGTTTAATTTCGTTAGTAGAAAACCAAGAGTAACTAAACAAAATCGTTTGGACAAACACACGTACACAAACGGAAAACAATAAACTAATAACTAATCGTTAATTTCATCCGTTACGTTTGAAAAATTATTACATAAATTTGAATAAATTGTTTTAGTTTAGTTGTCGTGTCAAATATTTTTGGTGTAGTTGTGAAATGTGATTAATTAGCATATCATTAATCGTCTTGAAAGTATTAGAAGCAATTTTTTGGGTTCCGGAAATGAAGCTAAAAAAATTAGGTGGATTGCTTGGTGTAGAGCTAGTGCTCCAATGGAACATGATAGGCTTGGAATTAATAGTCTTAGGGCCCTTAATCTTCTTTTCTTGCCAAATGGTGGTGGAGATTAAAGTCGGACTCAAACTCTTTGTGGAAATTAGTGATCACAGCTTTACATAGGTTCAAAAGAAACACTCGGGTTGATCCTTTAGCTTCTAGAAAAAGTGATTGTTGGAAGGCTATTGTCTCTCTTCAATCTCATCTTGCTGATTATAATTTGTACTTGAATTCTTTATTTATCGCTGAACCAAGGGTGTCTGCTGGGTTCTCATGGGGACGGTCACTTGATAGATCAGGAGTGTTCACAGTTGCTTCTCTTCGCCGTGTTATGGAGGATTTGATTTCAGTCTCTCACAGTGGGATGCAAACTTTTTGGATCAAATCGGTCCCCTCTAAACTCAATGTCTTAGCTTGGAGGATTCCGCATAATCGTTTGCCTACCTATTGTAATTTGTTTTCAAGAGACATTATGTTTCAGTCTTTAAATTGCTCTTTGTGTGGAATCGAACCGGAGTGTCAAGATCATTTATTTCGAAGGTGTGCTATTTCTAATGAGTTAATTGCGGACTTTATAAGATGGTGGGGCGTTAACGAACCTGTTGGTGATTCGGCTGCCGCATTACTCTCTCGGGGGTGGAAGTAGGCTTTAAAGGCTATGTTTTGGAGGTTTTCTCGGCGTCGGTTTTTTTCCGTATGTTGGCTCATCTGGAAGCCCAGAATTTCTAAGGTATTTTCTTGGAGTTCCATGAGGCTTTCCTCTTCTGTTGGATGGGTTCAAAGACACTCTTTTTTCTGGATTAATTCAAGAAGGAAGATTCCAAATAAACTAAGGTGGAGTTCTTGGCTTTTGGATCCTATTTCTATGGTGATCTTTTAACTTCAATTTTTTGATCTTGGTAGTAATCTTTTCCTTTGGTATTGGCTGTTTGTAATCCTTGCTTCTAGTGCCTTGCTTGAAGCCTTTTTGTGTTGTTTGTTGGTTTTTAATAATATTGTTGTTGTTAAAAAAATTTTAATATTAGGGGAGGTAGATTATAGGTATTAAAAATATAACAATGATAAATTTAAATATAACACTTAAACATTGTAGTTTTCTTTAATATAACACACATTTGCATAATTATTTAACAAAAATTGATTAACATTTATAAGTATCAAAAACTTGAATAAATCATATCCGATCAAAAAACTCTTCTCCCAAACAAAATAATATATTTTTTATAGTGAATTACATTCAATCTGTAATAAATAAATAAAAACAATGTAAAAAAATCATTACCATTATTAAGAATTATAAATATTTAGAAAACATGTTTGAGACATTAATTCAACACGCGTAGCACCCAGTCTTCCCAACAATGCATCCACGAATAGAATAAAACATGTGTAGCATTCGGTCTTCCCAGCAATGGATACACAGTCAAATAAATGACATGTGCTGCACCCGACCTTCCTAGCAACGCAAACACGATCAAATAAGTAACATGTACCATCTAGCATTTCTAGCAATGCATACACAAGTAATCCATGCAGCTACACAGGCACATAATCATCATAAATATACTCAGTATGGATACTTGGAAAATATTTCCAAATAAAAGTCAATGGTAATGAAATGAATAGAATGACAGCAAAGTTAAGCAAGGTAGTTTTATAATAGCATGGTAATAACATCATGACTGGTAAAAACAATTTAGATAACAAATACAACCATATCAAATATGTCATTTGTATGATTAAATCAATTACTCATCGTGTCTGGCCAATCTGCACCCACTAAGCAACTATAACTAAACGAGTTTCTTGATGAACAACTATAATGAAAACTTTACAAAAACATGTAAGATGTATGGATATTTAAGGTAGAATTGCTTAAAATAGCAATCAAATTTTCTTTTTTATCTTATTATAGCAATTTCGTAAATTTTGTCCCAAATAAAGTAACCAACTCTTTGTTCATTCCCGATTATAGCATTTAACCGGTAAAAAAAAATAGTTAACCGGTAAAAAAAGTTATACATAGGGTTTATTGTTTGAAATAACAACCTACTTTTTATTTTTTATTTTTTCTTATAATGGCAATGAGTTTTAGTTTTTACCTTTTAAATGCTATAATACGGAGTAAACCAAGAGTTGATTCAATTATTTGGGACAAAATTTACGAGATTGCTATAATAAGAAAAAAGAGAAAAATTGCTTGTTATTTTGAACAATTCCTCCTATATTTAATTATGCTTTGTTTGTGCAACACTTTTTAAACTTAGTTGTATATTAATTTTAGTTCCCATTTGATATTTTTATAATTATTGGTTGAATCCATATAATAACTTTTTGATCCTATTTAATGATGGCTTATATGATATGTCTTCATCAATTAGATTATAATATGACTCGTTTCTTGCAAATTTATCCTAAAAAATATATTAGTTAATGTCAAATTAGAAATCTAATTATATATAACGAAAACTTGTTAGTTAACAACAATTTCAAAAAGTTTCATTTCACTTTTCATACACTTTCTTACTTTTCTGTTACGTACTTAGCCTATGTTTCTTTATAATACTCTCTTTCTCTCTCTTACTAGTCTATCATCTATCCTATTTTTATTATTTTATAATCACTCATCTTAGGGGCGTTTAGTTCGCGGCATCTGATGGAATCTGATGGAAAAAGAATGAATTTTTCATTCTGATGGGTTGTTTGGTAGTTAAAAGGAATGGAATGATAATTCCGTATTTTAAAAAAATTCTCATTTTTCAAGGAATGTGGATTCTACAGGTAATATTAATGAAATATAGTTTTCATTCATAAACATTTATTCATATCTACCATATCAACGCGACTCAACCCAATTCAACCCACATACCATACATATATCTTATCCACCCCACCACACCCTACTTTACCCTACCCATCTCCTCCAACTCAACCCCACCTACCCTACATATACATTATCCATCTCACCCATCCCATTCCACCCCCTATCCTACTTCACCCCACACATCTCATCAAACTTACCACATCTCTTTTCATACTTATATTACAATAATCTTACAACACCCACCCTACCTCACCCCGCCCCGCCCGTACCCTAACCATATTACCCTACCATCAATCTACCAACACATTAAATTTACATTTTTTTTCATCCTTATATACATACACCCACCCTATCTTATCCAACAATACCCTATCCCATCTCAACTCACCCACCTGTCTCACTCATACCCCAACCACCTTACCCTACCACCAATCTACTCATCTATCAAATTTACCACATCTTTTCTCACCCTACCCTACCCTACCACCAATCTACCCGTCTATCAAAATTACCACATCATTTTCCTCCATTTATATGTCCACCGTACCATACCTATCTCTAACCTAACGACCCAACCTCACTTCCTACCCTACACTATCATCGTATATATTCACCTATCAAACATATTACATTATACACACTCACCCTACTTGTTTTATGAAGAAAAAAAACATACATTTAAAATATTTTTATCAATAATTTTTTTAAAAAGTTATTAATAATATATTTTGGTCATTTGTCACAATCATACTCTAATTCCTTTTACAAATTTATAAACTACCAGAAAACGACAAATGAATTGAATATGAATTTCATTCATTTTCTGCCAACCAAACACGCTACAGGTTTTCACTTTTTATAGAAACCATTGTTTTTCTATAAACTACAACTTGAAAACTGAAATTGAAAAATGACCAGTTTTTGTTGACTAAACGCAACCTTAACACTCATCCCATCCCAGCACACCCTACCCATCAACCCCTACCTAGCTACCTACCACCCTACCCCTACCTATCTACGCATTGCCTACCTTTAAATCCTATCATTTTCAAATTCTGCCAGTAATCCAAACGCTACTTTCGTTAATGTCAAACTAAATATAATTATATTTTGACATGAATTGGTGTTTGGGTCGTAAGTAACTAGGCCCCAAAAGTTTCCTTTACCAATTTAATTTAACAGGTTTTGGATTATGAAAATACCAAATTGAAACAACAAAAACATACTGTTAAAAGAATTTTAAAAAAAATTGGAATGTAAAATATATAAATTAAGCTCATCAATCCTATATAAAAAGGGGCAATTACTTGACTGGTTCAAGTGTTCTTGTTAGTGATGATTATAATTTTAGTTGAATAAACAAGTCAGTCATCGATGAACGTCAACAATGGTCAAATAAAGAGTCATGTACCACAAATGCAATGTCATATAATAAGAATAATAACCATAAATTTTCTAGCAAAGAAACCTTTATTAAAACATTAACTTATTTTAATTCTAATATATTTAAGTTCCTGATGAAAAACGTCTATATATCACGTACCCATACTACCATATATCATCAATCGTCAATCAATTAACACGAACGATTGCAAAACAAAGCTCCTCTTCGACCCGAAACGACCAAACCCCAACCACCATGCTTTCCTCCAATCCATTCATTGATACGAGATCGTTCCAACCCGTTTTCAGAACGTAATTTTTATGCTTCATATTCCACTGTGCAAGATTCAACTTCGTTTTACGTAGTTGCGGATCATACACCTTCACACTTATGTCTTGTTTCCTTTCAAGTTTCTTCTTCTCCTCTCTCGTCAAGAAATCATCATTCTTCAATTTTAACGCAGGAATCAAAAACCGGCCTTGGTTACTCGTAACGTCTGTTATTGTCAGCCTCTTCTCGATCACCAGTCTGGGATTCGATCCACCAATGTTTCTTAGAAGACTCGATAACTCAATGGGGACATCGTCTGCATGATCAATAGTGTTGATTTCGGGATGATTAGGATTCAAAGACTGAACCATTGTTGGATGATTTTCTACTTGGACAACATACGATTCTCCATGAGTCTTGAACGTAACCTTTCTGATTCTTGAACGTTTTACCTCTGTAACAGCGCGCTGTTTTTCTTCGATGCCGGACAACTTCTGTAACATTAGTTGAATGGTAGTATCAGGATCATCGTCATCATGAAAACCCATTAAAGACAGGATTGTTGCAATGTTGTTTCTGCATCTTTTTTCTTTAGATATTTTGTGTTTGGCCATGATCGAGTCAAAATGGGTCGTTTTGACGTATGAATATGGGAGGCTTCTGATCAATACAAGAAAGACGAAGTTGCAAGTTGAAGAACGCACAATGGAGGAATTAACGTTGAAGATGAGCAAAATTGAAGGAGAAAGTGCAGAGGTTATTCAATAAATACAAATGTGATGGTGATTATATAAAGGAAGAATTTGGTAGGGTTTTGCTAAAGATTTATATGGATCATATCATATCCTATCCGTTTATTCTGTTTAATTTTTTTTTTATAACTCAGATTCGTATGTACAAAAAGAGAGAAAAAGTATGGAAGAATTGAAAAAAACCAGTGACTTTGCTGCAAAATTTTTGGGAGAGACTAACAATAAATTTATAACTATTTTCCTTTTTTATAACTATTTTCCAGCTATTATTATTAACAATAATTTTAGATATATAAGAATCATCTAGTATTAGATATATATGAATCATTTAATATATATCGTTTTTTTTCAAATAATTTAAGATTAATTTGTTTTAATTTTAATGAAATAAAATTGGTTTTCAAAAGCGTAATTAGAAAATTTTTGGTTAATAATGCGAAACAGAAAAATAAATTACGTTATTAGTAATTACAGTTGTAATAGAAGTATAGAACTAATTTGATTAAATATGAAATATCGAAATTAAAGCAGCAAATTTTAGATTCATTTAATTCAATCTTTTTATATAATCCCCTAATCCCAAACTCAACCTTTGCATTTTTAGGTTCAAATGACAATTTTTGACCGTCACGAACCAAACATGGTTAATATGATACTAACACGACATAAATATAAATTGGGTCGTAAATAGGTCGACACAAAAATCTATTAACATTATATTTTTTCCCTCTCAAATAAAACTTTATTTGTTTTAATTTTTTATTTTCAATTTTTATTATGTATTCATATATTTTTAATTATATAATTTAAGATTTATTATTTTATAAGTATTTTTGAAAGTTTATTGAAAGATCATATAATTTAATAGTTTTTTAAAGTTTAGATTTAGATCAATTAAAAATTAACAAATGTCAAATAGATGATAATGACAAATAAATATTATTTGATGATGTCAAATAGTCGATAAGATTAATTATTTATTTATTTATGTTAACAGATTTTTTTAAAAAAACTAACTGTATTTATCATTTATTTATTTTATATTAAAAATAATAATGATTTATTTATTTACGTGTATGGATATTATAAAAATTAATTGTATTATCTTCTGTTTTATTTTATATTAAAAATAATAATGTCGTATTTGTAACATCTCATTTTCGAGATAATTGCGTGGAATTATTTTTGTGGATATTTAAATAATTAATATTGTGGTGGGCCAATGAGATCCCGAGTAGTGGATTTTACGTGTCGGGTTTATGAGTTACGTGCCCCCGGGTTATAATATTAGTGGATTAATTATATATTTGAGTTCATGGAGTTAAATGGGTTAAAAGGATATTAATTGTGAAAATGTGATATCGGGTTCGGGTTAATGGGTTCGGGACCGGCCGAAATAGAGATAAATATATACGTGCGTCTCCTTTTTCCTTTCCATCCTTATCTAGTGTGTGCGTGTGAAGGTGTTCGTGTATGTGTGTGTTTGTGTGAGAAATCAGAAGCCATGTCAAGCTTCTCTAGTTGCTGAAACTTGAAGTAATCTTCATCATCTTCATTTCTTTGAAGTTTTTGAGCATCAAAGGTAAGGAAATTCTCCTCTAGTGGTTTAAATTTGGATATATATGTGTAAAGTGTTTGGGATTGAATAAAGGAATGTTATGTACTGGTTTTATGTGCTTGTATGAATTATGTGGGAGTTGAAATCGAATTGGGAGGAGTTAACTCTCCTGGGCAGAGCTGAAATTGCAGGTTAGGGTTGCAGACGAACGCTTGGTCGCGGCGCGACCATCAGAGAGTTAGCGGCGCGAACATGGACCTGCAGGGAAATTCTGATTTGAGTTCCATAGGGGGGATTTCGGGGTCGAATTGTGTCGGGTTCCTTCGGGATTGTCCGGGTTGGGTTTTGCCTGAGTTTTGGGGTTCGGTTGGGATTCGGGTCGGGTCTCGATTGGGTTTCGGATTCTATGGGATTGTTTGGGTCCGGGACAGTTATGAGTTATTATGATTCTAAGATATGTGCTAATTGGGATTGTGATTAACAGTTGGGCTCCGTGTGTTTACAGGGACGAGTCGACAGCGAGGCGAGTCGAATCAGAGGTCGTAGGATTCAGGGATTGAGACGGATTGTCTGACAACCAGGTGAGTACCCGAGTTCTTTTCTAAACCGCGGGACAGTTTTCAGAGTCGTGATTGTGTAGCTAGTTTCGTATATGTGTATATTGTGTATTGTGAATGAGACAGGGACGTGAGTGCCAGGTATGATTCTATTTCCCACATATGTGTTATATGTGTGCATGAGATGAGATCCAGTCCGGGGGTCCGTGATGAGTTCCATACGGATGGTGATTTGCGATGCGTGATCGCGCGGGTTGACTGTCCCTAACAGTCCTTGGAGCGTGTATACACGGCAGGGCCTGTAGCCGGTTCGCGCCCGTGCTACAGGGTTGTGGCTAACCACCGGTGCGCACGGTCGTTAGCTGGGGAAGGGTCCCCCTTCAGTGATTCTGTGTGCAGGGCCGTGGATCTCATGTTGTGTGTTCATACCTGTATAGTGATGCTGATTGCGTGGGACAGAGATAGAGCTTGTGCTGTGTGTATGTGCTATGTGTACGCATGCTATGTGTTTACTGTGCAGAGTCTAACCCTCAAGTACTCACGAGCTTCCGAGCTTGTATTCGAGTCTACCATGTTCAGGGTATCAGCAACGAGATCAGTAGCCGTGCTTGTTGATTCGGGATCGAGGATTATCTGGGAAGCTTTATGTTAGCTTTGTATAATGATCTGATCTGTATTGTTTGTGTTAGTATCTTTTGGGCTTGTGTAATTAGTAGATTATATGTTATCAGTGATTATGTGAAAGTTTAAATTAATAGTGATTTCGGTTTATCCTATGACGTGTGTATGATTGAGTTATTGAGATATTGTCACCTGTGTATTGTATTGACGTGCCATTTCAGTAATCAGGGAGGGTGTTACAGCATGGTATCAGAGCTTGTGGTTTGAAGTCTGAGTATCAATTAGTGGATACTTAACTTAAACCTTGTTTCGATCTGTGGGGGATCCATTGAGATTGATATTAGTGGAGTTAACTAACCTGGCTTAGTGTATAACGCTGGGTGATCTATCTGTGGTTCTCAATTGTTTCGTTTTGTGCAGATAGTTATGGCAGATCAGGGCGAGGGATCCGGCGCGGGTAAGCCGGCAGGGGACGAGTTCATTCGCAAGTCAGAGCTTCTGGGGGTATTAACCGAGTTTTACCGACAGCAAAAAGAGCAGGAGAGGGAACAGGGTCAGAATGTGGGGCCAGTTATTCGGTCTACTGAGACAGAGTCTGGGGCTGGTGCTTCGTCGTCTACTTCGAGGAGGGGTGGGTCCTTTAAGGACTTTATGACTGGAGATCCACCCCAGTTCAGAGGTGAGGGTGAGCCAGGGATGGCAATGGCATGGGAGCGTGAGGTGGAGGCCGCTTTTCGAGTTGCGCACGTGGAGCCGAGAGATATGGTCGGTTATGCGACCTATGTGTTGAGGGGAGGGGCGTCACAGTGGTGGCAGTCTATAGAGTCAGCGATGACATCTTCTGCAGCTTATGCGATGACGTGGGATCAGTTTAGAGCCGTGTTTGAGCTGCAGTACATTCCTAGAGACGAGAGGCGGGAGATGGAGCGGCGATTCCTTCATCTACAGCAGGGAGAGATGACGGTGCAGCAGTATGTGGATCGGTTTAATGAGTACTCCCAGTTTGCGACTCAGCACATTGTCACCGAGCAGCGGAAGGTTGATGCATTTGTTGATGGACTGCGAGCGGATATCAGAGAGTTCGTCGGGATGCACGGGACTTCTACTTTTGCTAGAGCATTAGAGATGGCCCGCATAAGGGAGCGGGAGATAGCCAAGTAGAGGGAGGAGCCATCTTTTCAGAGTCGGCGTGCGAGGACTCCTGAGCGGTCCTCGAGAGATCGGAGGCATTTCAGAGACGATTCCAGAGAGCGGCGTTCGGGACAGAGTTCAAGAGACAGACGAGATCAAGATAGAGACAGAGACAGGGATAGGGAGCGGAGGTCGAGTGGACCGGGGCGGTGCCAGCGATCAGATAGTCATTTTCAGAGGCAGAGTTCGAGATATACAGGGCAGAGTCAGAGCAGCGTAGGGCAGAGGCCTCGAGATGGAGGCGATAGGGGAGACAGTTCGGGTGGAGATTGGGAGTGCCCGAGATGCCACCGTCGTCATAGTGGGCCGTGCGTGCCCAGGTGTTATCGATGCGGTCAGCGTGGGCATGCTGCCGCCACGTGTACTGTCCCAGAGCCGTTGTGCTTTCATTGTGGGAGGCCGGGGCACAGAGTGCGAGATTGTCCAGAGTCGGGACCAGCGGTGCAGGGTGCGAGTTCTAGTGGAGCCAGAGCGGAGCCATCGTCGTCTGGTCGTCATGATTCTAGGGCGCGGGGTCGGGTCTTTCAGGCGACCGCAGAGGAAGCCCGAGATGCTGTTGATGTGATTTCGGGTATGTCTTTCTGAGCTTGATTTGAGTATGTGTCAGTTTTAGGGCGGGCTATTGGGCTATGTCTGTGATAAGTTCTGTTGCGTGTAATTGTTTTGTTGTGTCTGTGATTGTGTGGCTCAGTGGCAGAGGTGTGGAATGGTTATGTATGGGTTATATGGGATTGTTATGTCTGAGTATGTGTGTGAGAGTGGGATATATTGTGGTAAGATGGGTTATCAGAGTTCTGGGGTTGGGTATTGTGCTATGATTAGTGGATTAATCGTGTTGAATTGTGTGAGCTATATGAGTGATTATTGCGAATGTGTTTGCGATATGCTAGTGGATTGATCCTTTTGATAGTGGATTATCATATTGATAGTGGATTTAAATTCTTGTGTGTGCTATCCATATCTATGATATTGCGTTTTATGAGATGCGTTTATCTGTTGTGATGAAAAGAGTTGAGAATTTTGCCATGATAGTGGATTAGTCTATTGAGAATGGATTTAACCCCTTTGTGATTTTAACCATATCTATGAGCTTGCATTTAGTGATTCGATGGAGATGTCTTTATGTGTCGTGTTAGTGGATGATCTATATAGAGCCATGCGAGTATGTGATGAGAGAGAGTGAAGATTGATGAATTGAGATGATATGTGGATCTGGTGGCGTATGAGGTAACGCCACGTGAAGACTCTGTGAATAGAGGATCTATCAGTTGCCGATATGCGAATTAGGAGATTTAACCGAGCTGTTAGTGGATTGTCTAATTGAGTTAAAGATTCGAGGGAGTTGACTTACTTCGAGAGTTGAAGTAGAGACGTGTATTAGTGATGATTGTGACATTCGGAGTTCAAATGCGAATTCAACAGAGTTGTTGATAATCATGTTGAGATATATGAGTTGAGATTTCGGGGATTTAACATAGAGGTGTATAATTGCGAATGGGCTTGCGATGGATTCCGGGGACGGAATCTTTTTAAGAGGGGAGGATATGTAACATCCCATTTTCGAGATAATTGCGTGGAATTATTTTTGTGGATATTTAAATAATTAATATCGTGTTGGGCCAATGAGATCCCGAGTAGTGGATTTTACGTGTCGGGTTCATGAGTTACGTGCCCCCGGGTTATAATATTAGTGGATTAATTATATATTTGAGTTCGTGGAGTTAAATGGGTTAAAAGGATATTAATTGTGAAAATGTGATATCGGGTTCGGGTTAATGGGTTCGGGACCGGCCGAAATAGAGATAAATATATACGTGCGTCTCCTTTTTCCTTTCCATCCTTATCTAGTGTGTGCGTGTGAAGGTGTTCGTGTATGTGTGTGTTTGTGTGAGAAATCAGAAGCCATGTCAAGCTTCTCTAGTTGCTGAAACTTGAAGTAATCTTCATCATCTTCATTTCTTTGAAGTTTCTGAGCATCAAAGGTAAGGAAATTCTCCTCTAGTGGTTTAAATTTGGATGATATATGTGTAAAGTGTTTGGGATTGAATAAAGGAATGTTATGTACTGGTTTTATGTGCTTGTATGAATTATGTGGGAGTTGAAATCGAATTGGGAGGAGTTACCTCTCCTGGGCAGAGCTGAGATTGCAGGTTAGGGTTGCAGACGACCGCTTGGTCGCGGCGCGACCATCAGAGAGTTAGTGGCGCGAACATGGACCTGCAGGGAAATTCTGATTTGAGTTCCATAGGGGGGATTTCGGGGTCGAATTGTGTCGGGTTCCTTCGGGATTGTTCGGGTTGGGTTTTGCCTGAGTTTTGGGGTTCGGTTGGGATTCGGGTCGGGTCTCGATTGGGTTTCGGATTCTATGGGATTGTTTGGGTCCGGGACAGTTATGAGTTATTATGATTCTAAGATATGTGCTAATTGGGATTGTGATTAACAGTTGGGCTCCGTGTGTTTACAGGGGCGAGTCGACAGCGAGGCGAGTCGAATCAGAGGTCGTAGGATTCAGGGATGGAGACGGATTGTCTGACAACCAGGTGAGTACCCGAGTTCTTTTCTAAACCGCGGGACAGTTTTCAGAGTCGTGATTGTGTAGCTAGTTTCGTATATGTGTATATTGTGTATTGTGAATGAGACAGGGACGTGGGCGCCAGGTATGATTCTATTTCCCACATATGTGTTATATGTGTTCATGAGATGAGATCCAGTCCGGGGGTCCGTGATGAGTTCCATACGGACGGTGATTTGCGATGCGTGATCGCGCGGGTTGACTGTCCCTAACAGTCCTTGGAGCGTGTATACACGGCAGGGCCTGTAGCCGGTTCGCGCCCGTGCTACAGGGTTGTGGCTAACCACCGGTGCGCACAGTCGTTAGCTGGGGAAGGGTCCCCCTTCAGTGATTCTGTGTGCAGGGTCGTGGATCTCATGTTGTGTGTTCATACCTGTATAGTGATGCTGATTGCGTGGGACAGAGATAGAGCTTGTGCTGTGTGTATGTGCTATGTGTACGCATGCTATGTGTTTACTGTGCAGAGTCTAACCCTCGAGTACTCACGAGCTTCCGAGCTTACGTATTCGAGTCTACCATGTTCAGGGTATCAGCCACGAGATCAGTAGTCGTGCTTGTTGATTCGGGATCGAGGATTATCTGGGAAGCTTTATGTTAGCTTTGTATAATGATCTGATCTGTATTGTTTGTGTTAGTATCTTTTGGGCTTGTGTAATTAGTAGATTATATGTTATCAGTGATTATGTGAAAGTTTAAATTAATAGTGATTTCGGTTTATCCTATGACGTGTGTATGATTGAGTTATTGAGATATTGTCACCTGTGTATTGTATTGACGTGTCATTTCAGTAATCAGGAAGGGTGTTACAGTATTTATCTTTTTGATAAAATTTATAGATATTAGAAAAAGTTAGTTGTATTTATCATATCCTAAAAGGAATTTGTATTTATTTAGTTATGTTTATAGATATTAGATTAAAATTAATTGTATTTATTTTGTATTTTAATTTATATTAAAAATAATAATTTTGTATTTCTCTTTTTGATTGAATGTAGCCAGTAAATTTTGATCTCCATAATAAAGATTAATTGTAAATTTTCAACCACAATTTCAAATTTATTTTTATTGCATAGTGCATCCATACGCCACATACATATTTCTAATTTAAAGAATTATTTTATTTAATTGCTTAATAATAATTATAACAAATTAATTATCCTTTTAAGGTAATCGTGCATTTCTTTTAAATAAAGAATACCATTATTTATATTTACATTTTTTTAAATTAAAGAGATTGATCTAAAAAAATCAAGAAGTTGATTAGTTGTCAAATTCAAGTAAATCGTCAAACTGGTTCGGAATAACTATATATGAACCGGACAATATGGGTCAACGTAAAATCGTTATTGAAAAATGACAAGAAACCGAACGCGCAACATAACTATATCTATCTATACTATTAAAAGAGTAACTATACTAATTTTTTGTGAAGCCACGTGTCGTCACCATGAGTTGACACGTGACATTTAAGATTTTAAAAATAATAAAGAAATTTAAATCAAATCTATCCAAATCTAATATAATCCACTTTTAAATTTAAATCAAACAAAATCTAATACTTTACTAACTTATTAATTAAATTTATCCAAATCTAATATAATCCACTTTTAAATGCAAATCAAATCAAATCAAACAAAATCTAACAATCTAGTAACTTATTAATTATAAGATAATATAATAAAAGTTTAAATAATATATATAAGAAAATAATTACTCTTCATATATATTTAGAAACGAGTTTTTTTGCCCGCGCGTTGCAGCGGATGAAAAACACTTAAAAAATAGTTTTAATAATATGTATTCAAAATATAGGCTAGATGTGTTTGTTTGATGGACTTTTAAGATATAAAATGAGTTTGGTGTTTTATAAATATTGTTTATTTGATAAATGATTACCAAAATTTAAGACATGACAAACATATTCTTGCAATTTAATCAAAGTATAGGTATAGGTATAGATATGAATATATACTCCAATCGTATTTTTGCACTTTAATCAAAATTTAAGACATAACAAAAATTTAACTTATATTGTTATTTTGATAGGTAAATTGTTAAAGTAAACTCAATCAGTAAGTCAAATTTATAAAATATTAACTTAACGAATGATATAATAAAACTTATCATTTACAGTATTTATAATACCAATAATATTTATATTATTGACGACACTAAAAATTAACAAATCCATATTTATATTCTCGTCAAAATAATTAATGATAATTGAGTATAGTCCCAATAATTGATATAAGAAAATAATAGAATAAAAATTTATTTACCTAAAACAAAGTAAAATACATTAAGCGTTTAAATGTCTCATTTCAAATTAATAGATTCTATAAAGAGATATAAGGAAAAATTAATTATGAAATAAGAGTAAGGACAAGTTTTGAACACAAGATCTTATGGTTAAAATCAAACATTTATTTACCATATCATCTACATCACTTTTTGTTAAAAATACACCAAAGAAAATATATATTATCATTTATGTCTTACTATTCATATGAATAGCTTATGAATACTATCATTTACTTGGTAAATGTTAGTATTTATAATATATGGTTTATTATGAAAAAAACCAACATGTTTTCACGTTTTTTGCTTTTTCGTCCCTCTATGTTATTTTTCTTCCATAAAAAAAACTCAAGTTATTCTTTTCTTATTGGTTTAGTGATATTTGGACATTAATATTGCATACATATGTCCGGTTTGTAATTTTCCGAGAAAATTTGTTCTCTGAAACCAATTAATTACAACCTTTGATTAAAAAGACATTTGACGACATGAATTAAGCTTGGTCCTATACATTGGAAGAAAAAGAAAAAAGAAGAAGGAATAATTAACCCCATTAATGACATCAACGGATGATTATGTCCATGATATATATTAATTAGAGTAAATTACTGAAATGGTCCCGGTGATTTGTATAAAATTATTAAAATGGTTCCTCAACTTCCAAAGTTGCAGTGGCGGTCCCTCAAACTAATTTTTACTTGCAGAGTTGGTCCTTCTATTTCTAAAATTTTTAAAAATGACGTTTCTACCTTCTTTCAATTACAAGTTTAATAATTTCAATTTTGATTTATTTTCTTAATTTTTCATTTTTGGTTTTAAATTAGAAATATTAATTTAATAAATTATGATTTGATTCATTATTAATTATATTATTATTATCATTCTCATTATTATTATTATTATTGTTATTGTTGTTATTCTTATTAGTTATACCTATTTATTTTGTAAAATACATCTGTATTTATTTACAAGAAATTATTTTTATTTATATACTTAATTAGTTAAGTTATTCATTTTTTATGTATTCAAAATATTTATTTATATTTTATTGGTTATACTATTTGTACAATTTTATTATTTATACTTTTCCATCAAACTATTTCATTACTTTTAATAAATTTTGAATTTGTGTAAATTTTGATTTAAATTTACTGATTCATTACGTTTTGATTTAGTTTGCTAATTTATAATTTTTGATTTAAACATTTTGTTATGCTAATATGTTTTTATTTAAATTTATTATTTTATTTTGTTGGATTTAAATATTTTGTTATGCCAGTACGTTTTGATTTCAATTTATTATTTTTTTTGGTTTAATTTAAAATTTTGCTACGTTAATACTTAAGTGAAAACGAATAAAACATATTAATGTATAAACTCGTAAATCAAAACAATTAAAATACTATATTAGATTTATAGATAAAGTACATATAAGATATAATTTGAATTTAAATTTAAATCTTATCTACTTATTAATATTTAAAGATGTAAGAAATAATATGTTGTATTTATATTTTATATTTATTAATCATTACAGATATTATAAATAATGAATTATATTTATATTTTAGTTTATTTTATTTAAAATAATTTATTTCGTTACGTTAATACGTTTTGATTTAAATTTAGTATTTTATTTTTTTTAATTTTAATATTTTGTTATGCCAATACGTTTTGATTTCAATATAGTATTTCAATCTTTTTGATTTACAGGTTTATACATTAATATGTTTTAATTGTTTTCACTTCAATATTTTAATTTTCACTTAAGTATTAATGTAGCAAAATTTTAAATCAAAACAAATAAAATGATAAATTGAAATCAAAATGTACTGGCATAACAAAATATATAAATTCAAACAAATAAAATAATAAATTTAAATAAAATCATATTAACAAAACAAAATATTTAAATCAAAAATAATAAATTAGCAAACTGAAATCAAAACGTAATGAATTAGTAAGTTTAATTCAAAATTTACGCAAATTCAAAATTTATTAAAAGTAATGAAATACTTTGATACAAAAGTATAAATAATAAAA
The DNA here is from genome assembly GCA_020465985.1 of Centrapalus pauciflorus. Classification (NCBI taxonomy): domain Eukaryota; kingdom Viridiplantae; phylum Streptophyta; class Magnoliopsida; order Asterales; family Asteraceae; genus Centrapalus; species Centrapalus pauciflorus. Next base: position 308,779 of record JAANYP010004891.1, on the reverse strand, counting down.
TTATACAAATAGTTTAACCAATAAAATATTAATAAATAAAACTTTAATAAATAAATTGAATACATAAAAAGATGCATTACTTAATTAATTAAGTATATAAACAAAAACAATTTTTAGTAAAGAAATATAGATGTATTTTACAAAATAAATAGGTATAATAATAATAATAATAATAATGATAATGATAATAATAATGATAATAATAATAATAATAATATAATTAATAATGAATCAAATCATACTTTATTAAATTAATCTTTTTAATTTAAAACTAAATTGAAAAATTAAGGAAAAAGGACCAAAATTAAAATTACCAAACTTGTAATTGAAAGAAGGGCAAAATCGTCATTTTTAAAAATTTTAGAAAGAGAATGACCAATTCTGCAAATAAAAAAGTGGTTTATGAGAGCACCACTGCAACTTTGTAAGTTGGGGGACCGTATCCATAATTTTGAACAAACCACAGGGACGATTTCAGTAATTTACTCTATTAATTATGTGTAAACTTCATTAAATCCAAACTCCAAATATCTGTTAACTCTTACGTACACCACCCTTTTCGGAATATATATATATATATATATATGGTGGCCGGCCTACCTAGAACAAAATACTTTAGTTTTTGACTGTTAGAGGGTATTTGGTTTCACGTTATAGACGAGATTATTAGCTTATTATGTTAATATAACGCAAATAATTGGTTTAAATTGTTTGGATTGCATATGTTAATAAGTGATTATTTGCGTTCAGTGTTGATTCTACCACACTTTTTCATAAGTTAAAAATATAGTTCATTTGCTTAATAGTGTGAGTATTTGGTCATTTTACGAGTAAAAAACGCAAATTCAAATGTTTTAAAAACTGATTTTTTTGATAATTATGATAGCAAACCACATTAGTTAAACCAAATACTACATTTCAGGTACACTTTTTGTTACAACTATTATCTTATTTTAGTTTTCAAAACGCTACAATAATTTTTCAAACGTAAATCCAAACACCTCTGATTATAAAACAAAAAGTCGCAAACCAACATGAAACTGGTTTAAACAATGTGAATGTGTTCAATTACCCTCATTAGAAGCTAATTAATATATGTAACAATAATAACCATAATAACCATAAAACTAACCATAAAATTCGATCCATCTTAAATATTAATAGGAACGATTGCAAAACAAAACTCCTCTTCGACCCGAAACGACCAAACCCCAACCACCATGCTTTCCTCCAATCCATTCATTGACACAAGATCGTTCCAACCCGTTTTCAAAACGTAATTTTTATGCTTCATATTCCACTGTGCAAGATCCATCTTCATTTTACGTAGTTGCGGATCATACACCTTCACACTTATGTCTTGTTTCCTTTCAAGTTTCTTCTTCTCCTCCCTCGTCAAGAAATCATCATTCTTCACTTTTAACGTAGGAATCAATAACCGGCTTTGGTTACTCGTAACGTCTGTCATTGTCAGCCTCTTCTGGATCACCAGTCTGGGATTCGATCCACCAATGTTTCTTAGAAAACTCGATAACTCAATGGGAACATCATCTGCATGATCAATAGCGTTGATTTCGGAATGATTAATAGGCTTCAAAGACTGAACCATTGTTGGATGATTTTCTACTTGGACAACATACGATTCTCCGTGAGTCTTGAACGTAACCTTTCTGATTCTTGAACGTTTTACCTCTGTAACAGCGCGCTGTTTTTCTTCGATGTCGGACAACCTCTGTAACATTAGTTGAATCGTAGTATCAGGATCATCGTCATCATGAAACCCCATTAAAGACAAGATCGTTGCAATGTTGTTTCTGCATCTTTTTTCGTTGGATATTTTGTGTTTGGCCATGATCTAGTCAAAATGGGTTGTTTTGACGTATGAAGTTGGGAGGCTGATCAATACAAGAAAGAGGAAGTTGCAGAGGATTATTCAATAAATTTAAATGTGACAGTGATTATACAAAGGAAGGATTTGGTAGGGTTTTGCTAAAGATTTTTATGGATCATATCCTATTCTTTTATTTTGTTTAATTTCTTGTTTTTTTAACTTCAGATGGTATTATTTTATTCGTATGTAAATAAAATAGAAAAAAAGTATGGAAGAACTAAAAAACCAGTGAGTTTCCTATAAAATTTTCTTCTTTTTGAACTCTCTGCTTTCCTTTTTATAACTATTTTCCAGCTATTATTCTTCTTTTTTAATGGGCCGAAATTATCACCCCTCTCCTGGGCCTCCGGTGATTTCATCAATTACTGCTCCCGATTACTTGCCACAGGAGCTGGCTTTGCTCTGTTCGTGGGTCTACCCGTTTCCTGGTACGGGTCGGTCGGAGTCGGGTGGGAACCTGTTCGACGGGTCCTGGGAGCCGTCTCCAGTGGGATTTTTGTGGTTACGCTTGCTGTTGTCAGGATGTATTTGGGTTGGGCTTACGTCGGCAACAGATTATACTCAATGCCACTCTTAAATGTATGTATTATGTTTATACTTACTTTAATCCCATTATGCATCAATGAATAGAATAAAAAAAAGAATAATGCAAAAAAGATAATTAACATTAATAAGAATTATAAATATGTAAAAAAAAACTTGTTTGAAACATATTAATTCAACATGCATAGCACTCGGTATTCTCAACAATGCATCAACGAATAGAATAAAAAACGTGTAGGGCGTGTTTAGTTGATGGAAAATTGATATTTGTTTTCACTTTCACTTTTCCAGAATTTGTTTTCATTATTACATTTCTAGAAAATTAGGAGAAAATTTTGAAAATGTGTTCACCACGTCCCTTGTTTTCACTTTTGAAAATTAGACTAATGGTTGAAAACTCCTTTAATGCATTTTCCAACTTCTATTATAAATTTAGAAAATGAAAACATTTAGAAAATGTCAAAAAAATTAGAATAATATCAAACTAAACATGTTTTCAATTAAGCCCTGTTTTCGTTAAAAACAAAAACAGAAAACCGGCTTGTTTTCGTCAACTAAACACAGCCGTAGCATTCGGTCTTCCCAGCATTGCAAACACAATCAAATAAATAACATTTATTGTGTCTGGCCTTCCTAGCAACGCATACACAATCAAATAAGTGAAACATTTAGCATTTCCAGCAATGGACTAAGGATCTTTTGTGAACACTTTATTCGTTGTGAACATTGTGAACAACCATAAAATAGCTTTTGAATCTTATGAATCTTGTTGAAAATACTACCGAACCCTTCTATTAACTCATTAATCTTATTGGATCCTATGGATTTTATTGAATCCAATTAATTTGTCGAATCTCATGAATTTTGTTGAATCTTATGCATCTTGTGCATCTTGTTATAAAAACTACGTACTATGAACCTTTTGAATGTTCTGAATCTTAAATAGACACTTCTATGAACCTTTTGAATCATATGAATCGTATTACAAACACTTGTTGATATATATGAATGATTATATGTTTTTTTTTATTTGTTCACAATGTTCACAACGAATAACTTGTTCACAATGGATCTCATCCCTCCAGCAATGCATACACAAGTAATACATGCAACTACATATGGCATTCTTAATATACACAGCATGGATACTGGAAAATTAGTGGTTTTGGTTACTCACGTACGTCAAAAGGTAGTATATTGTCACTTTTTTAATTAGTTTGAGTAACATATTAATTTTGTTCTATTTAGGGTAACATACTCTCCAAATTAAGTTAATCAATGTAACATTATTGGATTGGAAGATAAAAAGTACTTACGTGACAGTTTCTTTGTCCAAACATCAAATCTAATAATTTCTAAAAGTCCTTTTTTTAAATTTGTTTCAACTAGCAATACGTATTATCAAAATGTTTTTTTTTGGCAAAAAAACGGATCGAATAAAAACCGATCTGGATCGATTAAAAACTGGTGGATGTGCACTTCTACGAAGAACACAGGAGAGTAAAGAAATCGGAGCAGGCCTCCAGCGGAGCTGGCGACACCGGGGCCGGCAGATTCTTAACGACCGCCCCTCCCCCACATAATCTTTCTATTTGCTTTTACCATTTTTTTTTCTCCAAGAATTTAGGAAATTTGCTATATCGATCATAAAATCTATCGGATTGGTCATCAATTAATTAGAAGAAATGTTGTTCCCGGAAAATCCAACGGCCTTGCCACCACAGTGATCAGCCTGACACTGGCCGGAAGAATATGCTACTAGCCAGGCGCCAAATTTCAGTTGGCAATAACATGATCCTAATTAATTAGCACACATAAGAATTGTCTTTTTTTAGCAATGAACCACAACTAAAATGAAAACTCTAAAAAATTCTTGCAAATTTATCCTCAAAAAATTAAATCTTGGTTAATTAATGTCAAACTAGCTAGGCCACAAAAGTTTCCTTTACCAGTTTAACAGGTTTTGGATTAATTATGAAAATACCAAATTGAAACAACAAAAACATATACTCTGTTTAAAAGGATAGAAAAATGTAATGTAAAATATATAAACTGTCATAAAAAAGGGGAATTACTTGACTGGTTCATGTGTTCTTGTTAGTGATCATCGTTAAATAAAATTTAAAAAACAGAAAGAGATCGAAGCCAATTTTGATTATAACTTTAGTAGAATAAACAAGTCAGTCATTAATGCCATGCATGTCATATAATAAGAATAATAACCATAAATTTTACTAGCAAAGAAACCTTGATTACAGCATTAATTAATTTATGTATTTTCATTCTATATAGTATATATATAAGTTCCTGATGAAAAACACCGGCCTACCCATACTATTATACTACCATGCATATATCATCAATCAATTAACACGAACGATTGCAAAACAAAGCTCCTCTTCGACCCGAAACGACCAAACCCCAACCACCATGCTTTCCTCCAATCCATTTATTGACACGAGTTCGTTCCAACCCGTTTTCAGAACGTAATTCTGATGCTTCATATTCCACTGTGCAAGATTCATCTTCGTTTTACGTAGTTGCGGATCATACACCTTCACACTTATGTCTTGTTTCCTTTCGAGTTTCAGCTTCTCCTCCCTCGTCAAGAAATCATCTTTCTTCACTTTTAACGCAGGAATCAAAAGCCGGCCTTGGTTACTCGTAACGTCTGTCATTGTCAGACTCTTCTCGAGCACCAGTCTGGGATTCGATCCACCAATGTTTCTTAGAAAACTTGATAACTCAACGGGAACATCATCAGCATGATCATTAGCGTTGATTTCGGAATGATCAGGGTTTAAAGACTGAACCATTGTTGGATGATTTTCCACTTGGACAACATACGATTCTCCGTGAGTCTTGAACGTAACCTTTCTGATTCTTGAATGTTTTACCTCTGTAACAGCGGGCTGTTTTTCTTCGATGTCAGACAACTTCTGTAACATTAGTTGAATGGTAGTATCAGGATCATCATCATGAAAACCCATTAAAGACAGGATCGTCGCAATGTTGTTTCTGCATCTATTTTCTTTGGATATTTTGTTTTTGGCCATGATAGTCAAAATGGGAGGCTTCAATTCAGATCAATACAAGAAGAGAAAGTTGCAAGTTGAAGAAGGCACAATGGAGGAATTAACGTTGAAGATATGATGAGGAAAATTGAAGGAGAAATTAGTGAAGAGGGTTATTCAATAAATACAAATGCGACGGTGATTATATAAAGGAAGTATTTGGTAGGGTTTTGCTAAAGATTTAATTTATGGATCATATCCTATCCTTTTATTGAGTTTGCTGCAAAATTTTTGGGAGAGAATTTAATTTCCTTCCTTACTTTCCTTTTTATAACTATTTTCCAGCTATTATTATAAACAAATAATAGTAGATATATAAGAATCATTTAATATTAGATATATAAGAATCAATTAATATATATCTCTTGATTATTGCAGATATGCTTGCAAATTTTAAATACGATTAAAATTGTTTAATAAAATTATATATATCCCACCTAGTTCATCTCTCTAGCTATCTGAGTTTAAATCCTCTAAAATTACGTATTACAAATCTAGTTTATGAAAAAAAAAATTTAATAAGTTAATTGTTAGATATCTTTAATAATTATTGATTACTAATTTGAAGGTATTATAACAAAATTTTGTATACATCTTTTATTATTAAAGAATTAGGTATAACATAACCAATAAACTACATTGTTTTTTAGATATTTTATTTATTAATTCCAGCTTAATTTAATAAAGTAATTTAATTAGTAACTTTAATTGTATATATTGTATAAATATAATTTAATTTAATAATAAAAGTTTGGAGTATGGTAGTAATTTATCCACAATTTTATATTCACTATTTTGTATAGTTTGTAAATCAAGCAATATATGTTTTTATAAATTGTCGTAATAAATAGTAAAGATTAACATTTCATAGCAACATTTTATATATGATCGATAATTTGATAATGAATAAAATGAGACGATTTTTTGAATAATATTTAAACTAAAACAAAAAAAATGTAATGATATCAATCAGATAAACAAAGAAACTTTGTTATAGTTAATTTAATGATATTACTCTTTATAATAATGAAAATTAATTGTTTATTTCTATAATATTTAGGCGTAAATTGTTTAAATTTTGTTAGTGGTTAATGTTTAGGATCATTTAAAGCATGATTTGAGTTTTATTCCTAATTTTTTATAGTCTTCAAACTTCTTTGAGTTTTATTCGTGTAGCTTGAATTTTTATTAATAACTTTTTTGTTAAGGTAGTTGAAGCTAAAAAATATAAAGTAACATAAGTTACATATAAATAAATAGACCAAATTTAAAACATAATTAATTGATATTATTTTGGTAATTTTATTTTTTATAAGCTTAATGTATAAAAACTACTTGATGTAACTTATGATTTATTAGTTTGTGGTTCGTATAAATTTTTGAAAGAAAAATCACTTTAATGTAGCTTATGGATAAAAAGTAGTTAAAGCTATGCGGCAAACAAATCATAAATATAATTGTTTGGTGAATAACTTGTGATGCTTTTTCATTAAAATAAACAAAATATAAATACACAATTAAGAGGATACTAGACATACACAAATACCAAGATAAATCTTATTCTATAAAACGAAGATAAACATAACATCACAAAATAATATCTTTTAATATGCATTCGCAGTTTGAGTGGGACGATTGCGAACGCTCGTGCTGAATCTGATGTTGGCAAACAACAAGAACGGAAGCCCCTTTGTGAGGGAGTAGTAGGCTTTGGCGACATTAAAGGATGGCGAACCAGAAATCAGAATGGGATCGAAAACGAATGGAGAATCGACTGAGAATCGGAACAAAAAAGCAAATGGAGAATCGAATAAGGAACCAGAACAAGGAACAACCAGATTTGGATCCGGACAGTTTATTCAAACACTTGGAGCAGCAATTAGGGGCAGTGAGTTTTAGCATATTTAAGACAAAAGCAACTGAACAGAAAATAATTATTGAAGGCTTTTGGTCAGAAGGAATTAAGGGCAGAGGGTTTAAGCAGATTTGCAAGAGAAGAGAAAATAGTTATTGAAGGCCTTTGGCCAGCAAGATTAGGGGCACTGTTTTAGCAGAATTACGACAGAAGCAATAAAAGAAAAAAATAATTAATAAAGACTTTTGGTCAACATTTGCGATATTGTTGACCTTTTTTGTTTAATCGTGATACGATCATCCTCACCAAGAATGATGAACAGAAGACTTTTTTTTATTTTCATTCTGATATTGTTTCCTCACCAAATATGATGAACATAAGTTTGGGTCGAAAACAACGAAGCAAAGCTAAAGAGCATCAGAGGGGGTGGTGCCCGGGAAAAGAGAAAGGGAGGCGAGAAGGGGTTTAGAATTTAGAGAATGCAACATATAAGTATTAGGAAGGCCGAGAAAGAGAAAGATTTTAGGGTTTAGAGAAGAGGAAGCCAACAAAGAAAATATGGAAACAAAGATTAGAGAAGCAAGAGACAATGGAGGCTGACTGATAAAGGTTCCGCCGGCGCCAATTAGAGTTTCAATGATGTCGATGACTCGACGCTGGCGGCTACTAGGTTTCGGACGAGATTCAAGCTACCATATCTCTAATATCATGTTTGGCGAATAATTTGTGATATCTTTCTCATTAGAATAAACAAAGTATAAATTGACAGTTAATAGGATATTAGATAAACACAAATACTAAGATAAATCTTATCTTGTAAAACAAAGATAAACATAACATCATTAAATAATATATGCCAATAATTATGACTTAATCATACAATCTTATATATTTTAATAATGTAATCATTTAAATAAAGGGTTTATTACGAAAAAAACCAACATGTTCTCACGTTTTTTGCGTTTTCGTCCCTCAATGTTATTTTTTTTAGTTTTGTGAAATTTGTGACGTCCTCATGAAATAATGGTATAATTGAAATCACCAGGATCAACACACAACCCAATGATTAACATGATGATTAAAATTGATGCTTAATTCAGATTTAAGCAGTTTCACACTAAAGCAAGAAATGTAATTATCTACAGTGATAAAGTCTAACTATTACAACAACATAATTGTTTTGAAAGTATCAAATCTCAGCCCAAAGCTACATACATCCAAGTATCAATAGCTTTTAAGGTCTCCAGGAAATATTGAACTGAAGTGCCTAAGAAGAAGGTCCAGCTACACGTTTTCCTTTGCCTGAAAATATTGTGAGTTAACAGTAAGCTAATTTGCTTAGTGAGATAACAGATTATAATTCAACAAATATTTCTTTACAAGCATAGTGTGAAAATGGGCAGTGTAAGCCCCATAATATGTGAAAACCATGCAGTGCAAGCATGGGGTTGGCAGTTCAAAATGCTGATCGGGGATGTGCCGAACCTGACCAGGATAACGAGTGGGATGATCAGTCTCCGACAGTGGCCTGCTGTCAGCCCTAGTCCAGGTCGCATCAGATTGTGAAGTAATGATCATGCAGTGCAAGCATGATGTAAATAGATGCACTTTCACGAATGCTGACTACATGTTTGTTATATGTCAAGTACGAGTGTGCATCATAACAACGAATCATTCATGAGTGTCAATTAATGTATATGAACAATGTGAACATGCCATTGAATTGTAAAATGTGAATGCAAAGACAATAAATGTTAGAATGATAATCTATTACTCACAGTGAGTTATACAGTGTTAATTGCCTCTGAATCACTGTGTTAACAACACCACAAAGATCTGTCAAGTCAGTGTAATAGTGTATCAAAGTCATAAAAATAACCATAAAATTCAATCCATCTTATATATTAACACGAACGACTGCAAAACGAAGCTCCACTTCGACCCGAAACGACCAAACCCCAACCACCATGCTTTCCTCCAATCCATTCATTGACACGAGTTCGTTCCAACCCGTTTTCAGAACGTAATTCTGATGCTTCATATTCCACTGTGCAAGATTCATCTTCGTTTTACGTAGTTGCGGATCATACACCTTCACACTTATGTCTTGTTTTCTTTCGAGTTTCCTCTTCTCCTCCCTCGTCAAGAAATCATCTTTCTTCACTTTTAACGCGGGAATCAAAAACCGGCCTTGGTTACTCGTAATGTCTGTCATTGTCAGCCTCTTCTCGATCACCAGTATGGGATTTGATCCACCAATGTTTCTTAGAAAACTTGATAACTCAATGGGAACATCATCAGAATGATCATTAGCGTTGATTTCAGAATGATTAGGGTTTAAAGACTGGACCAATATTGTTGGATGATCTTCTACTTGGACAACATACGATTCTCCGTGAGTCTTGAACGTAACCTTTCTGATTCTTGAACGTTTTACCTCTGTAACAGCACATTGTTTTTCTTTGATGTCAGTCAACTTCTGTAACATTAGTTGGATGGTAGTATCAGGATCATCGTCATCATGAAACCCCATTATAGACAGGACCGTTGCAATGTTGTTTCTGCATCTTTTTTCTTTGGATATTTTGTGTTTGGCCATGGATGAAAATGGGTTGTTTTGACGTACGAATTTAAGAGGCTTCTGATCAATACAAGAAAGACGAAGTTGCATGTTGAAGAACGCACAATGGAGGAATTAACGTTGAAGATTAGAAAAATGGAAGGAGAAAGTGCAGAGGGCCGGGTTATTCAAGAAAGCCAAATGCCAGTATGCCACAATGATTATATAAAGGAAATATTCGCTAGGGTTTTTTTTTTTTAACGGCGCTAGGGTTATATGCTTACATGTGTTAACTTGCATAGCCGCAATATTAGTCGGTGGGTACCACATTAATTTATCGTACATATCTTCTATTTTCCATTTTCCTTAATATGTGAGGTGGCCAAGTGGGTATTAAATAAATAGCTAACTTATTATTAAGTGATAATTACAAAAATAGTCATTTTCACATGTTTATTCATTTTTTAGCCACTTTATATACATTTTACCAAAATAGTCACACTTTACGTTACTAAATTTACGTGATAGCTACAATTTACGTGACTTCTACTTTTTTTCATTTTTTAATGCATTACGTTACAAAAGGTGTCTGGTCACGTAAATTGTTGTACTTTACGTAACCATTTTTGCTCCTTCCCCATGAATGTTTGGTGGGATGTCTTGTCACACCTTACGTTACTACATTTACGTGATAGCCACAATTTACGTGATTTGTACTTTTTTTTCATTTTATAATGCATTACGTTACAAAAGGGTTTGGTCACGTAAATTGTTGTACTTTACGTGACCACTGATTTGTACTTTTTTTTCATTTTATAATGCATTACATTACAAAAGGTGTTTGGTCACGTAAATTGTTGTACTTTACGTGGCCATTTTTGCTCCTTCCCCATGAATGTTTGGTGGGATGTCTTGTCACACTTTAAAATGTTTTTTTAAGCAATCATTACATTTTTATGGGGAATGAGCAAAATTTTAAAAGTGGTCACGTAAAGTACAACAATTTACGTGACCAAACACCTTTTGTAACGTAATGCATTAAAAAATGAAAAAAAAAGTACAAATCACGTAAATTGTGGCTATCACGTAAATGTGGTAACGTAAAGTGTGGCTATTTTGGTAAAATGTATATAAAATGGCTAAAAAGTGAATAAAGATGTGAGATGTGGCTATTTTTGTAATTATCCCTATTATTAATCATATTAGTTTTTATTAACTCGTGTATTACATTTAAAATTATATAAACCTAATGATAAAAAAACTAATATGTTTATTAATAACTTTTAAAATTATTATCATTATTAAAATATCTTTTAATTAAGATTTTAAAAGATATAAATATAGATTCTTTAATTCATTAATAGTAAAAATAATAAGTACACATGTCATATATTTGTTAAGACAAGTGTCATTCTATTCAAGTGTTACGTGACATTTAGTTAATTACTCATTTAATTGAAAAGATAGATGTGTTAAAGATATTATACACACACACACACACATATATATAGAGGTTTATGGAGCACCACGATGCATTGGAAACTAGTGGGAGCCAAGAATGCATTAGTGATGTAGTCAATGGTGGGCATACACACACACAAATATATATATATATATATATATATATATATATATATATATATATATATATATATATATATATATATATATATATATATATATATATATATATATGGGATAATTGCAGAATCTAAATTTACTATGGAACTATAAAACCAATATCATCCATTAATTGAATTAATCTAATGGTCAATAAAAAGAATAAAATTTAGAATTAGTGAAAAAAGAATCAAGGTTAAAAGAATAAATTGGACAATAGCAAAAAGATTGACATTAACAAAAAAAAAATATCTTATTTTTTTAAACTAAAATAACATTATGATTAAATTTTAAATCAAAAAAATTATACCATAAAAACAAGACTTTTATACTCTTTAAAACGAGACCAGTCATAATATATTTGTTTCGAAAAAATTTTACATGTTAATTTTATGTAAAAGAAAGTTTACCTAGACCACTATGCAATATAGTATATCGAGATCATTCAATGTCGAAGTGACAGTTATATCGTATATTCAATGTCAAAGTAATACTATATATCGTATATGCAACACTGTATATACATTTAATATTAAAAAAGTCAGAATAATGGTTATATTAACTTTTACCATTATTTCATCTCTTTTAATATTGAATGTACGTATATGCAGTGTTGCATATATATTATATAGTATTACTTCGACGTTGAATATATGATATTAATTGTAATTCGACGTTAAATGATCTCCATATGATATATTGAATGGTCATCTGGGTAAAAATAATTTACGTACACGTAAAAATTTTTTGAAAAAAAATAACATGACCGGTTTTGTTAAATTAAGGGTAATCCACCAGACTTGGCTACTAATTTTGACCATTATTTTGACTCTTTTAATATTGAATGTATATGCAGTGCTGCATATATGATATATAGTATTACTTTGAGGTTGAATATACGATATAAACTGTTATTTCGACATTGAATGATTGCGATACGTTATATTGCATAGTGATTTGGTTTTAAAAAAAATTACGAAAAATAAACACGTAAAATTTTTTCGAAAAAATATATCATGATCGGTCTAGTCTTTAAAAACATAAAATTCTCGTTTTTATGGTATAAATTTTTTGATTTAAAAATTAGTCATATTAATGTTATTTTAATTTAAATAAAATATGATTTTTTTTACTTAACTCAATCTTTTTTTATCGTCAATCTTTTTATTTTTTACCTTGAACGAATTAAAATATAATTAATACCAATTAAGATATTATATATACACACACACACACATTAGCTTATGAACCCATGTAGTACGTGGAAAATTTTTAAAATACAATATGTTATATAATATGTATGTAAACTTAAAATTAAACAATATAAATATTAGTTATAAGGTATAGTTATTTGTAAAAAATATTATGGATTATTATTAAAAAAAAATCAACATGTTTTTACGGTTTTTGTGTTTTCGTCACTTCATGTTATTTTTTCCTAGAAAAATTCTCAAGTTAAATTATTTTTCTTGGTTTTGTGAAATTTGACTATTAGGCCCTGATATAATTGGTAAATCGGATTTTAAAGCCGAATTTTATTAAAATGTAAAAACATGCATTTTTATTTCATAACTAATATACATATCTTTTAATTGTATGTGAATGGTAATTATTTTTTAACATTCTTTTAAATTTTTTACTTCTAATTAGTGTGTTTGTGTGTGTAATCAATAATTTAGTTTTAATAAATAATGATGGCAAATAACATTAAAATAGTGGAATAATTAATTAATGTTTACAGATATTATTAGAATTAATAAATTTTAAGGGTTTATGCACAAAATAGCAAGCAACTATATGCATAACTTTTATTACAGCAATCTACCACAAATTTCGTCCAAATTAGCATTCTACCACTTGACATTTTTTTTATTAGCATTGAACGTTAAACAATTAGCAACCACTGATGACTGGACGTGATTGGGTGCTGACTAAGCATCCACATAAGCTACCATGTCAGCACCGAGTTTGCACAAAATAGCAACGTACTCATAAAAAAGCAACATATTACGAAATAACAACGTAATCCTAAAATAGCAACATACGGCACAAAATAGCATTGTGTTAATTTTTTTATAATTTTAATCCTAAATATTATTACTATTATTATTAAAAACGAAAAAAATCGTCATTTTTTCAATCGAAAAAGTTAAAATTTTAATTGGTTCATATTTTTCCGTTTGAAATAATAATAAAACAAAATTACCATCGTTTTACATTTGAATAAAATTGAAAATCAATACAGTTCATCAATATTTTTGTTTGGAAAAATTGAAATTATGCATGTTGTTGTTTTTCGTTTGAACAAATTAAAAATTATAATGGTTCGTCGATTTTTCTGTTTAAAAAAATTAAATTCCCTAATAGATAATTGTTTCTTTCGTATGAAAAAATTAAAAATCACATAGGTTTGTCTTTTTTCTGTTCGAAAAAAATCATAGTATTTCGTTATTTTTTTTGTTTAGAAAAAATAAATTTTAATTGGTGGTAGTTTTTAATTTTCCAAAGAGAAAAAACTATGAGCAATTATGATTTTCAATTTGTCCAATTCATAATTTAGATTTCTTCAAACAAAAAAATGACAAAATATTTAGTTTTTATATATATTCTAATGGAAAAAAGGAAAAAAATCATTTTATATTTAGGATTAAAACTATTAATAATTAAAGACTTTTTATTTTATGTAGTACGTTGTTATTTCGAAAGTATGTTGCTACTTTACGCAGTACGTTGCTATTTTACGCAGTATGTTTTTATTTATTAAGTACGTTGCTATTTTGTCCGTATTCGGTGCTGACATAACAGCTTACGTGGACGTGAACAATATATATTATTTATCTATTTTTTTAAATATATGTGAGTAGTAGTTAATTTTTTTAACATTTTTATAAGTTTTTTATTTCTAAATTTATAATAATCGATATAATTTGAAATTTCAGTTTTACGTAAAACATATCATATATATATATATATATATATATATATATATATATATATATATATATATATATATATATATATATATATATATATATATATATATATATATGGGTTCAAATGAGTACCACTATTTTGCAAACCGGAGGTACCTCGCTTAAAACCATTTTTTGGAAATTTTTTTCTCATAATCATGTTTAATTTAAGAGTAAAGGACATTTTTGGTCCTTGTGGTTTGATGGTTTACCCGGATTCAGTCCCTTAACCATAATAAGGTCAAATTTCATCCCTATTTTGCTAATTTTGTGCCCTTTTAGTCCCTCGTCCGTTAAACTTAACGACACAACCGTTAAATTTGTAACAATGACATTTTTACCCTTTTCATTGAGACGCTTTTAGTAGTCCCTATGGTTTTATTATTTACCCATTTATAGTCCAACATTTATTTTATTTTATTTTATCTTTATAATTATATTATTTATAGATATACTTAATTTATTATAAACACACTTATTTTATTTATAAATATACTTATATTTTAATATTTTATTTACATTTACTATTGTTCGTATTTTTTTATTTAACTTTTATTTTAATTTAAATATATATTTCTTTACTAATTTATTTAAAGTTCATCTTCTTTATTAATTTTAATTTTTATAATATTATTGTTGACATTTATATATGTAATTTTGTTAGTTGTGTTTAAGTAGATATAATATCGTCGATATTTTTCTTCTCCAAAGTCACTATTTCTTCAAATATCTTCCAACCTAATCAATTATCGACACATAAATTATATACATATGTGAATATACTTGAAGAAATAATGACATTGGAAGATACTTGAAAATATTACACACACACACAGATATATATATATATATATATATATATATATATATATATATATATATATATATATATATATATATATATATATATATATATATATATATATATATATATATATATATAGAATATGGTTCGAGGGAGTACCACTACTTATACAGCGCACCAGAAGCTACCACCTTTAAAAAACTTTTTTTTAATTTATTATTACATAAACATGTTTTAATTAACATTATGAAGATTATATGTAAACTTCACATACATTCACATCTTCTAGCTCCTAAAAAATGATGTGAACGCACACTTACATAATTTTGCATATATGTGGTGCGTGATTTCATGCACTTAGAGTGTTCGAATTTGCGTGAAATTCACATATTATCTGTGTAATGTTAATTAATACATGTTTGTGAACAAATTTTCAAAAAAATAATTTTACGAGTGATACCTTCGGGTGCGCTGTGTATTAGGTAGTACTCACTCGAACACACACACACACACACACACACACACACACACACACATATATATATATATATATATATATATATATATATATATATATATATATCCAACACATATAATATAATTTATGTGTTGATAATTGATTAGGTTGGAAGATACTTGAAGAAATAGTGACTTTGGAAAGGAAAAATATCGACGATATTATATTTATTTAAACACAACTAACAAAATTACATACATAAATGTCAACAATAATATTATAAAAATTAAAATTAATAAAGAAAATGAACTTTAAATAAATTAATAAAGAATATATATTTAAATTAAAATAAAAGTTAAATTCTAAATAAAATACGAACAATAGTAAATGTAAATAAAATATTAAAACATAACTATATTTATAAATAAAATAAGTGTGTTTATGATGAATTAAGTATATCTATAAATAATATAATTATAAAGATAAAATAAAATAAAATAAATGTTGGACTATAAATGGGTAAATAATAAAACCATAGGGACTAAAAGCGTCTCAATGTAAAGGGTAAATATGTCATGCTTACAACTTTAACGGTTGTGTCGTTAAGTTTAACGGACGAGGGACTAAAAGGGCACAAAATTAGCAAAATAGGGATGAAATTTGACCTTATTATGGTTAAAGGACTGAATCCGGGTAAACCATCAAACCACAAGGACCAAAAATGTCATTTACTCTATTAATTGTTTTAATATTGCATTATAATCTTTATGATTTATGTTATTCATTAATATTATTTTTTTTCTTTTCAAATTTAATATTATTTATTTTAATATTTTATGTCAATTAATAAATAGAATTTATTATCTATTAATATTTATAAATATTAGAAATAATGAATTGTATTTATATTTTATTTTATTTTAAAATAATAAAATGTGTTTATCTTAAAATAATAAATTGTATTTATCTTCTATTTTATTTATTTAAAAAAATAATATGTATTTTATCTTTAAAATAATGAAATGTATTTATCTTTTATTTTAAATTATTTTAAAATAATAATATGCTTTATCTTTTTAGCTAGATTAAATGTTGTGATGTCATGTGTCAATTTTTGTTCTCTTTATATATATATATATATATATATATATATATATATATATATATATATATATATATATATATATATATATATATTTGGGAGATAAATTATTAAATAAAATATGGAAATAAATAAAAATCCAGTAAGTTTGTTGCTAAAATTTCGGGAGATAAATTAAGTGTATTCGATTTTCATCCAACTCGCTATCTTTATAATTATTTTAGACGCTCCTTAATTAATAATCAAATATGTATTTTTAATCATGTTTAGAGGGTGTTTGGATTTGTGTTTGAAAAAGTGCTGTAGCGTTTTGGAAACTAATAATCAGATAATTGTTGTAACAAAAAGTGCTGCAGGAAATGTAGTGTTTGGTTTAGCTTCTGCTGTTTGATATCATTATTATCAAATAATCAGTTTTTAAAGTGTTTGGATTTGAGTTTTTACTTGTAAAATGACTAAATAATCACTTATTAAGCAAATAAGCTACAATTTTTAACTTATGAAAAAGTGTGGTAGGACAAACGCTAAACGCAAATAATCACTTATTAACGTATGCAATCCAAACACTTATAAACCAATTATTTGCGTTATTGTAACGTAATAAGCTAATAATCACGTTTATAACGCAAAACCAAACACCCTCTTAATTTTGTTTATGTAAGGTACATAGTTTTTAAACTTAGTTTAATATTAATTTTAGTTCCCATTTAATATTTTTATGTAACGTACATAATTAATTTTAGTTCCCATTTAATACTTTTTATCGTATTTAATAAAGGCTATGTATTCAGCAATTAGATTATATGACTCGTTTCTTGCAAATTTATCCTAATAAAATCTTAGTTAATGTCAATCTAAAAATAATTATATTATGACATATATTGGTGTTTGGCCGGGACGGCTTTTAAGGTGTGCGGAAGGCTCGACCGTACAAGGCCTTCCAATTTCATAGGGCTCAATAGGGGTGAGCTCGGTATCGGACCGAACCGAACCGAACCGGTACCGATCTCGAAAATACCGAAACCGAATTATTAGTTTTGAAAGAACCGAATACCGAACCGTATAATTTTATACGGTGCCGGTTCGGTCCCGAATACCGAATTTTAGCTAATTTAAAAACCGAATACCGAACCGAGAGTACCGAATACCGAATTTTAGCTAATTTAGAAACCGAATATATTAATTCGGTACGGCCGGTACCGGTACCGGTTCGGGTTCGGGAAATGGTACCCGTCGCTCACCCCTAGGGCTCAATGTCATTATAAAGATAAATTTAATCCAATAAAAAATTAATTTGACATGTGTACGTTGTGCCATCAGTGCATTAAAATGTAATTAATGAAATTCAGTTTGATTCGTATCATTTATTTTAATTTCTCACTAATAAGTTTTTTTTATTCACGACCTCCACTTTACCTATTAAAATTGAGTATCAAAATGACCAATTTACTATTTAAAACATTTAAGAGATTATGGTGTGATCACAAATACCAAGATGTTTTGGATTATGAAAATACCAAATTGAAACAACAAAAACATACCGACTAAAACATTAAAAAAAATTAACGTAAAATATAAAGCTCGATCATCAATCCTATATAAAATGTCTTTAAAAAAAGGGCAATTACCTGACAGCTGGTGTATTCCTGTTAGTTGAATAAACAAGTCAGTTAACGATCAGCGTCAACAATGGTCAAATAACGAGTCATGTACCACAAATGCAATGTCGTATAATAAGAATAATAACCATAAATTTTACTTGTAAAAGAAACCTTGATTAATTACAGCATTAATTTATTCTAATTCTAATATATATAAGTTCCTGATGAAATACAGTACCTACCCATACTATTATACTACCATGAATCATCAATCATCAATCAATTAACAGGAACGATTGCAAAACAAAGCTCCTCTTCGACCCAAAACAACCAAACCCCAACCACCATGCTTTCCTCCAATCCATTCATTGATACGAGATCGTTCCAACCCGTTTTCAGAACGTAATTTTTATGCTTCATATTCCACTGTGCAAGATTCATCTTCGTTTTACGTAGTTGCGGATCATACACCTTCACACTTATGTCTTGTTTCCTTTCAAGTTTCTTCTTCTCCTCCCTCGTCAAGAAATCATCATTCTTCAATTTTAACGCAGGAATCAAAAACCGGCCTTGGTTACTCGTAACGTCTGTCATTGTGAGCCTCTTCTGGATCACCAGTCTGGGATTCGATCCACGAGTGTTTCTTAGAAGAATCGATAACTCAATGGGGACATCATCTGCATGATCAATAGTGTTGATTTCGGGATGATTAGGGTTCAAACACTGAACCATTGTTGGATGATTTTCTACTTGGACAACATACGATTCTCCATGAGTCTTGAACGTAACATTTCTGATTCTTGAACGTTATACCTCTGTAACAGCGCGTCGTTTTTCTTCGATGTCAGACAACTTCTGTAACATTAGTTGAATGGTAGTATCAGGATCATCGTCATCATGAAAACCCATTAAAGACAGGATCGTCGTAATGTTGTTTCTGCATCTTTTTTCTTTGGATATTTTGTGTTTGACCATGATCGAGTCAAAATGGGTTGTTTTGACGTATGAATTTGGGAGACTTCTCATCAATACAAGAAAGAGGAAGTTGCAAGTTGAAGAAGGCACAATGGAGGAATTAACGTTAAAGAAGAGCAAAATTGAAGGAGAAAGTGCAGAGGATTATTCAATAAAATAAAAATGCGCCAGCGATTATATAAAGGAAGGATTTGGTAGGGTTTTGCTAAAGATTCTTATGGATCGTATCCTATCCTTTTATTCTGTTTAATTCTTCTTTTTTTTTCAACTTCAGATGGTAATAATATTTTATAAGTACGTAAATAAAAGAGAAAAAAAGTATGGAAGAATTATAAAGTACCAGTGAGTTTGCTGCAAAATTTTTGGGAAAGAAATTAATTTTCTTGTTTTTGAACTCTCTAATTTTCTTTTTATAACTATTTTCCAGTTATTATTATTAAAATATTATATATATATAAAAGATTAGATATATAAGAATCATTAATGTATACCTTTTTTTTTCAAATAATTTAAGATTAAAATTTGTTTAAATTTAAATGAAATAAAATTGGTTCTCATAAGCATAATTAATTAAAAAATTAAAATTCGGAAAACGCATTTACATCGGAACTTGAAAAGGGTTGAAAATTAACATGTTGAAATTGTTTTAACATTTAATTATAAAAATTTAAAAATGAAAATTTTCTGAAAATGAAATTTTATTTTAGAAAATATGCAAATGAAAATATTTTCATAAAATTATTATTTTCGTAAAAAACGAAACCCGAAAACACTATTGTTTTCATCAAATGAACGCACCCTACGTTCCAAACTCTAAAGCAACTATAAACTTAATTTCTTTTAGGTTAATATACAAAAATAAAATTATGTTATAAGCACGGGCGGACCCCAGAACAAAATCAAACGATGTTTCATTAATTCTCTAGTATGTATGTATGTATGTATGTGTATATATATATGTATATATATATATAGGGGATGGAACTTTTGAGAACCTTAAATATTGTGGGAACCTAAGAACTAATCTCAGCCTTTGGATTAATAGGATCAAAGACTGAGATGTTGGATGACATTTTTGAAATAAAAAAGATTTGAAGGAGTATGCTTGTTGGAAAAAAGAGGAGGGGATGGGTAAAAAGGAGAAAAAAAATTTGAATAGCATTGAAAAAGCAACTGCACGCGTTTCCAAACAATCAATTCCCTCCTCGATTTTCTCTTCATCATTTTTTCTCCCAAAAAAAAAACCATCGGAGTTTAGATATTATACACGGTATTCTATGGATAATATACAACTTTATATGTAGATTAAAATATATTCTATGGAATATACATAATATTCTATGGTGAATATACAACATTCTATGACGGAGATACAAAGCAACACAATCCGATCGAACATTCAACAATCACAATCAATGGTGTCCATGATGGAATCTTTTACAACCTGCATTAAAACAATGGATTCAAAACTATGATGCAAAAAAAATGTATAACATTTCTAGTTACACGGAATAACAATATTCTATGTAGAATATGTGAACTATCTACGTACAATATGTGAACAATCTACGTAGATTAGTGGTATTCTATGAAGAATATGTGAACATTCTGCGTAGAATTTGGGTATTCTATATAGAATATATGACATTTACCTAAAATCTATATAAATTTGCAAACAATCTGTAAAAAAACTATAAATGTGAGAAGATCTATATAGATTTACACTGACCTAGAAAATATAGATCTATATAGATCTATAAAGATTTACACTTACATAAAAAATATGAACATCATAAGATAACATAAAATCTGAGAAGAATACAGATTAAAGAATCCAAAAATCTATAAATGTTTATTGAAGATCTATTCAAACAACATAGAATACAAAAATCTATATAGATTTACAGACAATCTATAAAAAACTACGTAGAATACAAAATAATCTACGTAGAATATATCTTTTTTGTCGTGCCTTTCCTATTGTCTTGCTCAGAGCCCTCGTCGTTTAGCAAGGTCTTGAGCGTTTCATCTTTACCCGATTCTGCGATTTCAACATATAAAATAGACTAGAAAATATGAACATCATAATATAACATAAAATATGAGTAGAATACAGATTAAAGAATTCAAAATTTATAAATGTTTATAGATCGAATTTCTATTCAGACAACATAGAATACAAAAATATATATAGATTTGCAGACAACATAGAATGCAAAATATTCTACGTAGAATGCAAAATATTCTACGTAGAATGCAATATATTCTACGTAGAATAAACGTAAAATAAAGCAACGAATACTCGAATCAAAGATAAACATGACCTGGATTAGCAAAAAAACGATCATCGACCTCCTCATCGGCTGCAAAACCATTTGAAACTACATTACATGGGGTCTGTTGAAATATATCGGTCGACTCCATGGCTTCAGGTGAAAGTAAAAAATGGAAGAATAAGGAAATAAGTTTCTTCTTGCCGGAAAAAATGGAAGAATAAAAAAAATTAAGAACAAACTCATGAATGATTGCAGATTTAATGATACGACAGAATCATTGAAGTTTACTTTTCTAAATAGTCACATGAAAGAATGAAAGAGAATGATTGTTTTGCCCTTAGTGGGGTCTGCCATACTTGATAATATTTACAACTATGTCATTGATTATCCACCCTTGATCCTATTAATACAAAGGCTGAGATTAGTTTTTAGGTTCCCACATTATTTAAGGTTTTTAAAAGAACTCAACCCTATATATATATATATATATATATATATATATACACATACATACACACACATACACACACTATTATACTTCTTAAGTTTACAGTTTACCCCATTAAAATTAAAAAGAACAATATCAAACAAAGTTAAAACTTTAGTTACTTAATTAATAATTAGTTAACTAATTAAACTAGCTAACACACATATATATAAAATAGTGAGCAAAAAAGTCATTTGACCTGAGTCAGGACTGTTTCATTTTCGGACCGGTTCTTGAATCCTATAATTCTTATAATTTGGTTTTCAGTTCCATCGAGTTCAGTCTGGTCTGGTCCGATTTTTTTTTTTTTTTTTTGTAAATGTTGGGAAATAACCAAAATCAGACTGTTTCATATTCGGATCGGTCCTCAGTTCTTGCTTTTACGCATTTTTGGTTTTCAAGTAATTCAGGTTCGATGCGGTTCTGGAACCGAGCTCATCCATAATATAAAGTCATAAACCCTACATTAATACAAACTAGAGAAGACGGAAATAACTCAATCATATTAATACCTAACGTGCAACAATATAATTTCTAATTTGTATCAAGTTTAATATTAAATGTTAAAAAGTTTATTTATAATAATACAATTTAATTGACTTTAAAACTTTTGATTTATCTATCAAAATGGTCTTACTTGAAATTATGATTCAATTGTTATTATTTAATTATATGGACGTGTAAAAACTTTGTTTGGATTAAATATTAAAAATCTACTCCCATTAGCCAAACTTAATGTAACATCCAAAACTAGCAGCAAGTACATGAAATTTATTTATTGGTATTTCTTGTAAATCTTATGAATTGGTTAAATTTAATTGGTTAATCGCACGTGACAATGTGACATGGCTAAATATGTTGTTATTACGTGTAAATTATATTCGGTTAGTATAATAACATAATTAACCTAATTGAGAAGTTGACGTTGTTTTAACAAATCTAAATGGTAATAGAGACTATCCACCTAATTGGATAATGACTGATTAATTAGTGAGCATTGTGTATTAATTATACCGTTTTAAATGGGGTGGGATTGATAAACATATATAAAGTTTAACTTTCAAACATCTATCTCATTTCCAACCAAACTCAAAGGTGTGTGTTTTCTCCAGCTGAAAATAAAAAGTAACGATCTGGAAAAGAAGCAATCAGCAGCAACCATAACAATTAATCTAGGTTTCATCACCTAGCTTCTTCATCTTCAAGCCAAAATCAAGCGAAAGGGACCGAATAAAGGTTAGAAATTGCTTGTTAAATGGGCTAAATTATTAGACGAGGTGTTTAATTATATTTTGAAGTGAACTACATCTCCGGGTATAAACTGAGAATCAAAGTAGGGGAGTCGCCCCTTGGCTGAGTAGAGAAACAGAGTTGTTATGGCTTTGTTCATCGTCGCATCGCAACCCCCTAGTAACGACCGCGATTAGGATGAGACGGCTGAGGTGGTCGCTGTCTGTGGGGAGTGATCGAGGTGGATAGTTGCGGGTCGGATGAGCTTGGTCGCACTCAGACGAGCTCAACCACGATAAGATGAATGGCACGGGGGTCAACCCGAATGTGTTGACCTGACAACGATTGTGCCCACGATCAAGCGGTCTGGGCTATTGACTTGTGAATGGTTTTTTTGGAATAGTTGTTATTTGTCACTTGAGTTGGCGATCAAAATGTTTTTACTTGTGAAATTATAATATTTGATTTTGATTATGATGAGCATTGTTATTATACATTTAGTGTTCATATCTAATGTTAAACCTAGGATATTTAATGAAATAAGTAAAAAACTAATCTATTGCTATTACCCGAACTTAAAAGGGGAAAAGAATAAAACAAACTTGATCAAAATAAGTTAATTACCATAAACAGTTTTGTTTCCGGCCAATTAAACCCCTCTTAGTTTTATAACCAATCACAATAAACAATTTTGCGTATTAATAATCAATCCATAAATGAACTAATCATTTCTTGATTGGTAATAAAATAATCATATATAACTCATAAAATGCAATACAAAATACACAAATTAACATGCATGTACGTATCATTTAAAAGTATCATTAAATGCAATTTGAACTCTATATATGATTTGTTATTTACTTATTTTATAACTAATCTAGCTTAAATTATTTTTTTTCGGCAAAAGAAAAATCAACTTAAAGCTACGACATTGTCATCACCTCAAGTTAGCATCCAGCAAAAATTTATTCAACTAGCAAGATGCTAGAACACATATTACAATATGAGATTAAAAGAAAGATAAAAGACTAGAACACCACATTGACTACAACAAAGATTTACAACATGTAAATAAATTCGCTTGAATTTTAATCTAGATCATTGAAGTCGATACACTTTTATTCTTAAATACCACATTATTTCTTGTCATCTAAATTAACCATAATAATCCACAAATAGCTACTTGAGAGAACTTTTTCTTGCCTTCGACTTACCACAAACTTTATCTAGCGATTGATTATCAAAAGAACTTTTTTCTTACCATCCAAATAAATCATAATAAGATCACATCATAAACTAATCTTAAATGTATTACTAAGTTAACATCTAAGTGATCAATTTATCAAAAAAAACTTTATGTCCGGTTTGTAATTTTCCGAGAAAATTTGTTCTGTGAAACGAATTAATTACAAGCTTTGATTAAAAAGACTTTTGACAATATGAATTAAGCTAGGTCCTGTACATGACAAAAAATGAATAATTAACCCCATTAATTACATCAACCGATGGACTTTAATTGACATTAACTAATGCTATATGATTAATTAATTAATTGTTCTTAAATAGTTAAATCCATGTCTGATATGATTATGTTTATATTAATTATGTGTAAACTTCATTAAAACTAAACTACAAAAATCCGTTAACTCTTACGTACACCACCCTTTTTGGCATTTATTGTGGCACAAAAAGTAATTATAACTACGTCACAAACTTAACCAACATGAAACTAATTTAAACAATGTGAATGTGTTCAATTACTAATTAATATATTTAACAATAACAATAAAAACCATAAAATTTACCAGAAAAGAAACGTTAAGATTACAGCATTCGATCGATCTTATATATTAACAGGAACGATTGCAAAACAAAGCTCGTCTTCGACCCGAAACGACCAAACCCCAACCACTATGCTTTCCTCCAATCCATTCATTGATACGATGTCGTTCCAACCCGTTTTTAAAACGTAATTTTTATTCTTCATATTCCACTGTGCAAGATTCATCGTCGTTTTACGTAGTTGCGGATCATACACCTTCACACTTATGTCTTGTTTCCTTTCAAGTTTATTCTTCTCCTCCCTCGTCAAGAAATCGTCATTCTTCACTTTTAACGCAGGAATCAAAAGCCGGCCTTGGTTACTCGTAACGTCTGTCATTGTCAGACTCTTCTCGAGCACCAGTCTGGGATTCGATCCACCAATGTTTCTTAGAAAACTTGATAACTCAATGGGAACATCATCAGCATGATCATTAGCGTTGATTTCGGGATGATCAGGGTTTAAAGACTGAACCATTGTTGGATGATTTTCCACTTGGACAACATACGATTCTCCGTGAGTCTTGAACGTAACCTTTCTGATTCTTGAACGTGTTACCTCTGTAACAGCGCGCTGTTTTTCTTCGATGTCAGACAACTTCTGTAACATTAGTTGAATGGTAGTATCAGGATCATCATCATGAAAACCCATTAAAGACAGGATCGTCGCAATGTTGTTTCTGCATCTATTTTCTTTGGATATTTTGTTTTCGGCCATGATCGAGTCAAAATGGGAGGCTTCAATTCAGATCAATACAAGAAGAGGAAGTTGCAAGTTGAAGAAGGCACAACGATGATTATATAAAGGAAGTATTTGGTAGGGTTTTGCTAAAGATTTAATTTATGAATCATATCCTATCCTTTTATTGAGTTTGCTTCAAAATTTTTGGAAGAGAAATTAATTTACTTCCTTACTTTCCTTTTTATAACTATTTTCCAGCTATTATTATTAACAAATAATATTAGATATATAAAAATCATCTAATATTACATATATAAGAATCAATTAATATATATCTCTTGATTATTGCAGATATGTTTGCAAATTTTAAATACGATTAAAATTGTTTAATAAAATTATATATATCCCACCTAGTTCTTCTCTCTAGCTATCTGAGTTTAAAGCCTCTAAAATTTCGAATTACAAATCTACTTTATGAACCCGTGAATAATTTTTAATAAGTTAATTGTTAGATATCTTTAATAATTATCTATATATATTATTATTATTATATATAATAAAAGAGAACATCAAATGCATACGTGGCGCTTTCACGTTACACCACAAAAGATAAATACAACTTTTTATTTTTAAAATAAAAGATAAATACAACTTATTATTCTAAAAAATAATAGATAAATACAATTTATTATTTTAAAAGGATAAATGCTCTATATTATTTTTTTAATAATAAAAAATAAATACAAATATTATTTTTAAAAAGATAAATACAGTTTATTATTTTAAAAGGATAAATGCTGTGTATTATTTTTTTAATAATAAAAAATAAATACAAATATTATTTTTAAAAAGATAAATACAATTTATTATTTTAAAAGGATAAATGCTCTATAAATACAAATATTATTTTTAAAAAGATAAATACACTATATACAAACTGAATCTAAATTTTTATCAATTAAAATTTATTAAATCAAAAATAAAAAGTTTTAAAAAATCATAAAAAATAACTACTATTTATATTTGTTTATATATATATATATATATATATATATATATATATATATATATATATATATATATATATATATATAATAAAAGAGAACATCAAACGCATACGTGTCGTTTCCACGTTACACCGCAAAAGATAAATACAAGTTTTATTTTTAAATAAAATATAAATACAACTTATTATTATAAAAAAGATAAATCCTAAATAGATTTATTTTTAAATTAAAGATAAATAGAACTTATTAGTACAACTTATTATTATAAAAAAAGATAAATCCTAAATAGATTTATAAATAAAAATACACTATTAAATTTTAATCTATAAATATTAATTTATAATAAAATATATATAAGTAGTATGTTATATATAATGTGAAATCTCAATTTTTATCAATTAAAATTTATTAAATTAGAAATAAAATTTTATTCACGTATTTACGTGGGACATAAACTAGTTGATTACTGATTTGAAGGTATTATAACAAATTTTTGTATACATCTTTTATTATTAAAAAATGTAGGTATAACATAACCAATAAACTACATTGTGTTTTTTAGATATTTTATTTATTAATTCCAGCTTAATTTAATAAAGTAATTGAATTAGTAACTTTAATTGTATAATGTATAAGTATAATTTAATTTAATAATAAAAGTTTGGAGTATGGTAGTAATTTATCCACTATTTTTTTATTCACTATTTTGTAGTTTGTAAATCAAGCAATACATGTTTTTATAAATTGTCGTAATTAATTAATAGTAAAGAATAACATTTCATAGCAACATTTTATATATGATAATTTGATAATGAATAAATGAGACGATTTTTGGAATAATATTTAAACTAAAACAAAAAAAAAAAAAAAAGTAATGATATCAATCAGCAGGTAAACAAAGAAACTTTGTTATAGTTAAGTTGATGATATTACTCTTTATATTAATAAAAATTAATTGTTTATATAATTATATCAATAATATTTAGGTGTAAATTGTTTAAATTTTGTTAGTGGTTAATGTTTAGGATCATTTAAAGCATGATTTGAGTTTTATTCCTATAGTCTTCAAACTTCTTTGAGTTTTATTCCTGTAGCTTGAATTTTTATTAACAACTTTTTTGTTAAGGTAGTTGAAGCTAAAAAATAGAAAGTAACATAAGTTACATATAAATAAATAGACCAAATTTAAAACATAATTAATTGATATTATTTTGGTAATTTTATTTTTTATAAGCTTAATGTATAATTAAGTTACTTAATTATGATTTATTAGCTTGTGGTTCAAATAAACTTCTGAAAAAAAATCACTTTAATATAGCTTATGGATAAAGAGTAGTTAAAGCTATGCCGCAAACAAATCATAAATATAAATGTTTGGTAAATAACTTGTGATGATTTTCTCATTAAAATAAACAAAATATAAATACACAATTAAGAGGATACTATATATATACTAAGATAAATCTTATTCTATGAAACGAATATAAACATAACATCACTAAAATATCTTTTAATATGCATTCGCAGTTTGAGCGGGATGATTGCGAACGCTCGTGCTGAATCTGACGTTGGCAAACAACAAGAACGGAAGCCCCTTTTTGGTTTAGTAAATTTGGACAATAGACCCCGATTATAATTTGTGAACCGGGTTTTATAAAACTAAAAAACCGGGTTTTATTGTCCAAATTTTACTAAACCAAAAAGAAAAGAATAACTTAAGGTTTTTTGTGGAAAAAAATAACAGTAATTGACGAAAACACAAAAACCATGTAAACATATTGGTTTTTTCCATAATAAACCCAATAATTAATACTAAAGATATAAAAAAAGTATTTAATTTTTTTTATTTTCGGGTATCGGATTATCCGAATATCCGAAAATTTGGAATTTTACTATACAAATCCGAAATTTCGGATATCCGAAAATCCGGATATCTGAAATTTCAGATTAATTTGGATCGAAAATTTGGATTTTTAATTCGAATACTCGGATTCAGATTTTTATGACTAAACGTGGGTTCATAATATAGTTGTCAAATAAAACATTAATATGTTTTACCTTAAGGTTTATTATGAAAAAAACCAACATGTTTTCACGTTTTTTGCTTTTTCGCCCCTCAATGTTATTTTTTCCATAAAAAACCTCAAGTTATTCTTTTCTTATTGGTTTAGTGAAATTTGGACATTGGAACCCGGTTTTTCAGTTTTTTAAAACCCGGTTCACAAATTATAACCGGGGTCTAATGTCCAAAATTTCACTAAACCAATAAGAAAAGAATAACTTGAGGTTTTTTATGGAAAAAAATAACATGGAGGGACGAAAACGCAAAAAACGTGAAAACATGTTGGTTTTTTTCATAATAAACCATTTACCTTAATAATTTAAAAGAAAGAATTAAATCAATTACTGGGTTAAAAATTTATAAAATTGATTAATTCTTTTTATTAAACGAAAAACAATCGAGAGAAACATCCCTCCGCAACAAAAATCTTTCCAGATGGCTGTTCTCCTGTCTCTAAAACCACCATCAACACCGCCGTCGCCACCGCCTCTCCTCCTTCCGCCGCTCACATCCTCCATATTTCCACTGGCAATCAAACCCCATCACCACCGCCAAACCCGCCTCTCCTTTTCCTCCAGTAGTCGAAACTCTCCGGAAACAGACTGCCCGGTCCCTATTGCAACTGGTATAATACTCACGAAAAGATAATAATATTTCAGAGGCCAAAGAGGCTAATAAATACAGTAAGGAAATAACAAATTTACCTAGAAAACAGGAACCATTAGTGGAACAAATCATCCACTAATATCCACTAAGTACTTTAACAGAAATAGCTAAGACTAAGTAAATGCACGTGCTATCAGGCCTTGCTCACCAAGTCAGCTTTATTCTTGAATTCTTTTATTTGCAACGGTCGAACTCTCCAACAAACCCTCCCCCAAACTAGACATTATTGTCTTGTTTGTCTCCAAGTGAACACATTCCAAGCTTTTCCCTCATCTTCGTAAAGGATTCCCGATGCAGCGGTTTGGTAAGTATATCTGCGATCTGCTCCTTAGTGCCAACTTGCTGCATCTCAATCGTTTCATCACCAACCAAATCACGAATAAAATGAAACTTAACTCCAATATGCTTGCATCTGCCATGAAAAACTGGGTTTTTTGAAAGCTTGATTGTTGACGTGTTATCACACTTGATCACTGTGCCATCTTCCTGCCTTATTCCAAGTTCCTCAAGAATGCCACGAATCCACATAACTTGACTGGCACATGCTGCAGCCGCGATGTATTCTGCCTCTGTAGAGGATAAGGCAACTGTTCTTTGCTTCTTTGATGACCATGTAACAGCAGCTCCATCCCACAGCATCAAGTAACCAGACGTGCTTTTACGGTCATCCTGGTCTCCAGCAAAGTCGCTGTCTGTAAACACTTCCATTCTGCCACTTCCTCCTCTTTTATACCAAATGCCATAATCTAGTGTTCCTTGAAGATACCGCAACACCCTTTTTGCAGCTGCAAAATGAGCCTCCGTAGGCCTAGACATAAATCGACTAATATAACTTACCACAAACTGGATGTCTGGTCGTGTGGTTGTGATGTACATCAGACTTCCCACCAGGCTCTTGAATAACGTTTCGTTCACAGCTTCACCTTCGTCTAACTTTAACTTGCAACCGGGAACAATTGGATTCATGACAGCATTGCAATCCAACATGTTGAATCGAGTCAGAAGTTCAACTGCATACCTTTGTTGCGAAACATGAATTCCAGCTGAACTTTGGAACACTTCGATTCCCAGGAAGTACCTCATCCTCCCCAGATCGGTCATCTCAAACTCACCGTTCATAGAACGCTTGAAATCCTCCAGCATGCCTTCATCGTTACCTGTGTACAACAAATCATCAACGTATATGTTTACAAGCAACATTTTACCACCCGATGTTCTCTTGATGAACAAAGTGTGTTCAGATATTGCTTCTTGTAAAACCTTCTCTAACAAAGTATGCCTCAATACGACTAAACCAAGCTCTGGGAGCTTGTTTCAGCCCGTACAAAGCCTTTTGGAGTTTGTACACCTTGTGCTCACAGTCTTTAATTACATATCCTAATTACATATCCTTGCGGCTGCTGGACATACACGTCTTCTTTTAATGTTCCATGAAGAAAAGCCGACTTAACATCCATTTGATAAATGTTCCAACCCTTTTGAGCGGCCAGAGCAATCATCAAACGAATCGTATCCATTCTAGCAACTGGAGCATATACCTCAACGTAGTCAACCCCAAATTCTTGGCCATATCCCCTAGCGACCAGCCTAGCCTTGTGTTTTTCGATCTCCCCTTTTTCATTAAGTTTGGTTTTAAAAACCCACTTAACACCGATACATTTGGCTCCTTTTGGCAGGTCTACCAATCTCCAAGTCTGATTCTTTTCAATTGCCTCGATTTCAAGATCCATAGCCGTCTTCCACTTGTCATCCTTGACTGCATCTTCGTACCAGATGGGATCTTGATCGCTAAGAGCAGCGATATTCACCTCTTCATCTTCTGATTCTAGTTCAACGTAATCCCGCAGGTAAGTGGGACGCCTTGTTACTCTTTGCTGTCTTCCTTCTCCGACTGCTGGAATGCTAGGACCAGATTCAGAGGACACATCAACCTGGTCATGCTGATCAGCTTCGTTGTCTTGATCAGGGAAATTTTCACTTACAAAATCATAATCCTCATCGAAAACGTCATAATCTCCCCAAGTGATCTCTTTATTATCACCATTTTCTTTAAGTGGACTCCAATTCCATGACTTATGCTCTTCAAAAACGACATCTTTGCTCACAATCACTTTCATTGTTTGGGGGTCAACCAACCGATACGCCTTTGATTCCTCACTCATTCCTGTTAGAATATGTCAAGACCGTCCCTTACGGGACAGTCCTGAATGACTAGGTCCCAAGGAGCAATACAGCATTAATCACAACTAAGATAGAATTAATAAAATGCGGAATTAAGTCATTACAGAAATTAGGATTATTTTACAATAAGTTTAAAAGTAAACTACAAAAGGGCACAAGGACATTAATCTAATACATAATCACAACACATAGCACTGATCTACCCAAACCACCACCATTATTGCCATCAATCAATACCAATTGCAGATTCAGTAGTGGTCTAATGACTTCAAATTCAAGCGTGCAGATCCTAAAGACTTGGGTCAGCTGGACCTTTTCCTTTTATTAAACCTGTAAAAAGATTCAACAACAACTGTAAGCGGTGCTTAGTGAGATTATAGATTTAACAGTTAACATGCCATGACAATTTTAAGCGGAGACTTGACTTTTGACTTTAAGCTCTGACTTTGACTTTAAGCGCGAATTTGACATGACTGCCGCTATCAGCCAGACATTGTGAGACATAGGACTTAAGATCGGATGATGTTTAATCCCACGCACACGCTTTTAATAGTGGGGGCCAACCACATACTGGGCTAGCTACCAGTAAGACAACGTGGGCAAACATCGGAGTAGACTTAATCATAGACTGACATAGAATTTCTCAGACTTGAATTATGCGGAAGCATATGAAAGCATTGATATCTAGGCAAATGACTGAAAATATTCAAGTAATGAATCGAGATAGCAACAATAATATATCCAAGACTAATTCAGATTGTAAAGACAAATGTGCATGATGACATATTAAAAGCTATCATGATCCACAGGGCATCACCGTACCAAGGTGTGCACAGGTCACATTCTAGCTGAGCATATAGATTTCAAATAAAGCTAGAACAACAATATGTCTCACATGAAGACAAGCATGTATACAGTTATATCTATAACTCACAATTACTGGTTTTTATTGCATGGCTGTTGACTTTGACTTTCGCAAGCGGATTAAATCCACCACCTGAGTTATCTCAGGATTTAGCTTTTGACTTTACTGACTTTAGCTCTGACTTGCTTCTCTGACTTTGACTTGACTTGACTTTATTGACTGATCTTGGCTTTAATTGCTTTAACTTAACTTTTCTGGCTTGGCTTTACGGGCTTTGACTTTATAACATAGTTCAGATTAGCTGAACCTGTTAATTTTAACGACAAATCAAATTACATAAGCTTATTGACTTTACACAACTTAATTGTGTAATTCTATTGAATTCTCAAATTTTATGAAGCTTATTTATGAACTTATTCATTTATTGACTTATAATATCATCGCAGACTTTGTTGTATTTAT
Source organism: Centrapalus pauciflorus (assembly GCA_020465985.1). NCBI lineage: Eukaryota > Viridiplantae > Streptophyta > Magnoliopsida > Asterales > Asteraceae > Centrapalus > Centrapalus pauciflorus. The sequence continues at coordinate 275,582 of JAANYP010004891.1, read as the reverse complement.
AATTAGGCTTATGACGTAGCCTTGACATTATTTGGATGACTTTATGATCTTATATGCATTTCTTGTTATTAAAATCTCACTCTATGTTTTCCTTTAATTCTCATGGCAATGATCTATATGACCGTTTAACATATACTTATTGAAATGTTCATAAGTCACACAAAAATATGCTTCATGACCAATTAAATACTATGGTTTATATTTTACTTCCTTAATAATATGCGTTTATAATTTGAGACACACACTTAATTACACTGACACCTTTAATATGTATATAAGTACATAATATATGTATGGTATGTAAAAGGCTGTTGGCATCCTTTATTATATCAAGCTAGGTACACAATTTTGTGTTCAATACATGAGCGTATATCGTAATTAAGCACACATTTAAACATGACACTCGTTATACACTTTCTGTTTTAACATAGAAACCCACACACAAGTGCTACATGATAACCTAAAATAAAGTGTTAAGGTGAGGCTATCCAAAAATCATAAATCACACACACTCATGTACTGCACATATGTATGAATGTATTTATATTTGTTTCTGTCACAAATTCTGCACATGTATTTATATATATATTTCACATACACCACATATCTATATATAATATATACACGCACAGCACACATGTACATCTATATTAGGTGCTGATTCTGTTTTAGTTTCTCTGCACCCAACACAGATACATATTCGAGAAACAACAATAAAAGAAGGGTAGCTGGACTTCTTTCAGTTACACACACTGCACACACATCCCCAATTTGTGCAAAGGAACCTCTAAGTTGGATCATTTTTGCGATTAAAACCCCCAACCATTTTTCATTGTACAAAAAACCTCCAACCGGTTAAAACTTTGTAAATTTGGGTTTTTTTCAAAAAATCTGACTTGCAACCGGTTTAGCCGGTTGCAACTTGATGACGTGTACAATTTTTTAATAGATTTTTGCGTAAAAAACCCCTAACTTGTTTAGTTTTTTCAATTAAAACCCCAAATCATATTCATTTGATAAAAACCCTCAACAAAGATAATTAAAATTGAGTCTTCACTGATGGAACATAAATAAACGAAATTTAGAAGCTAAAAATGGAACATAAATAAACGAAATTGAACATAAAGCTGAAGCTAAAAATGCAACTCGTGAACACAAAATAAAATTGATTCCATCGGCACAATTGAAGTTAAAATTCAAAATTAAACGGCAAAAGTTAATCGAACATACATACATAAAATGAACAGCACTGAACATAAAAAGGGGATAGAGTAATCGGAGTTGCCGGAGGTAGAGAAGAAGAGAAAAAGTAAATATTATTGTTGGTTAGAGATGAAAAAAAATAGTTAAGGGTTTTAATCGAAAAAGTCACCAACTTGGAGGTTTTTTATGCAAAAATTCAGTTTAAAATTTTACATGTGGTGCCACGTAGGCGCCACGTAAGTCAGGTTTGCAATGTGGATGCCACGTGTGTGCCATGTAAGCATATTAACCTATTATAACCGGTAATGTCCTAATTTCAAAAAAATTTACCGGTTAGAGGTTTTTTGTGCACAGAAAATGGTTAGGGGTTTTAATCACAAAAATGTTCCAACTTTAGGGTTTTTTACGCAATTATCCCTTTTATAAACTCACAGCCACACACACACTAAAGACTATATTTATGAAAGAAAATGACAGGGCTGTGCAGGTTCTATTTGGACAGCATATAAAAGGCTGCTGTTTCTCGGTTTTGGACAGCCCATAAAACCGAATATGGGTGTTGATTCTGCTTTTACTTTCTCCATTTATATCTATAAAAGGTGTTGTTTCTGGTTCTATTTGGGTGCACACACATCCGAGAAACATTAAAGAATAAGAGGGAAATTAAAAAGGCTGTTGGAATTTCTCTGTTTGGACAGCTTACATTCGACACACACATATACATTTAAAGGAAAAGTTTGCTTTTGTTCCAGATCAAAGGCTTATAAAATAAAGGAAAGGGATGCTCATAATTGATACATTATGGGTTGCTACTTTCTGTTTTTATGTCTGTATATCGACACACACACACACACATGAAAAAGGACTTAGAAAGGCTGCTGCCCTTTATCTCTGTTTGGACAGCAAACATGGACACACACATATAGAATTAAAGGAAGGACGGTTGCTGTTTTTGTTGAGTACACAGCACACATACACATACACTGCTGCACACACAGATATCAGAACTTGAATAGGAAAAAGGAAGTTGTTGCTTTCTTGTTTTGACTCACATCATTCACACAAAAGGGAGGTTGGGCTGCTACATATACTGTACACACATGCATACTTTCAACCGAAACCAAAAAGAAAAGGAATAAAAAGGCTGCTGTAATATTGATGTTGTTTCTATTTTGAATCTTAAAACATCCGAGATTCACAAGTGAATCTCGGTTCTGCTCATTTCTGTGTTTTTCGACAGCTCTAGCAGGAAAGCAAAGGGATTAAAAGTGTTTGGGGGCTTCTAATTGATGAATTTTCACATAAGAATTCAATTTAACCCATGAAAATAATGAAATCATCAATTAAACACAAGTAGGTAACATGCATATTCTTTATTTCAACTTTGTAACTCTAATTGATGACCAATTTCGAAAATGAAGAGGCATGAACATACACATTCAAAGTACAAGAACCGTAGGTTCCCATACATACACACCAAAAACAATTAAATGATGCTATTACCTTAAATCTTTGTTATAATCTTGTGCTTGATGCTTGCTTTGAAGATTTTCACTTGGTTTCTTTGATTTGAGATGAAGGTTTGATGAGTACATGAAGAACGTTGGTTTCTAGAGAGAATTTGTGAGAATTTCTTTTTCTTTGTTTCAACTAAAAAAAATGAGCTGAACTCAACTTGGGGATTTATTTAAGACAAGTTTCATTTTTATCAATTTGGCCCGAAAAGTTGTTTATTATTATTATTATTATTATTTTTCATTTCTTTCATTTTATCAACAAACTTTATAATTAAAACTCATAACTTGATTGTAACTTTTTATTAACTTTTATAAAAATACATAGCTAATAAATGTAATTAAAATTACATTTAACATATTATTTTACTCTAAACTTGTTAATTATTGCTGATCATGTTTATAGTTACCGATGACGTTAATTAAAGTTCAGGTTGTTACAGAATACAAACAAAACTTTTATTTTCAAGTTTAGTTCGTTTTTCTTTAGGCACATGGACATGAGCTAAGCAACCCCAAACTCGAAAGTGATGAACTGTTGGCTTAATTCCACTCCAGGCTTCTTGAGGGGTTAAATCAGTGAGTGCTTTAGTTGGGCATCTGTTCAGCACATAGAAACTCCACACCGTGGCTTCAGCCCAAAACTTCTTTGGCATATTCTTGGCTGCTAACATTGACACTACCATGTTGATGACCGTTCGATTCTTTCGCTCAGCAACCCCGTTTTGCTGGGGTGTAAAACGGGTTGTGAGCTGCCTCTTAATTCCATGTTCCAAACAGAACCCCTTAAAAGCATCCGATAAGTATTCTCCACCACGATCTGTTCGGAGAGCCTTAATAACTTTTCCTGTTTCAGTCTCTACCTTTATCTTGAACTGTTTGAAGCTCTCAAAGGCTTGAGATTTTTCTGTCAACAGATATACCCAACCCTTGCGACTATAATCATCAATGAAACTTAAAAAATACCTGTTGTCGGTGTGTGATGAAGGTGTTATAGGCCCACAAATATCGGAATGTATCAATTCTAAAATCTCTCCTGCTCGCCATTTACTTGTTTTTGGAATTGCTTCTTTGGTTTGCTTTCCTATCATACAATCTCCACATACAGCATTATTGATAGGAAAACGAGGCAGATCACGAACCATACCTTTCCTCTGAAGTGTCTCCATACTTGTGTTGCTCAGATGGCCCATCCGTTCATGCCATAACCTGGCCTCATCTTCACCACTGGTATACATGCACCCGACTGTTTTCTGTTCAGCAACATCAATCTCCTCACTGATAGGAAACATTCGATTCGTGCTCATGTAGCTCTGAAAGATCAACCCTTTCTCCTGATGAAAGACCTTGCAACCATCCGATTGAAAAAGGAAAGACAATCCCTTTTGCTGAAGCTGCCCTATACTGAGAAGATTGTTCCTAAGATCTGGAACATAGTACACATCTGTGATCAAGTATGTTGCTCCATTTAAGACCAGCTTTATACTTCCTTTTCCACTAACCATCATACGTGTGTTATTACCCAGCTTAACAGTGTTTGAGAACCCTGAGTCAAGATCAACAAATCTGTCTTTGTAACCACACATATGATTTGAGCATCCAGAGTCTAAAAACCACATCAGACCTTTGTTCTTGTCACTTGTGTTTGCCATAAAAGCACTTTCCTCCACATTTACCTCAGTCATGAGCATGACTTCCTCATTCTCTTCAAATCCAGCATAATTCGCCTCCTTAGAGTTAGGACATTCATACGAATAATGTCCCAACTTATGACAATTGTAGCACTCTATCGTCTCCTTATTGAAAGATAGTCGACCTCGACCGCGCCCTCTTCCTCTATAATTGGAGCGTCCTCTCCCTCGTCCACGACCATTCAGACTGAAACCGGCTTCTATTTTCAATGCTTAATCATCCTCCCTTTCATCCTTCTTGAATTTCTGCTCATGAACCACCAAGGTACTCTGCAGTTCCTCTATGGACATCTGTTCAATGTTTTTTGACTCTTCAATTGAAACCACCACATACGTATACTTCTCGGTCAGGGTTCTCAGAATTTTTTCAACAATCTTGACGTCTGCCATCATTTCTCCATTACTCCTTATCTGATTGGAGATCACCAAAACCCTACCAAAGTATTCTGGGATGGTTTCAGTTGTCTTCATTTCAAGAACTTCGAAATCCCTTCGAAGCTTTTGCAACATAGACTTCTTCACCCGTTCGTTTCCTGCAAACCTCTGCTTCATGGAGTCCCACACGGCTTTGGATGTACTTCTGTCCAGAATCTGCTCGAACGTAACCCGATCGATTGCCTCATACAAGTAATGCTTAACCTGCATGTCTTTCAGTCGCAGCTCTTCCAATTTTTTCTTCTGTGCATCACTTTGAGCAATCCCTACCTCCGGCTCTTTAACTCCGGATCAATCAAGTTCCACACCTGTTTTGCACGCAGCAAGTTCTCCATCATTTCACTCCAATGTTCATAGTGGCCATCAAAGTGGCCATCAAAGACTGGCACCTTCATCTTATCGTCACTCATCATCCTTACTCTCTCTTTAGTGATCGAACCTGGCTCTGATACCAGAATATTGCAACTGGTATAATACTCACGAAAAGATAATAATATTTCAGAGGCCAAAGAGGCTAATAAATACAGTATGGAAATAACAAATTTACCTAGAAAACAGGAACCGCTAGTGGAACAAATCAACCACTAATATCCACTAAGTACTTTAACAGAAATAGCTAAGACTAAGTAAATGCACGTGCTATCAGGCCTTGCTCACCAAGTCAGCTTTATTCTTGAATTCTTTTATTTGCAACGGTCGAACTCTCCAACAGTCCCACCAGAGCAACAACCCATCAACGAGTACCAATCTCTGTGCACCTCTTCCCCTTTCTCCTTGGCCTCCGGTGACTTCATCGAATACTGCTCCCGATTACTTGCCACAGGAGCTGGCTTTGCTCTGTTCGTGGGTCTACCGGTTTCCTGGTACGGGTCGGTCGGAGTCGGGTGGGAACCTGTTCAACGGGTCCTGGGAGCCGTGTCCAGTGGGATTTTTGTGGTTACGCTTGCTGTTGTCAGGATGTATTTGGGTTGGGCTTACGTCGGCAACAGATTACTCAGTGCCACTGTTGAATGTATGTATTATGTTTATACTTACTATAATCCCATTATGTTTAAACTCAATTAGGATCTTTTACTATGAAATATTGAACTGCAAATCATTCCAATCTGAAAGTAGAAGCATTTAGTAATGAGCTATTAACCTTTACGATGATGAAAGATCAATCCATTTTGCTTTGAAAATTGTTCAAACTAATTCATTCATTTGTAACGATTGGTTGGTTAATTTTAATGGTATCTGCCCTGCATCGAAAAGTCGGCAACGCATATAGTCATATCTGTCCCAATTCGATTTTAGGGCGATGAGTTTCTGTACTAAAGTATAAATGTTATTGTATCTTGTTGAAAATATATGGATTTGGATTTTCTTATTGTATCATCTTATTATATTTTTTTATTTGTTTTTTTTTTCTACAGTAATCTATATATACAATTAACTGATTACATATTATATTCTTTCAACAATTATTTAAATTAAGATAATAGGGGCAAAAATGTTATTTTAGCTTGAAACTATACAAGTATTATGAAAGTGATATGATATTTTAATTTAAGTTGGATAAATATGATATTATATGATATTTTAATTTAAGTTGGATAAATATGATATTTTGAAGTTTAGTAGTTGAAAGAAGAAATGAGTAAGGGTATAATGGTCATTAATTAATAAAAAATATTAATTATGAGTTTTAAATGTTTTAAAAATAATTAAATTAATGAATTTGGGTATATATGATATTAGTGATGTTTAAGAGGGATATATTACATATTAATAATTAAAATCGGGTATATATATGATATTATGAAAATTAGCACCAAGTACATGGAATTTATTTATTGGTATTGGTTGTAAACCTTATGAGTTGATTGAATTTAATTGGTCAATTGCATGTGCAGGGCGGATCTCGGAAGTTTTATTATCGGTGTCACTTTTTTTAAAGTAAGTTTGATACTTAAAATTTTAAAATATGTTCTAAAATGGATCATATCATCAAAACAGGTCGCCAATACAAAATTAACAAATAACAAGATTTTTTACTTAAAAAAGTACATAGTACAATACTATTAAAACTTAAAACCAATAAGTATCGTAAATCTTAAAGTTTTACAGTTGCATTCGAGTCTTCATTTTTTGAAGTCTTAAAGTGTTACAATTGTTGTCTTTGTAGGTGTTACTCGAGTTTTTCATACATACGTAACTCAATATTTTGAAAATTTATCGGTGTCAAGTGACACCCCGCTTAACAAACTAGATCCGCCCATGTGCATGTGACTTGACTAAATACGTTGTTATTACGTGTAAATTATAATCGGTTGAAATAATAACAGAATTAACCTAATTGAGTTGAGGTTGTTTTAACTAATCTAAATGGTAATAGAGACTTAAAATGTTAGATTGAGAATTCTTGAATAACGATTGATTAATCAGTGAGCATTATGTATTATACCTGTTTTAAATAGGGTGAGATTGATAAATGATATAAAGTTCGACTTTCAAACCTCAATCTCATTTCCAATCAAAGTCAAAGGTGTGTGTTCTCTAGCTAAAAAGAAAGAGGAACGATCCGGAAAAGAAGCAAGGTTTCATCACCTTCATCATCTTCAAGCCAAAATCAAACGCAAGAGACCAAATCAAGGTTAGAAATTGCTTGTTAAATGAGCTGAATTATTAGATGAGGTATTTAATTGTAGTTTGGAGAGAACAACATCTTCGGCTACCAACTAAGAATTAATTACCCGAACTTAAAAGGGGAAAAGAACAAAACAAACTTGATCAAATTAAGAAGTTAATTACCATAGACATTTTGCTTCCGGGCATTTAAACCCTCCTTACTTTTATAACCAATTACAATAAACACAATTTTGCTTATTGATAATCAATGATCCATAAATGAACCAAACATTTCTTGATTGATAATAAAATAATCATATGTAACTCATAAAATGCAATACAATATATTAGCTGGTTGAACGTTCTTATTGAATATTCACATATAGATCCATTAGCTCGATTGGTAAGAGCGCCCGTATGGAAGGATGCTGATTAGATACCATCTGGATCTATTATTGCCTTTACATTTTACACACTCACCCTATTTATTTTATGAAGAAAAAAACAAAAAAACGTACATCTAAAATATCTTTATCAATAATTTTTTTTAAAAGTTATGATAATATATATTGGTCATTTGTCACAATCATACTCCAATTTATTTGACAAATTTATAAACAACGAGATAACTACAAATGAATTGAATCTGAATTTCATTCATTTTCTGCCAACCAAACATGCTACAATATTTGGTTTTAAACAGATTCCATTCCAGGAATAAAATTATGCAAATCAAACGCCGCCTCTTTTATTCACCTAAACAAGTTTTCACTTTTTATAGAAACCATTATTTTTTTCAGTAAACTATAACTTGAAAACTGAAATTTAAAAATGACTAGTTTTTGTTGACTAAACGCAACCTTAACATCTCATCTCATCCCAGCACACCACCCACCCCACCCACCAACCACTGCCTACCATACCTACCCTACTACCTACCACCCTACCCCTACCTATCTACACCTTGCCCACCTTTGAATCCTATCATTTTTAAATTTTGTCATATTTAAATCCTGATATATCAAAATCATGTAATACAAACGCTACTTTATTAGTTAATGTCAAACTAAAAATAATTATATTATGACCTGAATTGGTGTTTGGGTCGTAAGTAACTAGGCCCCCAAATGTTTCCTTAATCAAATTTAACAGGTTTTGGACTATGAAAATACCAAATTGAAACAACAAAAACATACTGATTAAAAGAATAAAAAAAATGTAATGTAAAATATATAAAGCTCATCAATCCAATATAAAATGTCTTAAAAAAAGGGCAATTACTTGACTGGTTCATGTGTTTCTGTTAGTGATGATTATAACTTTAGGTGTCGTTTGGTTTGGATGATTTCAACAACTTATTTAGAATTTGGATTTAGAAATCCTCACATGTTATGTTTGGATAAAAACTAAAAAAAATGATTTGGCTTCATTTTTCATTTCATATTCCTCATTAGCTTCTTCTCTTTTCATAATTCACTTTTCCCCCTAGTTATTTTAAAATCCTATCATTTTAGAATCCATCATTTTAAATTCATGCGATCCACACGTCACCTTAGTTGAATAAACAAGTTAGTCATGATCAACGTCAACAATGGTCAAATAACGAGTCGTGTACCACAAATGCAATGTCATATCATATAATAAGAATAATAACCATGAATTTTACTAGCAAAGAAACCTTGATTACAGCATTATAACTTATTTTAATTCTTATATATATATATATATATATATATATATATATATATATATATATATATATATATATATATATAGGGGTGGGTTCAATGGAAAACCACTATGCACCGGAAAACCGTGGAAACCTACGCATTCCGTCCGATTTGATACATTTCATGAAAATAGCGGTGGCATGATCGTAAATAAAGTGATGCATCACGCGGGAAATTAGATGCATCACGCGGGATTTTGATGCATCAAGCGGGAAATTTGATGCATTTGTGGTGGTGCGGTGCGGTTTTCACAAGTTTTCAGGTGCATTATGCAGAAAGACGGTGTATCACGCGGGAATTCGATGCATCACGCGGGAATTGTGATGCATTTGTGGTGGTGCATGGAGGTTTTCCAAAGTTTTCCGATGCATGTTGGTTTTCCATTGAACCCCCATCTATATATATATATATATATATATATATATATATATATATATATATATATATATATATATATATATATATATATATATATATATATATATAGGTTCTTGATGAAAAACGTCATATATCATCAATCATCAATTAATTAACACGAACGATTGCAAAACAAAGCTCCTCTTCGACCCGAAACGACCAAACCCCAACCACCATGCTTTCCTCCAATCCATTCATTGACACGAGATCGTTCCAACCCGTTTTCAGAACGTAATTTTGATGCTTCATATTCCACTGTGCAAGATTCAACTTCGTTTAACGCAGTTGCGGATCATACACCTTCACACTTATGTCTTGTTTCCTTTCAAGTTTCTTCTTCTCCTCCCTCGTCAAGAAATCATCATTCTTCAATTTTAACGCAGGAATCAAAAACCGCCCTTGGTTACTCGTAACGTCTGTCATTGTCAGCCTCTTCTCGATCACCAGTCTGGGATTCGATCCACCAATGTTTCTTAGAAGACTCGATAACTCAATGGGAACATCATCTGCATGATCAACAGCGTTGATTTCGGAATGATTAGGGTTCAAATAATGAACCATTGTTGGATGATTTTCTACTTGGACAACATACGATTCTCCGTGAGTCTTGAACGTAACCTTTCTGATTCTTGAACGTTTTACCTCTGTAACAGCGCGCTGTTTTTCTTCGATGTCGGACAACTTCTGTAACATTAGTTGAATGGTAGTATCAGGATCATCGTCATCATGAAACCCCATTAAAGACAGGATCGTCGCAATGTTGTTTCTGCATCTTTTTTCTTTGGATATTTTGTGTTTGGCCATGATCGAGTCAAAATGGGTTGTTTTGACGTATGAATTTGGGAGGCTTCTGATCAATACAAGAATGAGGAAGTTTCAAGTTGAAGAATGCACAATGGAGGGATTCACGTTGAAGAAGAGCAAAATTGAAGGAGAAAGTGCAGAAGGTTATTCAATAAAATAGAAATGCGCCAGTAATTATATAATTAAAGGAAGGGTTTGGTAGGGTTTTGCTAAAGATTCTTATGGATCGTATCCTATATCCTTTATTCTGTTTAATTTCTTTTTTTTTTCAACTTCAGATGGTATAAATATTTTATAAGTATGTAAATAAAATTAGAAAAAAGTATGAAAGAATTAAAAAAAAACCAGTGAGTTTGCTGCAAAATTTTTGGGAAAGAAATTAATTTCTTGTTTTTGAACTCTCTAATTTCCTTTTTATAACTATTTTCCAGCTATTATTATTAAAATAATATTAGATATATAAGGTTTTAGATATATAAGAATCATTAATGTATATCTTTTTTTTCAAATAATTTAAGATTAATTTGTTTAAATTTTTATGAAATAAAATTGGTTCTCGTAAGCATAATTAATTTTAGGGCTAAAGCCGTACAATAGCAGTGTACTTTTTAAGGTGTATCGATATGGTACGTGTACTTTTTATATTGTTTATATGATACCTTTACTTTTTATGACCGGTTATTTCGTTTAGCTTTGCGCAGTTGTGGGAGAATCGTCGGTACGAACTTGTTCACCGTTGGATCTGTGTAAAATTTGAGGAGAAGCTTCGCAACATATAGTTCTTCGATCTGGACGGTGGAGATTGTCATTGGAGATTTCTTTAGAGGTCTGTAGGTGTTTGAAGTTAGCTGTGCAGTGTGATTTCTCCTACCAGGTTATCACAAGTATGAGAGAGTGTATTTGATGATTCAATTATGGAAATTTGAACATTAATAAAAAAAGAAATTTCACTCTTAACAGGTATAGCCAGTAACCGGTTATCAAATGTATCATATTGGTATGAAAAAATGTAGTACACGTATCAAATTTGAACAATTCAGAAAGTACACGTGTAATATGAATAATTAAAATAGTACACGTACCATATCGATACATTTTAAAAAGTACACAACTATTCTACGACTTTAACCCTTAATTTTAAAACTTAGAATTCTGAAAACCCATTTACATCGTAACTTGAAAAGGGTTGAAAATTAACATGTTGAAATTATTTTAACATTTAATTATAAATTTTTAAAATGAAAATTTTCTGAAAAAGAAAATTTATTTTAGAAAATATACAAATGATAATATTTTCATAAAACCCTTATTTTCGTCAAAAAACGAAACCCGGAAACACTACTGTTTTCGTCAAATGAACACACCCTACGTTCCAAACTCCAAAGCAGCTATAAACTTAATTTCTTTTTGGTTAATAATACAAAAATAAAATTATGTTATAAGCAGAGGCGAACCGGACCCAAGAACAATATCAAACAATGTTTCATTTCTCTCTCTCTATATCCATATATATATATATATATATATATATATATATATATATATATATATATATATATATATATATATATATATATATATATATATATATATAGTGGTGGGTTTAATGGAGAACCTATATGCATCGAAAAATCTTGGAGAACCACAATGCATCGCAAGAAAATTGTAATGCATCACGCGGGAAGTCGATGCATCACGCAGGAATTTGATGCATCACCTGGAAAATAACGATGCATCACGCGGGATTATGATGCATTTGTGATGGTGCATAAGAGTTCTTCAATGTTTTTCAATGCATAACGGTTCTATATATATATATATATATATATATATATATATATATATATATATATATATATATATATATATATATATATATATATATATATATATATATATATATATATATATATATATATATATATATAGACACACACACACACTATTATACTTCTTAAGTTTACAGTTACCCCATTCAAATTAAAAAGAACAATATCAAACAAAGTTAAAACTTTAGTTACTTAATTAATAATTAGTTAATTAATTAAACTAGCTAACACACATATATATAAAATAGAGATGAGCAAAAAAGTCATTTTACCTTAGTCGAACCTGGACTGTTTCATTTTTGTATCGGTTCTCGATTCCTATAATTCTTATAATTTGTTTTTTCGGTTCCATCGGGTTCAGTCCAGTCCGATTTTTTTTTTTTTGTAAATGTTGGGAAATAACCAAAACCGGACTGTTTCATATTCAGATCGGTTCTCAGTTCTAGCTTTTACGCATTTTTGGTTTTCAAGTAATTTAGGTTCGACGTGGTTCTGGAACCGAGCTCATCCATAATATAAAGTCATAAACGCTACATTAATACAAACTAGAGAAGACGGAAGTAACTCAATCATATTAATAATTTACGATATAATTTCTAATTTGTATCAAGTTTAATATTAATTGTTAAAAATTTTATTTATAATAATACAATTTAATTGACTTTAAAGCTTTAAATTTATCGATCAAAATGGTCTTACTTGAAATTATGATTCAATTGTTATAATTTAATTATATGGACGTGTAATAACTTTTGTTTGGATTAAATATCGGAGATCTACTCCTATTAGCCCAACTTAATGTAACATCCAAAACTAGCAGCAAGTACATGAAAATTATTTAGAGCAAAGGGAGCACTCGGCTTTCCGAAATCCATCTTTCTGTACACGTCAGCGCCACGTCAGCTTTTCTCTCTCCACCTTTCTCCACCTTTCTAACTAGGAAATACACATCTTTCTATACATTTCCATCTTTCTTAATTTTTTTTTAAATAAATTCATTTTAATTAAGAAAACAATTATTAAAACTAAAATAGTTAATTTCATAAATATTTAAAAACTAGTACATAACTTAAAATTAAAAATTACCAAATTAAAAATAAAAAATACATTGCAATAAATAAAAACTAAAATTATGAATGATCATTAAAAAATACAAACTAACCGTCTAAATTTGATATTTGGGCAAGTGCAATATGTTTCACGAGATCTGATTGAAGGTTACTGTGTGTTTCCCGATTACGAAAGTAAAATACGAAACTGTACGAACGAAAAAATTATGAAACTAAAACAAAAAAATACATACATTTAAGAAACTATAATAAGATACAAAAAATAAAAAAAAATTATAAAACTAAAATTATATTTATATATATATATATATATATATATATATATATATATATATATATATATATGTATGTATATGTGTGTGTGTTTTGTGTGTGTGTGTGTGTTTTGACCTTAAACAAAAAAAAAAAAAGAAAAAAAGTGTGATGTGTGTGGTTTGAGCAGGAAACAAAGGAAGAGAGAGAAAGCAGGGTCGCGCGGGGAGGGGAAGCTGGGGAGGGGTTGGAATCGGGCGGGGCCGGCCACGGGGGTGGTGTTCCCGGCGGCTCCAGGCTGAGATGGCAAGGCCGCGCCACAACGGGGTGACCACTCCCTTCAGCCTTATTGGTGTTGTTTGTAAACCTTATGAAATGGTTAAATTTAATTGGTCAATCGCACTTGACATGGCTAAATACGTTGTTATTACGTGTAAATTATATTCGGCTGGTATAATAACAGAATTAACCTAATTGAGGAGTTGAGGTTGTTTTAACAAAGCTAAATGGTAATAGAGACTTAAACTTTGGATTAGGAATTATTGGATAACGACTAATTAATTAGTGAGCATTGTGCCCGTTTTAAAAAGGGTGGGATTGATAAACATATATATAGTTTAACTTTCAAACATCTATCTCATTTCCAACCAAACTCAAAGGTGTGTGTTCTCCAGCTGAAAAGAAAAAGTATCGATCTGGAAAAGAAGCAATCAGCAGCAACCAAAGAAGCAATCAGCAGCAACCATAACAATTAATCAAGGTCTCATCACCTTCTTCATCTTCAAGCCAAAATCAAGCGCAAGGGACCGAATTAAGGTTAGAAATTGCTTGTTAAATGGGCTAAATTATTAGACGAGGTGTTTAATTGTATTTTGGAGTGAACTAAATCTCTGGGTATAAACTGAGAATCAAAGTAGGGGAGTCGCCCCTTGGCTGAGCAGAGAAACAGAGTTGTTATGGCTCTGTTCGTTGTCGCATCGCAACCCCCTAGTAACGGCCGCGATTAGGATGAGGCGGCTAAGGTGGTCGCTGTCTCTGGGGAGTGATCGAGGTGGATGGTTGCGGGTCGGATGAGCTTGGTCGCACTCAGACGAGCTCAACCACGATAAGATGAACGGCTCGGGGGTCAACCCGAATGCCTTGACCTGACAACAATTGTGCCCACGATCAAGCGGTCTGGACTATTGACTTGTGAATGGTTTTTTTGGAATAGTTGTTATTTGTCAGTTGAGTTGTCGATCAAAATGTTTTTACTTGTGAAATTATAATATTTGAGTTCGATTATGATGCGCATTGTTATTACACGTTTAGTGTTCATATCTAATGTTAAACCTAGGATATTTAATGAAATAAGTAAAAAACTAATCTATTGCTATTACCCGAACTTAAAAGGGGATCGAAAAGAATAAAACAAACTTGATCAAAATAAGTTAATTACCATAAACATTTTTGTTTCCGGTCATTTAAACCCCTCTTAGTTTTATAACCAATCACAATAAACAATTTTGCGTATTAATAATCAATCCATAAATGAACTTATCATTTCTTGATCGATTGGTAATAAAATAATCATATATAACTGATAAAATGCAAGACAATATACACAAATTAATATGCATGTACGTATCGTTTAAAAGTATCATTAAATGCAATTTGAACTCTATATATGATTTGTTATTTTATAACTAATCTTAAATTTTTTTTTATCGACAAAAGGAAAACCAACTTAAAGCTACGGCATTGTCATCACCTCAAGTTAGCATCCAGTAAAAATTTATATAACTAGCAAGATGCTAGAACACATATTACAATATGAGATTAAAAGAAAGATAAAGGACTAGAACACCACATTGACCACAACAAAGATTTACAACATGTAAATAAATTCGCTTGAATTTTATCCTTGATCATTGAAGTCGATACACTTTTACTCTTAAATATAATACACTACAAGAAATTGGCTTTTTTGCGACGAACTCTTTTTGCGACGACATTTAACTTTTGCGACGACATATCGTCGCGAAATGTGCGAAAAAAAAAACCGCGTCTTTTTCCCTCTCAGACTAATTTACTTTTATCCCCACCAAAATATATTCACTTCATTTCTAACCTACCCCTTCGTCGCATATATCAAACCCGCCGCCTCCCCTGCTCTCCGTCTCCGGCTCGAAATCCGCCGCCCCCCCCCCCTCCGGCGCTCTTGTCTCCGTCTCGATCTCTTCTTCTCCGGCCGCTGATCGTTATTGCCTCCCGGCCCCCTTTGTCGCCGGCTCTATTTCTCTTTCTCCGGCGGCCAGCACAAGGTACGTGTTCTATCTCTCTTTCTCGGCTCTCGATCTGTCCATTTCTCTTGTTTTTCAATCTCTCTCGACATCTCTCTGATCTCTCAATCTCTCTCGCTCTCGATCTGTCCATTTCTCTACAAAATCCGGCCACCGCTCAGATCTTTCGCGACGACATTAGGTGTTTTCCCGACGACTTTTGTCGTCGCAAAAGGGCTATTTTCTTGCAGTGATGCCACATTATTTCTTGTCATCCAAATAAATCATAATAATCCACACATAGCTACTTGATAGAACTTTTTTCTTGCCTTCGACTTATCACCATCTAAGATCACACCACAAACTTTATCTAGCGATTGATTATCAAAAACTTTTTTCTTACCATCCAAATAAATCATAATAAGATCACACCACAAACTAATCTTAAATGTATTACTAAGTTAACATCTAAGTGATCAATTTATTATCAAAAAATCTTTATGTCCGGTTTGTAATTTTCCGAGAAATTTTGTTTTGTGAAACGAATTAATTACAAGCTTTGATTAAAAAGACTTTTTACAATATGAATTAAGCTAGGTGACGTCCTATACATGACAAAAAATGAATAATTTAACCCCATTAATACATCAACTGTCCAACGGATGGACTTTAATTGACATTAATGCTATATGATTAATCAATTAATTGTTCTTAATTAGTTAAATCCATGTCTGATATATGATTATGTTTATATTAATTATGTGTAAACTTCATTAAAACTAAACTCCAAAAATCCGATAACTCTTATGTACACCACCCTTTTCGGCATATATATATTGTGGCACAAAAAATAATTATAACACAAAGAGTACGTCACAAACTTAACCAACATGAAACTGGTTTAAACAATTAATGTGAATGTGTTCAATTACCCTCATTAGATACTAATTAATATATTTAACAATAATAATAATAACCATAAAATTTACCAGAAAAGAAACGTTAAGATTACAGCATTCGATCGATCTTATATATTAACAGGAACGATTGCAAAACAAAGCTCCTCTTCGACCCGAAACGACCAAACCCCAACCACCATGCTTTCCTCCAATCCATTCATTGATACGAGATCGTTCCAACCCGTTTTCAGAACGTAATTTTTATGCTTCATATTCCACTGTGCAAGATTCAACTTCGTTTTACGTAGTTGCGGATCATACACCTTCACACTTATGTCTTGTTTCCTTTCAAGTTTATTCTTCTCCTCCCTCGTCAAGAAATCATCTTTCTTCACTTTTAACGCAGGAATCAAAAGCCGGCCTTGGTTACTCGTAACGTCTGTCATTGTCAGACTCTTCTCGAGCACCAGTCTGGGATTTGATCCACCAATGTTTCTTAGAAAACTTGATAACTCAATGGGAACATCATCAGCATGATCATTAGCGTTGATTTCGGAATGATCAGGGTTTAAAGACTGAACCATTGTTGGATGATTTTCCACTTGGACAACATACGATTCTCCGTGAGTCTTGAACGTAACCTTTCTGATTCTTGAACGTTTTACCTCTGTAACAGCGCGTTGTTTTTCTTCGATGTCAGACAACTTCTGTAACATTAGTTGAATGGTAGTATCAGGATCATCATCATGAAAACCCATTAAAGACAGGATCGTCGCAATGTTGTTTCTGCATCTATTTTCTTTGGATATTTTGTTTTCGGCCATGATCGAGTCAAAATGGGAGGCTTCAATTCAGATCAATACAAGAAGAGGAAGTTGCAAGTTGAAAAAGGCACAACGGTGATTATATAAAGGAAGTATTTGGTAGGGTTTTGTTAAAGATTTAATTTATGAATCATATCCTATCCTTTTATTGAGTTTGCTTCAAAATTTTTGGGAGAGAAATTAATTTCCTTCCTTACTTTTCTTTTTATAACTATTTTCCAGCTATTATTATTAACAAATAATATTAGATATATAAAAATCATCTAATATTAGATATATAAGAATAAATTAATATATATCTCTTGATTATTGCAGATATGCTTGCAAATTTTAAATACGATTAAAATTGTTTAATAAAATTATATATATCCCACCTAGTTCTTCTCTCTAGCTATCTTAGTTTAAAGCCTCTAAAATTTCGAATTACAAATCTACTTTATTTACCCGTGAATAATTTTTAATAAGTGAATGGCCATTCACATTAGCTGAATGATCATTCACATTGGTTGATGTTATTAATGTTTGATAGATTTTGAGAATTTGAGTGTTACATGAATGACCATTGTTACTGTTTGTCATTAATCTTGTTACTGTTTGTTAGCAGTTGACAATGCTCAGATTCACATGTTGTGCTGATATTATTTTACCAATGTGAATGGTCAAATAAGCAATGTGAATGATCATTTAAGTAAGGTGAATGATCAATTAAGTAATGTGAATGATCCTTTAAGTAACGTAAAATGTTAATTAAGCAATGTGAATGGTCATTTAAGTAATGTGAATGGTCAATTAAGTAATGTGAATGATCAATTAAGTAATATGAATGATCAATTTGTCAAATAATTATTGTGAATGATCAAATAAGTGCTGTGAATGAATAACTAAGTAATGTGAATGATCAATTAACTAATGTGAATGATCAATTAATGTGAATGATGAATTAAGTAATGTGAATGGTCGTTGTAATTACGAAAATACCCTTCCAGCCAAAAAAAAGGGGGGGCGCGCTTTTTTTTATCACAACCATTGATTTATTTAATCTTGTGGCTTTGGATGGGTACCCTTGGTACACTGGATTTTTGAAGGGACTCTTTTGAACCTATATATATATATATATATATATATATATATATATAGATTGAGGTTCAATTGAGAACTTTTACGCACCGAGGCACCTCTAGGAACTTTTGTGCACCAAAGAATCAAATAAGGATGCACCAAGAGTATTCCTGGAATATTGAATGTGTAAAATTAAATATATGAAATTAATTATAATAGGTAAATTAGAATTAAATAAAGAATAAATATTCAAAAAAAGTAACCACCTCCTCATTTATCTCTCTTTCTTTATTTCTCTTTCTCTCTCTCTCTTTCTTTCTCCCCACCATATCCACCACCACCACCATCACCATTGTTGTAACCACCTCTCCACCGTATCTCTCTTTCTCTCTCTCTCTCTCCACCGTATGCATCGAGGAACCCCGCCAACCACTACCGCCGCCGTCGCCGCGATGATGATGAACATGATGAACAAGAGATGCAACTGATGATGAACAATACGATGAAACACGATGAACACGAAGAACGAAGAAGAAGATGATGAACACGTTGATGCATCCATTGGAACAATGATGTTGATGATTAACAACGATGCACCATGACGAACAATATGCATAGATGAACGATGATGATAAACGATGAATACGAAGATGATGAACGATGATGATACACGATGAATATGAAGATGATGATTAACAGTGATGCATCACGAATTGTATAGATTTTCTATAGATAAAATCGATATGCATCACGAATTGAACGATTAATATGAAATACATCAATATTGACATCATTTCTTTTGAATTTGTGTGACTTTTGTTAAATTTGGAAGTGATCAATTGAATTTATTTTAACATTTATTATTTAGTTATTTGTTAAAATATTAAATTTAATGAGGTATGCACAATACCCAAAATGCCCTTCCATGTTTTTTTGTAATGCACAAGATGCATAAAATAGTCTAATTATTTACCCTTTTGCCATTTAATCTAATCCATACAATTTTTTGATCTAATGGATGATATAGGTACTTTTGTACCTCGATGCACAAAAGTTCTCAATTGAACCTCCCTCTATATATATATATATATATATATATATATATATATATATATATATATATATATATATATATGAAAAGAGAACATCAAATGCATACGTGGCGCTTCCTAGTTACACCACAAAAGATAAATACAACTTTTTATTTTTAAAATAAAAGATAAATACAACTTATTATTCTAAAAAATAATAGATAAATACAATTTATTATTTTAAAAGGATAAATGCTCTATATTTTTTTTGTAATAATAAAAAATAAATACAAATATTATTTTTAAAAAGATAAATACAGTTTATTATTTTAAAAGGATAAATGCTCTATATTATTTTTTTAATAATAAAAAATAAATACAAATATTATTTTTAAAAAGATAAATACAATTTATTATTTTAAAAGGATAAATGCTCTATAAATACAAATATTATTTTTAAAAAGATAAATACACTATATACAAACTGAATCTAAATTTTTATCAATTAAAATTTATTAAATAGAAAATAAAAAGTTTTAAAAAATCATAAAAAATAACTACTATTTATATTAGTTTATATATATATATATATATATATATATATATATATATGTATGTATGTATGTATGTATGTATGTATGTATATATATATATATATATATATATATATATATATATATATATATATATATATATATATATATATATATATATATATATATAAAATAAAAGAGAACATCAAACGCATACGTGTCGTTTCCACGTTACACCACAAAAGATAAATACAAGTTTTATTTTTAAATAAAAGATAAATACAACTTATTATTATAAAAAAGATAAATCCTAAATAGATTTATTTTTAAATTAAAGATAAATACAACTTATTAGTACAACTTATTATTATAAAAAAAGATAAATCCTAAGTAGATTTATAAATAAAAATACACTATTAAATTTAAATCTATAAATATTAATTTATAATAAAATATATATATATATAAGTAGTATGTTATATATAATGTGAAATCTCAATTTTTATCAATTAAATTTTATTAAATTAGAAATAAATTTTTATTCACGTATTTACGTGGGACATAAACTAGTTGATTACTAATTTGAAGGTATTATAACAAATTTTTGTATACATCTTTTATTATTAAAAAATGTAGGTATAACATAACCAATAAACTACATTATGTTTTTTAGATATTTTATTTTATTAATTCCAGCTTAATTTAATAAAGTAATTGAATTAGTAACTTTAATTGTATAATGTATAAGTATAATTTAATTTAATAATAAAAGTTTGGAGTATGGTAGTAATTTATCCACTATTTTTTTATTCACTATTTTGTAGTTTGTAAATCAAGCAGTATATGTTTTTATAAATTGTCGTAATTAATTAATAGTAAAGAATAACATTTATATATATGATAATTTAAAAATGAATAAATGAGACGATTTTTGGAATAATATTTAAACTATAAAAAAAAAAAAAAAGTAATGATATCAATCAGCAGGTAAACAAAGAAACTTTGTTATAGTTAAGTTGATGATATTACTCTTTATATTAATAAAAATTAATTGTTTATATAATTATATCTATAATATTTAGGTGTAAATTGTTTAAATTTTGTTAGTGGTTAATGTTTAGGATCATTTAAAGCATGATTTGAGTTTTATTCCTATGGTCTTCAAACTTCTTTGAGTTTTATTCCTGTAGCTTGAATTTTTATTAACAACTTTTTTGTTAAGGTAGTTGAAGCTAAAAAATAGAAAGTAACATAAGTTACATATAAATAAATAGACCAAATTTAAAACATAATTAATTGATATTATTTTGGTAATTTTATTTTTTATAAGCTTAATGTATAATGAAGTTACTTAATTATGATTTATTAGCTTGTGGTTCAAATAAACTTCTGAAAGAAAAATCACTTTAATATAGCTTATGGATAAAAAGTAGTTAAAGCTATGCCGCAAACAAATCATAAATATAAATGTTTGGTAAATAACTTGTGATGATTTTCTCATTAAAATAAACAAAATATAAATACACAATTAAGAGGATACTAGACATATACTAAGATAAATCTTATTCTATAAAACGAATATAAACATAACATCACTAAATAATATCTTTTAATATGCATTCGCAGTTTGAGCGGGACGATTGCGAACGCTCGTGCTGAATCTGACGTTGGCAAACAACAAGAACGGAAGCCCCTTTTTGGTTTAGTAAATTTGGACAATAGACCCCGATTATAATTTGTGAACCGGGTTTTATAAAACTAAAAAACCGGGTTCTATTGTCCAAAGTTTACTAAACCAAAAAGAAAAGAATAACTTAAGGTTTTTTGTGGAAAAAAATAACAGTAATAGACGAAAACACAAAAAACATGTGAACATATTGGTTTTTTCCATAATAAACCCAATAATTAATACTAAAGATATAAAAAAAGTATTTAATTTTTTTTATTTTCGGGTATCGGATTATCCGAATATCCGAAATTTTGGAATTTTACTATACGAATCCGAAATTTCAGATATCCGAAAATCCGGATATCTGAAATTTCAGATAAATTTTGATCGAATTTTCAGATTTTTATTTCGGATGCTAGGATTCAGATTTTTATGACCAAACTGGGTTCATAGTATAGTTGTCAAATAAAACATTAATATGTTTTACCTTAATAATTTAAAAGAAAGAATTAATAAAATTGATTAATTCTTTTTATTAAACGAAACACAATCGAGAGAAACATCCCTCCGCAACAAAAATCTTTCCAGATGGCTATTCTCCTGTCTCTAAAACCACCATCAACACGGCCGTCGCCACCGCCTTTCCTCCTTCCGCCGCCCACATCCTCCATATTTCCACTGGCAATCAAACCCCATCACCACCGCCAAACCCGCCTCTCCTTTTCCTCCAGTAGTCGAAACTCTCCGGAAACAGACTGCCCGGTCCCACCAGAGCAACAACCCATCAACGAGTACCAATCTCTGTGCACCTCTTCCCCTTTCTCCTGGGCCTCCGGTGACTTCATCGAATACTGCTCCCGATTACTTGCCACAGGAGCTGGCTTTGCTCTATTCGTGGGTCTACCCGTTTCCTGGTACGGGTCGGTCGGAGTCGGATGGGAACCTGTTCAACGGGTCCTGGGAGCCGTGTCCAGTGGGATTTTTGTGGTTACGCTTGCTGTTGTCAGGATGTATTTGGGTTGGGCTTACGTCGGCAACAGATTACTCAGTGCCACTGTTGAATGTATGTATTATGTTTATACTTACTTTAATCCCATTATGTTTAAACTCAATTAGGATCTTTTACTATGAAATATTGAACTGAAAATCATTCCAATATGAAAGTAGAAGCATTTGTGAGTGATTAGCTATAAACCTTTACGATGATGAAAGATCAATCCATTTTGCTTTGAAAATTGTTCAAACTAATCCATTCATTTGTAACGATTGGTTGGTTAATTTTAATGGTATCTGCCCTGCATCGAAAAATCGGCAACGCATATAGTCATATATGTCCCAATTCGATTTTAGGGCGATGAGTTTCTGTACTAAAGTATAAATGTTATTGTATCTTGTTGAAAATATATGGATTTGGAAGTATACAATTGTTGAACCCGTCCCTCGAACATAAAATCGGGTTCAAAAGTGCATTTCTAATCCATTCCATTTCGTACGGTTCAATGAAGGACTAGAACTATGAAAACCTTTCCCTTTGCCATCCATAGGTATTTAGAGAAAGTATAAGCCTTTTTGTTGTTTTCTCAAAGAGATCATCACATGGATCTGCTACAAAAAAATTTCAGCATCAATCACTCATTTTTGTAACGTATATTTGTTGTATTATGTACACGAGTACTATAATCTTATAATCCGTACGCGTATGTAATTACTATTCAAGATTTGTTCAAAAATCACTTATTCACTAAAGGGGCGTTTGGTTCGCGAATTTCCTGGGATTCACTGAGATTTGCATTTAAAATCCTATGTTTGGTTCACAGATTTCAGTAAGGATTTAAAAATCCAGGATTTCATAAATCCCTTCCTTCTTTGTAATTTAAAAACCCAGCCTCCCCCTAGGAATTTAAATCCCAGTTACCTTGCATTCTTCATACTAGCATATTTTTTCTACAAGATAATGCAGATTCTTAGACAAAATCCTGAAAAATGCAAATGCTGCATAATGCAAATCCTTTGAAAAAAATGCAAATTCCAGAGGAAAAAATCTGCGAACCAAACGCCCCCTAACTATCCTTTATGTATTCTAAAGAATGCTAGGCAATAAATAGGAAATAGTTGAGGTTACATTCAACTATGGAATCCTTCACAAGACTGCAAAGAGTTAAATGTAACTTCAACTTTAGGTAAATAGCATGTATTCGAGTGTTTCAATGGTTTATATTTACTCTTTTTTAATTTCTTGAATTATGTATAGATGAAGAGACCGGATGGTACGATGGACAGGTAATCTCTTTGTAAATCTTGTTTGTATGCATTTCTGTATTATCTTTGTTTAAAGAATGAATAATCAGGTGAAGTCGTGAAGCAAACCTGTGGATTTACTTCTTTTATGATCCGAAGGCATGAGTGAACTTAAAAATTATGTATTGTATACAGAAATTTTGTTGCATAAATACAAGGGTGTGTTTAATTAACGAAAATTTCTCAAATTCCATCTCATTCTTAAAAAAAATAAAAACTTGTTTACTTAACAACAATTTCATAAATTTTCATTTCACTTTTTAAAATACCACTTTTCATACTCTCTCTTTTACTTTTCTATTACCTACCTCGTATTTCTTTATAATACTCTCTTTCTCTCTCTTACTAGTCTATCACCTATCCTATTTTTCTTATTTTATAATAATTCATCTTATTTTTCCTTAAAACTAAAACTTTATCATATAAACAAGTTTCACTTTTTATAGAAACCCTTGTTTTTTCTCGAAAAATAGCTTGAAAACTGAAATTGAAAATTGACTAGTTTTCGTTAACTAAAGGTAACCTAAGGCTTTTAGCCGTTTCGGTCTACATTACCTTTTTTGAAAAGTTACATATCATAACAGATATGGGTGAAGACTGCTGAAGTGCTAGCACGTGATCGGCTTTTAGGATCATTTACCGTAAGACATTCATTCTTGATGTTGTAGTTTTAAACTTTCACACGAACGTTGACTTGTTTTTTTTCCGATCTAGGTGAAGCCAGTGCTAAACAGATTAAAGAATACATTGGTGGCTCTTGCACTATCTTTGCTCGTGTTCATCGTTCTTCTTATGAACACAGAAAACAGCCAAAAGGAGGCTTACGTAATGTCTGGTGGTGAAACAGGCGGCAGAGCGGTGGCAGGTGCCTACAATGATGAGTCTGCAAGATCATTTGAACCAGAAGCGTTTTGTGGCGAACCTAATATGCTGTTGACGGATTAATTAGAGACACTGTAGATTTAGAAGGCTCTTATGCTTGCTGATGTGCATATGGATTCAGGCAAGAACATATCTGTACAGGTTTATACATACCGATTGAACACTTGTATTCAATCAATTAGTAAATATCGTTGAATATTGTTTAAAGAATTGAATTCTTGAAGTCTTATATAACCTATTAGCACATTTACCATATGATAGTTTTATGGGATAATTACTAAAATAGCCAAAGATCACTCTCCATTATCAAGTGTTAGCCAAATAATATCAATCTAACCAAAATAGCCACACTTTACGTTACCACAATTACGTGATAGCCATCATTTACGTGATCTGTACCTTTTATTAATATTTTGATACATTACGTTACAAAAGGTGTTTGGTAACGTAAAGTAACCAAAAGGTGTTTATCATGAAATGACAAGCGACTTACTTTTTATTGGGAAGGAGCAACATTTAAATTTGGTAACGTAAAGTACTAATGCATTAAAATATTAATAAAAAGTACAGATAATGTAAATGATGGCTATCACGTAAATGTGGTAACGTAAATGATGGATATTTTGGTTAGATTGATATTATTTGGCTATTTTAGTAATTTTTCCTAGTTTTATTGTCATAATCTTTATGCTAACGCATCATAAGATCATTATTTGTGCATTAAACCTGTTAAAGATGATGATCCTTCATCTGGTATCGTGGGTCTCTGCCCTCCGGCGACTTGCTGCATTATTGCTCCGACGATCATTTCTACGCCATCTTTTGGTCTCTGCAAGCCCTCTTAACTCATGAGGTGTATCATTCTTTTAAATTCTTTAGTTTTTGTTAAGTTTTTCTATTATTTAATGATCTTGTAATGTAGTATGCTCATGTAATTTTGTTACTTTTATTAGCAAGTATATACTGTAATATTACAAATTGAATTTTTACTTCTTAATTTGTTGACAAAAAAGATTCCGTTAACTTTATTGTTAAATTTGATATTTTATGTTACTACAATTTACCTTATATTTATCATGTACTAAATTTATTTATATTATATAGTACATTAAGGTGTTGTTTGTTTTTTAAGAGGTTGATATCTGCGGTCTGCGGACTTAGCTGTAGAAATCTGCGGTCAGAAGAGGTAGCCTAAAGGTCTGCAGACGTCCGCAGACGCGGGAAGAGGTTCGCAGACGCGGGAAGACGAAAAAAAACAAACACACTTTCATATAAAACATCTTCCCGCGTCTTCGAGTTCGCAGACATAAGAGGTTCGAAGATCTTCTAACAAAAAACAAACAAGGCCTTAGAGTGTGAGCTTGTTTATAATAAATGTAACTTCAAGCTAAGCACAAGCTTGTCTCGATTTCATACAAGTTTTTAGCTAGTCAAACTCGAATAGCTTATGAGTATTTATTTGCTTACAACCCTACTTGTTACAAATAAAAATTATTATTAAATAATATAACAAGAATAACAAGGAAAGATAAACTTTAGCCTTTCTTTTTTCTTTCTCATTAAACACAACTCTAACAAAACAAATGAGTAATTGAGGTGAAGTTGTGAAAAATGATGGAATGGGAGCCTAGCTTAACATTCAAGATTGTTGTTAACCATTGATTGAATCACTTAAATGTTTGCTTAAATGATGAGAATAGATATAAACATTTGGTGCCTACTATGAATCATATAAGAGGGAGGGGTATATCAACCCTTCCAAAAATAATCATTTTAGACACCTAAACGTCACATCAGTGTTTATCTCTTCACCATTTTCATCTTAAAACATTAGAAATACTCGTCATTCTATCTCAATATCGTTAACCCATTAAAATTGAGAGAGAGAGAGAGAAGGAGGAGGTGGAAGAGAGAGAGGGAGAGAGAGAGGGGTGAAAAGTCGTAAAGAGATGAGGAAGTCATTAGGAGGCTCTTTTGGCCAGGAACGATATAGATAGGTGGCCATGCCTGCGACCCCGGGAGGGGGGGGGGGGGGGGGGGGGGTTATACCGCCCTCCCTAAACATCCTCTTTTACAATGTTGATTTGATTGAGAATATCAATCATGACTATTTCAGTCTTTGATTTTCCAAACCAATATCACTAGAAAAACAAATACCTTATATATAGCCTTGTTTAAGATCTTTCATATTTGTTGCAATTTTTTTTAACTTAACAAAATATTTATATCAAAATGAATAAAACATTAAGTTTATATTTTGTTACAAAGTTATAATGAAATCAAAATATATTAAATGCACATATATTTTAACAAGTAAATTTGTATTTATCTTACGTTTCATTAATTAAAGGTATAATGAAATCAAATATATTAAAGTAATGAAATAAATAAATGGATACATATAAACTACAAAAAACATATGAATATCATATAATAAAATGTAATATAAATAAAAATTTATAAATAAACTAAATATATAATAGAAAAGTAAAATGAATTAATTAAATATATAAATAGAGATAGTTTTAATAAATAAAAATATATATCTTAGATAATAATAATAATAATAATAATAGATAATTAGTATGAAAGGAAGGAACCAAAATGTTATTGAGGAAAATGATATATTTGTCTTTTAAAAAGAATGAGACAAAAGTACCAAATCTGTAAGTATACAGTGCAAATAAGTAACATTTATTAAAACTTGAAACCATATGATTCGGATCCAACATTTTATGCAAATCATATGGACTATTTATTCAAATTACTCTAAAAAAGTTAATATGAATTAACATGTATTTGTGAGCTTACCTTTCTTTGGCACAAAACTCATTTCCTTCCATCATTCGTCATCAGTTATCTTAAAAAAATAAATTCTGATTTCTATTTCAATTAGAATCGAAATGTAGATAACACTTAAGATTCTATACCATTCACTTTCTACTTTTCTCTCTCGTCTTCTTTTTTGTCAACCACACAACCTAGATTATAAGTATAAATATAAGCTCCAAATTTGAGTCAAGTTCCAAATAATATTGAATTTGTAATGATATTGAGACTAATGTGACTCCTAGTAGTAGCATGCTACGTGTGTGTATGATTGGGTTTCGGTAAAAACCCTCAATTCCGTGATAACGTAAGAACTACTCTAAATTTTGTGCATTTAATGTATAAAATTGTGCATTTGATGTTAAAATTTATACATTTGATAAATTTATGCATTTCATGTAAACATTTACACATCTCATGATAAATTGTAGATTTTATGTATGAATTTATGCATTTGACAAAATTTGTGCATTTAATGTTCAAATTTTGTATTTAGTGTTAATTTAATGAATTTAAATTTTAGATTATGCTATTTGTTAATATTGAAGATCAATAATAGTTTATGTTGGGAATTCGTAGAGTTTTTCGTAAAAACAAAAAAACATTAATCATATTAACGCACAGCGGAAGCTTTTTAAAAATAACGAATTCCGTACACGGATCATCAAGTAAAACATAAGATAAGTAAATAATAAAGCGGTAAAAATCCGTACCTTTGTATTCTATGACAAGAATACACGAATGAGACGCTCTCGATATCCATCGGTGATGACACGGTCGAGCGGTGCCAAGTATGCAATCAAACACACGAAGAACGGGAAAACCAAACGCGATTATGGTTTTGGTACGGACGAAGAATCTCCGCACACACACATACACCTTGTGTGTGTGCGCCGTCCAATCCACTTTTTGGATTAGGTCACAACACACCACACTCCCGTATATATATCTCATATATGGGCCGTATGTACATATTATATATATATATATATATTAAAACTTTAATATATTAATATAATATATATCTTAATAATTATCTTTATTATTTAAACCTTATATAATTATCTCTATAATTATATATACCCTTTAAATAATAATAATCTTTTATACATTATCTAATAATATATAAATGACTAGATAATTATTTATAATTATCTCTTATTTATTTGTTTATAATTATCCATCCAGTTATCCAATAATTAGATGATAATATCAATTCAAATAAATGTGTCTTTTATTTAATATCCAATAATAAATAAAAGACTAGATAATTATTTAATTATCATCCAATGACAATTAAATTACTACAATATCTAATATTGTACTTTTAGTCCCCGTACTTTGAGATATAATTAATCATCCATTAATTTAATCTCAATGATCATTTCGTGTCATAAACAATATCCAATATTATTTATTCAATCGTTTAATTGCATCTGCTCAGTTGTGCTCATCGGTGTGACCCTCAAGTGTTTTATGAAATAAGTCATGATGCAGTAGTAATGTCATCTTTACACACCATATACTAACATACTCCCACTTGTGTAAGACGACATACTGTCCTGCAGCATGCGCCTAAAGGAGGTCATGGCTAGACACTTTAGGCAACCAAGGTCATAAAAACTCTGACTCCCATTCGGGCATTCTTGTTGAAACAGCCTTCCAAAAAGAAACTTAGGTTATATCCCATGCATCGCGATATTTCAATGTGAAAGCTAGGCATGGATTAGATCAACCGTAGCAAACACGATTATGTTTCTCGACTCCCTGATCTCATACTGAACTGTAACAGACAGAGTAGAACACATCAGTTCTGTCCGAGCATGGCCATGCATTTCTGTCAGTATCGATCGTCGAGGGGCCCAGAAATATCTCTTCTTAGTTAAAAGAAGGTGCAAATCCCATCTTGACTATCTAGGCCTCCAGCACGACTCCCACTGCAACCAGCCTCGAACCGTTATGATCACCCAATTACGGATGACGTTAGGTTAGGCCAAATGTACAGCAGCACCCGCACTAAAGTACGTAGACATCTCAGGTACTTAGGATTACCTTTTTGAGACGACTCATGACTATGATCCACAAAGTGGTCTCAATCGGTGGGTCAATCCAATATTTGTTCGCAACAAATACCTGTGAATTTGGTCCAACCTTTGCTATATTCATAACCCATGAATATCAACCAAAAACTACAGTAGCCTTTTAATTCTCGTTGTGGTTCCCACGACAACAAGCAGCTATGGAATAGTTTTAGAATAACTTCAAATTTATTCTTGGATTTCTAAAACATGCAAAATTGAACGACATTAAAGATATCATGTTGATCTCCTTTATCTCAATAAACACAACATGATTTCCATCAATTTAATGCTACTGTTCCTTTATCAAATGTAACGGTAACACGATCTATCGAAAAATTAATTTCAGACATGATCTTAGTGGGAGTGTTCTCTAGTTAACTGACTTAACTTCCATTACCGTTTATCTTTGAAAAATTACACTAGTTCTTTATTACAACTTCTTGTAATATTATTCAGATCCAATCTGAATCTCCATACAAATTTATATCCATTATCTTTAGAGGAACTGGTAAATCACTCATAAAGACACCGAATTTAAAATTTAGGAGCTCTAGCAATTCTGATTAATTGCTACTAGTGATACGTTTAGATGTTTAGTCTTGAATATGACAGTATGCGGTTTATCTATATCAAAATATTTTTAATAACATTGTGTTCAACATTTGTGATATGTATCCATAATCACCAGAACCTGGTTATCGACAACATTTTGTTGTAGTTTTCCGTCAAGTTTGCCGACTAGTGTTTAAACAAGTCAAAAGCTACTACTTGACTAACCATCACACAAGTTGTATACATTTCACATGTAATTTTATAAAATGCGATTACTTCTTGTCTAAACAATTCTGACTTCTCAAGTCTAATTATTTCTGACAAGTGAAGTGAATTAACCTCCATGTAACTCCTTTACATTTAATTCTGCATTTTATTAGTTTCTATATAATCACAGATGACTATCCAACTCATATAATCTCTTGAACTAACTTTCAAAAATTAACAAGTTCAATGAAACTGCATTTGAACACTTGAACAATTTACACAACAACATGGTAACCCTTTTTATCTGAATATGACTACTAGCTTGTCCAATCTCCATTGACAAGTTACTATTCAAGTTCCACTTGAATCAATAGTCCATAATCATGGTTTAGTAATCTTAAACAATAGGAATTTCAAGCAACAAATTTTTAACTCCAAAAATTCTTTATTTATCCCAAAAATACTTGCAAGAAAATCAATCAATTGTATACTACACCATGATAAACTAATGATGACATGAAAATAGTGTCCAGCAGAGTATTCTCTAAGATGTCTCTATGCTCCCACTGAATCTGTCATCTCTTTTCACTTCATTTTAATCATCGCAGACATTATGCATGAAACTTTGTTCAATTGGGTATCACATATCCAAGAACAATAGAAGTGACTGATTCAGATACACGAAGTCTCAATGCGGTCAACCTTGACCGTTTCCAAGTACTTGGGACAATTCCTTTACCAGTGCTCAGTTTCCTAGCACTCAAAGAATTTATCATCCTTGGAATTGACTTCTCTGGTTCTAGGTTTTAGCTTGTTAGCTTTAACCTCCGGCTTGGAAACTTACTTTCCTTTCCGTCTCTTTCCCTATATTCTCTCCTCAATCACTCCCTCAGCAGTCTATTGCATCCGATGCAGCCCACTGATCATCTTCTCCGTGCATATTGTAACAAATTACAAATTGCTAAAATTCCTTCAATAAGGAATTGAGAATTAGATTCGTGGTCATGTCCTGTGTCACGGGTAACCTAAGTCCGCTAAGATGATCCAGATAACCTTTCATCTTCAGCGCATGGGATCTAACAGTTGTTCCTTCTGCCATTCTACAGGAGCTCAGAGCCCTTGTCGTATATCTTTCTCAGTCCGAGCCTGAGTCTGGAACATATCCTTTAGCTGGCGATACATCTGTCAAGCTGAGACGTCCATAAGGCTAGTCCGCAGCTCAGATGTCATGGTCGCTAGCATTAGACATGCCACATTGACCGAATCCTCAGAGTGCTTCTTGTGGAGATTTCTCTCCTCAACTGTAGCAGTCTCTGCAGGAGCAGGTTCTGGTGCTCTTTCCAGAATATACGACTTTCACCCTGTACTCAGAACATTTGTCATATTTTACTCACAGTTCAGGAAGTTGCCTCTTTTGAGTTCTCCATATCCCGAATGGACCTCAAAGTAGCAACATGTGCTTTTGGGGAGGATTTTCAAATGGGAAAGGATATTGACGTTATCATTGTTGTTGTTACTGTTATTGTCATTGTTATTATTAAACCGCTTCTACCTCTGTCTTTTTTCAACCATCTTAAACAATTTTTCAAAAATTAGTATTTGATTAACCATTAATAAATCAATAACCCAAAATTTAGAAAATGATTTATTAATCCTAAGAACCATTTTACTTATTCATGCACCCAACGGAGGCTGAACCTACATGAATAAGCTACTCAGGCAGGCAACTTATTACCAATTACAACCTTTTGCAACTCTTAGATCTTATGAGATTTTCAATTTCTTAAATTGATCATGTTTAATCTCATCCACACCTTGGGCAACAGTCTTACTGAGGAACCACCACTGACACACACCATATAACAACTGCAAGTCACTGGCCCAAGTCTCACTTAGGATCCGCAGTGCTTACCTCACAGCTCTCCGAGTTTGCGGCGTAAGCACCCAACGAAGGCTGAATCTACTTACGACGACCGGTCACCGTGAGTGCCACTATATGGACGGTGTGCTGTGTCAGATTTTTAATTTGGGTTTATAACCAGTCTCTTACCAAGAACTAGTGGCCAGTCAGGTTAGTCCGCGGGCAGGATCCTTTCGGTTCTAAACCTTTCGGAAATTCCACAGCCCGAGCAAGACTGTCCTAGACACCACCTATTCTGGTAAACAATCTAGTTAATGTACCAGTTTTAAGAATTTCAACTCTTTGATCATATGACATTTTAAAAATAAATCTCCTTTATTTGAAAAACTAATTTCATAAAAATGTCATATCTAACATCTGACAAAATAATTAAAGTTTCCAATTTAAACTTCCTTTTAAATACTTTAATTTTTCATCAAAAATGATTGTAGTTTTGATTTCTTTTATTTATCTACTTTGTCACCACAACCACGCAGATATAAATAAAGCATAAAGAAATAAAACATACAACCACATGGTGACATAGCCTTGCCGAAACTAAATTGGTTTCCGAGAGTCATACGGACAAACCAATTAGGTCAAAACCTAAGGGACAAAATCAACACACAAGGCAAGAAGGATGAACTCTTTCAGCTCCCACTAGCCTCAGCATTCGATGATGTCTCCGAGCGTCCTTGATGGATGACCTCCTTCTTGATGGACATCTTCGCCAAGATTTATTTTACATAATTTTAATCTAAATACATTTGCCTATTTTCTAACCTATTACAGATTACATCATAAAACCCGGGATTCCAATGGCACGCAGGCCTTCCCAAAAATATAACCAATAATAAAATAGCAAATATTGAGATTAACCAAACAACCATCTAAGCAAAAAGGGGTCTCAAGGCTCGGCTATGTCACAAACATAACTAAAGCAGTAAAGCTCTTAAATAATCTAGAATTCATTTTCATCTTGACATGAAAATAATTCCAAAACCAATTAATCCACCATTAATTGAAGTAAATATGTCCAATATCGTTCTTAAATTAAACACGGTTCGTAAACTCGAAATTTAGGAACACTTTCCATAATTAGAAACTTTTTCCCGAAAAAATTTCAAATTTAATTCCATCTTTGCATTATCTTTGAATTCATAACTATACTTTTCTTAAAATATTCAATTTACAATTCAAACACCTTTGAAACTTAAACTTACTATTTTAAGAAACTTTTTATTAAACAACCTTTAATAAATATAGTTTTATTCTCAAATAATATGATAAATAATTTAAACTTCCTTTAAATAATTATCTATTAACTATTATTTAATTGAAACACTTTTCAAAAATAAATAACCAAACTTTATTTAAAATGTCAATTTTCTTAATAAACAATTTACAAAAATTTTGATCATCTTTAAATAACACCAAAAATTTTTCTTTATGGTTTTAAACGATTTCTACCAAAAACGTTAATGTCGAGATCAAATCTCAAAACATTAAACCGTGACCGAGTATGAGACTCAAAGTCACGATTTCATCAATTTGAAAACAGAATCCTTAAATTAAACTCTCTTTAATTTAATAATGCATTTTATGGAACTAAATATTAAATGCATAAATTAAATCTAGTTTATAAATTAAAATTACCATTAATTTTAATTTCAACATTAAAACTTAACTTTTAATAAAACCGATTTAATTTAAACGACGAATCACCGGAAAACGGAAACGAACCAACTTAGTTAACCGACTCATACTCGGGTTCAATAACCCATATGAACCGAAAACAAGTAGGGTGTTAAACCCTTTGACGGCTGAAATTAACCGAAGCCTTTAATCAACTCACTTTGATTATTTTGATTTCCATATTCCAATTAATCGTTTAATTATCGAATCGAATAATATTTAAACCGATTTGCGAATTTTATAAAAAAAAACTGATAAAGTCTCCACTTTAATTTTATAAAATCGAAAACATATTTACATATATTTTGTCACAAATGTTTAAATATTAATAACCAAACACTTTTGATTTATTAATTCGATTTTAACGCATTTAATTTAATCGTTCGAGTTTAAGCGTGAATTAAACGTCACGACGGAACAAATAATCCATCACCACGGCTACCACATCACAACCGAGAGGTCATGGGTCTCAACCCACGGCCGAAATCTCTAGGTTTGATTTCGTGAACCGGAACGTTTAATTTTCGACTTTAATCAATTAAACCCTTTTAAACAATCAAACATCAATTAAATAAAACGAACTAAGGTTTCAAAATCCCGAGTTCCGAAAAACTCCAAGGTTGGCCGAGAATCACCATAAGGTTTCCAAAACCTTTGGTCGATTTTCTCCAAGCCAAATCAAAACCTTAAACATTTTAATTATTGATTTCGACCGTTTAAACAATTTTAATTATTAAAAATCGAAACTTTAAGATCGTTGGATATAAATACTCGAATAATACTATCATTATGTTACTTGAGATGACTCTGATACCACTGTTGGGAATTCGTATAGTTTTTCGTAAAAACAAAAAAACATTAATCATATTAACGCACAGCGGAAGCCTTTTAAAAATAACGAATTCCGTACACGGATCATCAAGTAAAACATAAGATAATAAAGCGGTAAAAATCCGTACCTTTGTATTCTATGACAAGAATACACGAATGAGACGCTCTCGGTATCCACCGGTGATGACACGGTCGAGCGGCGCCAAGTATGCAATCAAACACACGAAGAACGGGAAAACCAAACGCGATTATGGTTTTGGTACGGACGAAGAATCTCCGCACACACACATACACCTTGTGTGTGTGCGCCGTCCAATCCACTTTTTGGATTAGGTCACAACACACCACGCTCCCGTATATATATCTCATATATATATATATCTCATATATGGGCCGTATGTACATATTATATATATATATATATATATATATATATATATATATATATATATATATATATATATATATTAAAACTTTAATATATTAATATAATATATATCTTAATAATTATCTTTATTATTTAAACCTTATATAATTATCTCTATAATTATATATACCCTTTAAATAATAATAATCTTTTATACATTATCTAATAATATATAAATGACTAGATAATTATTTATAATTATCTCTTATTTATTTGTTTATAATTATCCATCCAGTTATCCAATAATTAGATGATAATATCAATTCAAATAAATGTGTCTTTTATTTAATATCCAATAATAAATAAAAGACTAGATAATTATTTAATTATCATCCAATGACAATTAAATTACTACAATATCTAATATTGTACTTTTAGTCCCCGTACTTTGAGATATAATTAATCATCCATTAATTTAATCTCAATGATCATTTCGTGTCATAAACAATATCCAATATTATTTATTCAATCGTTTAATTGCATCTGCTCAGTTGTGCTCATCGGTGTGACCCTCAAGTGTTTTATGAAATCAGCCATGATGCAGTAGTAATGTCATCTTTACACACCATATACTAACAGTTTAATATATAAATTTAATTTTTAAAATTGTGCATTTGACGTACAAATTTGTGAATTTTGGAGTAATTCTCACAGAATTGAAGAATTCTTAGCGTAAACCAATCATACACACACACACACACACACACACACACACACACATATATATATATATATATATATATATATATATAGCGTAACCCAATCATACACACACACAGATAGATATATATATATATATATATATATATATATATATATATATATATATATATATATATATATATATATATATATATATATATATATATATGGAATGATGTTCAATGGAGATCCGGTATATATCGGAAAATCTTGAAGAACTACAATGCATTGCAAAAGAAATCATTGTGCATCACATGGAGTTATTGTACACAATATAAGAAGGATTGTGCATCATACGGAGATCGTTGTACATGCAATGTTCAAATTTTTGCATTTAGTGTTAATTTAATGAATTTAATATTTAAATGTAACTTTAATTTTAAATTATGCTATTTATTGATATTGAAGAACAATAATGATTTTAATTTATAAATTTAATTTTTAAAATTGTGCATTTGATGTACAATTTTGTGCATTTTGGAGTAGTTCTCATGGAATTGAGAAGTTTTTAGCGGAACCCAACTCTGTACATACATATATAGTGAATGAGGTTCAATGGAGAACCAATGTTTATCTAAAATCTTGGAGAACTACAGTGCATTGCAAAAGAAAGTATTGTGCATCACATGGGGTTACTGTACACAATATAAAAGGGATTATGCATCATACGGAGATCGTTGTGCATAATCCTTTCCACGTGCATCGGAGTCCATGACGCATAAAAATGGAGGCTAACTAACATAATCATAATCATATAAATATTTAATTAATAGAAATTTAATATACATAATATATTATTTATTTGAGAAACCAAAAATCTTGTAATTATTAAGTTTTTTTTTGGGGAGATATAAAACATTGGGTGTCATCCTCCAACTTATTGGCTGTGTGGGTTGCTCCAATGAGGACGACCCCACTTGGCTCTCCTCTACCACTATCATT
Source organism: Centrapalus pauciflorus (assembly GCA_020465985.1). Taxonomy (NCBI): domain Eukaryota; kingdom Viridiplantae; phylum Streptophyta; class Magnoliopsida; order Asterales; family Asteraceae; genus Centrapalus; species Centrapalus pauciflorus. The sequence continues at coordinate 238,405 of JAANYP010004891.1, read as the reverse complement.
TAAAACGCCACTGAAACAAAACCGACACAAATTCACACACACAAACTCACCCGTGCGCCGGCCCGCGGATCCCTCCGTCGCCGTCCCTGCCATGAATAGGGAGATACCCTCCTCCCACCACGGCCGCCGTTCCTCCCTCTGCTACTCTCTATTCCTGATTTCATTAGTCCTTTCCTTCTCTCTTTCTGTCCACGCCGCCACAGATCAGCAGCAACTTGATGAAGACACCACCACCAGCTTTGTTAATAACGCCACTGTCACTTCTAACAATGCTTCTTCTACTACCGATAGAGACAGGAGCTTTGCCGGCATGATCGATCGTGCTCTGGAGAAAGAGTTCACTGAGAATGATCAAACTGAAGGTTGGTTTATTAGATCTGATGGATTTTCTTTTAGTTAGGGTTTTTACAATGCATGCTCTCAGTTATTAAGTAAATTTTTACGATTTGAATTACTGCATTAAATTGCTCTTTTTGTATCTTCCTTCAATGAAAAGGGGAAATTCTATAGATCAGCCATTATCTGATTGTAAGTGGAGGAATTAAATCGTTTTTGAATTAAAATTGTTTGGGTTTTTATTTGGCATATTGTTACGTTATTTGGAGATCCTTGGTCTCATCTGGCGGTACAAGGTTGACTTGTGTTGTCAAATTGACCTTATTGATTGGAAACTAGATACAAACCTCTATGGATCTGTTAATTAGATTTGCTTCAGAGTACGTGGATTTTGCTTGAACTCTGAGCATCACAGTGGTCGACACTTTAACATACACAATTTAGGGACTTGGCATCTACTCAACTGATATTGATGTACTTCCTCTTATAAAAAAAAACAAAGGAGCCATACGGTGATATTTCTTTTGATGTACAAGCTATTATATTTGACATTCTACATGCGTAATTGCAAAATTAACATCAATTTATCTTTTTTGTTTGATGCTACCCATAAAGTTTAATGCAGTTGCATGCTTTTTTTTCTTTCAAAAGAATCTTGATTGACATCAAGATCTGAGTCAAGATCTTAGTATAGTTCATATGAAACAAGGCAAGTATTGAATTTTTATGAACTTTGATGATATATAATTATATATGTAAAGTATCACACACCCTAGAATTAATATATTTTGAGAATTTAGTAGATTTATTTTGTTGAAAAATGTCTAATCAGGTTTGTGTTATAATGGTTTTTGTTCTCTTCGGCTAACCTAATATTAATATTACCAAAAGGAGGGAAGTCTTTTCAGGAATAAATAAAGAGACGATACTATTCTTAAGTACCAATTTGCTGACTAATCATTTTTTGTGTAATACCATATCTCTAAGAGATCTTCTTTACTTAAATGCATATTAGACCCCCAACTATTTAACACTGACCAAGGACAAACTTAATCTTGGAGCAACCATAATGTTATAGTAATGTTTTTTCATATTATGTACTTTGATGTTATTTTTAATGGAATTCAATTAATTATGTTGTCGTCTTCACACCAAGTTCTATTTCGTTTTCAATGAAGCTCATGTGACGGATTGCTCGAATTATTGTGCTTTGCTAGGAAGCAAATTCAACAACAAAACTTATGCTTTATAAGGCTGATTGGGTTCTTGCTTTCTTGGTGATTCTACATATGAACGATGAATAGAGTTGTACTGAAGTTCGTGGTATAGAATGAAGTTTTCCTCTTCTTATATAAGTATTGGAAGTGATGACAAGATTATGTCATATATAGCTGTTCATGGCTTTAGTACTGTTCTTCTATAGTAACTGCTGCATTTCATCATGCAAGAGGGAAAATAGGTTAGGGATTAGATGCCATGTTTACTGGGAAGATTGCTAGAGTTCTGTTAAGTTAAATTTAGCCTTGAATAGTTGACAGGGAGATTACATTGTGGCAGATAGCTAATGCAGTGGTTTGATAAGAAGGATATTATTTAGTCCATCAAATTACAGGTGTTCTGTTATAGGAATAAAATATGGTGCTTAGCACTGATCTCCTCTATGAAGTAGTTTACCGTTCCTTTTAAAGAGGAAAGTGCTGGAAAATGGAAATGATCATTACAGTTTGAAGAGAAACTATAGTTGAGCATTTTGAGTTTTTGACATAGTCATCTTGAAGGTAGAATCAGTTATATAAGAAATAACCAACAATTAATCTTCCTAAATCCTAATATATGAAGTAGAGTTGTAGGTTCATCCTGACTCCACTCACTTGATTTAAGTCTGTGTTCAAGTGTTTTCTAACAATTATCAGAGGCAAAGTGGTGACTGTATTGTTGTGGGAGGATGACAGTGGCGCTTCATATTTTATATACTCTTATGCATGTTGTATCTGAATCACTTAATCTCATTGTTATGTCATTGCACTAATGATAGATGGATATAAATGATAGGTATATTATTATTAATGACTTCTATAATCTACATGTTTGAGGAATCAAATTTATACAGATTTTGGACTTAGGAAACTGCATGGCTATCCAGTCTAATTTTTTGTCTTACGTAGAAGTCAATATCTGTTTACACCTATGGATATAAACACGGAATACTTGAAGCTTTGTTGCTTGTTTCTTGATTTTTACTTTCTGCAAATAAATTTGCAGAAAATGATGCAGGCAGTTTCAATAACAGTGTTGCTGGGCAACAGGTTAGTGTTATCAGGTTTTATAGTCTCAGATGGATGACACTTGGATATTATTTCTCATAACCTTTCATAATAAATTCCTAATGAGGGAATTGTTATTTAGAAGACACCAAAAATCCAAGTTATATTGGAATAAAAAGTGATTTTCCAATGGATGGGAGTTTCATATATTAAATCGAGTTTTTTTTGCTGGATAAATGTCGTTGGCTACTTGTTCTTCTCCTCTTTCTTTTCGTAATCCCCTGACTAACCAATAGTAGTGCGAACATTTAAGCAAATTTATTACCATCTATTCCCTTCCCCTTCAGAATATTTGATTGAGTATGTTCTTTTTCTTTTTGTTTAATGTTCTATACTTATATTAAAATCAACAATGCCCAATTTTTCTTTCATTTATTTCCATAATTCCATTTATTTCAATCTTTCAATCTTTAGTTCTTTTTAGCTAAAGGATGTTTCTTTGCTTGCTAATTATGTTTGATTTACATATCTTTTTACCAGGCTGTATTGGAAACTGTAGCTAGGGTTAAGTCCAAGAAAAATGACACGAAGGATGATAAGTATGGACTCTATCAGTTTATTGCTGTCTTTTATGGTGTTTGTATTAGTGTATATCCTCTATTTTTTTTTTCATTTTGCAGAAGTTATATATTATAACACTACTCATATTATGACAAATTTCTTAGGTCCTTTCAACTTCATCATGTTTTCAACATGGATAATGACAATGGAGCAGAAGAGACACCTACACTAATCGATAGAAAGGTAAAATTTTGAAGTTTGAACTGTTATATAATTTATTGGCATTAAGTAATTAATGTCTCCCCATTCTCTATTCAGGACAATGTCTTTATAATATCCAATTTCAAATCAAAATATCCAGTGCTACAGTTAGACTTGAGGTAATTTTTCTAACTTAATGGAAGTATTCCCATCAAGTTTATTTTAAAAGATGCAACATTAATATGTCATCCAATCAATTTATAAATGTTGAATCTACAGGTTAATCTCTGACCTTGTAGTTGTCATTGTATCAGCCACCTGTGGTGGCATTGCTTTTGCTTGTGCGGGACAGCCAGTATGAACACTCTTTCAAATGTTGTTTGTGTTTGCCTTTCTAGTTATAAAATGGTTTACTGTTCTGCAGTTTCCATGATTGACTTTGTGGCTCGTTTTGCATCAACAGGTAATTACTGGATATTTACTGGCAGGATCTCTTGTTGGACCTGGTGGGTTGGATGTAGTCAGTGAATTGGTGCAAGTATGTCACTTAGTATCTAACACTTTGACATGTAATACTATGCTTTACCCTAGTAGATTTTTAGAAGATAGTCAAAACTTGTGTGTTGAAATGCAGGTTGAGACAGTAGCACAATTTGGTGTAATTTTTCTTCTTTTTGCTTTGGGATTGGAGTTCTCCATGGCAAAGGTTTGACTCCTAACTAATGCTATATTATGCCTTGGCATTTCACTCCTGTGATCAAGTGTTGTCAATGAAAGAGACTAGCTCAAAGTAAGCGTTTGATGATTCTAGCTTAAAGTTGTTCGAGCTGTTGCTGTTCTGGGAGGACTGCTTCAAAGTTTCCTATTTATGTGCGTGTGTGGAATTACGGCCTCTGTAAGTTGATGATTGAACCTTTGATTGCTTTAACATCATGAGAAAAAAAAAAATCTTCACTTAGAAAATAGGGGAAAGGATCATTTATTGTACTGTATTTCCGCATTTGCTATTGTTTATGCTGTGGGCTTCTCGAGAAAAAAAAAAGTAGAGCATCATTAAGATACCTATAGTTATTTTTTTTATAGGGCACTCCAAAGAATATAACATTTTGATCTCTTCCATCTTATCGATGATATTAATAGTTGATAGATACGTATGGATTCTGATACGTATAGCAAATACTGTGTATTCTAAGACATTTAGGTGCTAGGTTAACGTTTTATGGGTCTTTATTTGTAGATTAGTTCTTGTAGAAAATTTTCTTGCTTCAATTCAGCTCTCTGATTTATGGAATTGGATGACATTTACAGTTATGCGGTGGTAAACCGTCTGAGGGGGTTTTTGTTGGGGTGCTTCTTTCTATGTCATCAACAGCAGTGGTAAGACCATGTGACTTCTTTTCTTGGAGCTCATGAACTTCTAGTTTCACGATAACTACTCAAGTGTGAACGGCTATTGTTGGATAATGTTTATCGTGCAGGTCCTGAAATTTTTGATGGAGAAAAATAGTATTAATGCTCTTCATGGACAAGTTACAATTGGAACCCTCATCCTACAGGTGCTTGGCATTTTACCCCTTATTCAGTACTATCCAATAGTTGTTTCCCTGAACTTTATATAAGATTTAGACTTTTATCCATGTGCTTAGAAGTCATCCTATTTACATTGTAATTTTTATGTGGCATTAGCAACGATGGTTTACTTGAATGCCTTTGGTTATATTCCTGATATCTGAGAAAGGTCGAGTCTTCAATTTAGCTGGTTCTCTTTTACAGGATTGTGCTGTGGGTTTATTGTTTGCTCTTCTTCCAGTCCTTGGTGGAACTTCAGGCATTCTACAAGGAGTAATATCCATGACTAAATCGTAAGTCATCGATATTTTGAGTTGTCTACTTTCAGTATATATAAACTTTTAGGATGTACAATTTGAGTCATTAATTTGGGAAACATGCACTTTCATGTCAATGCTATTAAAATGCAAATATGTAGTTCTCACACGGCCATGGTCAAGTACAAAAAATGTCTAAAGCCAAAATAGGAATGGGTTTACATGTCTGGATGGAATTGGCTTGTAATCTTAGATTGAGATTTAGCATCACATTATTGGTTGGCCATGCCAGTGCATATTAGTCTCCTATATTACACGAATACATCAAGAGAGATATAGTAAGTTGTCTATTGCTTGTTCGCGTCATTGTGCATTTATGGTTGCTGAATCTACTTGATGAATATTGGAGATTCCTATTGATTTCAGCATACTGATTCTTCGTTAGTCAGGCTGGTGGCGTTGATTGCATTTTTGGCAGTTTTATCAATATTGTCAAGAACTTGCTTGCCTTGGTTCCTTAAACTGATGATAAGCCTCTCCTCACAGGTGTTAATTGTCAAATGCTTTGCAATTTTTAAATGATTTATTTCTGGATGAGTGATCCCTGTTTAGGCATGTAGTGATTTTCATTATATGTTATGTATTGATTCTTTCTTAATCTTCTGTGCAGACCAATGAACTGTATCAGTTGGCATCTGTTGCATTTTGCCTACTGGTGGCCTGGGTTTGTGTTTCTTCTTGATACTTGATCTTTTATTTAAGTCACATTTCCATGTTGCCACAATCACAACCTTGTGTTGTTTTTCTAGTTCGTAGAATTTTTACTTTTTCCTGTTTCTTTTAGAATGTTTTGTGATTGTATTTGATAGGTTAATCACACAAACACACACACACGATCACAAATAAACGACACAAGTATATACGAGGTTCGGTCTAAACTGACCTACGTCCTAAGTTCACCGGGGCAACTAGGGTTTATATTTCAGTGATTAACCTAACAAGTGGTATCAAAGCTCACTTTTTGTTTGTGTGATTAACCTAACAGTATTCATGCTGCATCTAACCAAATTATCTATGTAATTTCAGTCAAGTGATAAGCTGGGTTTGAGTTTAGAATTGGGTTCGTTTGCTGCTGGAGTGATGATATCAACGACCGATCTTGCTCAACATACACTTGAACAAGTAAGATCGCATCTGTTTGCTTGATTCTCCGATTTATTTAGTTACTTGCATTAATTAATTTGAAGCAACCAATGAATTGTCTGCCTGAGATCATGTCTGTCATGTTTATTTTAGTAATTTAGTCCCATGTGATTGTGCATATATTTGTATCTTACATGTCTATATCAGTTGTTAAATCTGAATAGATAAGCTGCATCTTAAATGGTTACCTGTTAAAGATGATTAAGATAAGATTGTTGTTGTGTTTCAGTTGTGTTTTAATATTTTATAGACTGAACTGAATGTACTTCATACTGAATATTCTTAGAGGAAGTGTTACATCTTTCATAGATGACTATCATGCTGTTTTCAGTTTTAGAATTTATACGAGCTCAAGACATTCTGAGTTTCTAGTGGCTTTCTGTTGCCAATACCAACGTAATAATGTAGTGTTTCCCCTAATCCTCCCATTGCGATTGTTTGATTGGAATATTATCAAACCATCTCATGGTTATTTGAGTGACCACTGATCAATCATTAATCATAAAGATTATTTAAACTTGTGCAAGATGATGCAATGCAATTACTAGACTTCTAAACTCTAGGTGAACTTAACAAGCAGTAAATGGAATCAATTGATGAGCTTATGAAGATTCTAAATTTAAAGCAATTACAAATAGAGAAGTTGTTAGCACATCAAGTTAAATACAAAAATAACTTTTGTTTGGTTTGGTTTAATTAATAAGTTTTCTATTTTTTTGGTGAGTGGTATGAACTATATAGTGAATCTGAGCTGGCTGCCGTTCATCAAAGCATAGACCTGTGTCGACTGTTTTTGGATGGTTTCTTCGTTCTATATGTTGCAACTGTTGCATAGATAGACATACTTGATTTCAAAATAGGTAATTGTTGTGCATGTGGCAAACTTAGCTGTAGGGTATGTACTCTTGATCAGTTCTTCATGCCTTCAAATATCAGCCTATGCCTGTGGAGCATTGGTCTATCGTTTCTGTCTGGAGCTTCTTTATGTGACCATATACAATTTAAATTGCTAGGAATTAACCGTTAATGCTCAAAGGTGGTGAATGCGATCTGTCTTCTAGGTTTCTGGTCTCATTGTGATTTGGTAGTCCTTGCAAAAGTAATTCAGTCATTGAATTATACGATACTAGCAGCAGTATATACTCTATAGGAAGATATACTTATGTTGAAGTTTTATTCATGCAGGTCGAACCCATACGCAATTTCTTTGCTGCTCTCTTTCTTGCTAGCATTGGCATGCTGATTCATGTTCATTTCCTGTGGAACCACATTGATATATTGCTGGCGTCCGTTCTGTTAGTGATTATTGCCAAGACAATAGTGATTTCCATAGTGGTCAAGGGCTTTGGCTACAACAACAAAACTTCGGTTCTTGTAAGATTTATCAGGCTCTTAAGACCAAAAAATCACAAATTTTGAAAACACTCTTTAATTATTGACCCTTCTGGAGTTGTCATTATTATAGGAATAACAGGATTTCTTGTGATGCAGGTTGGGATGTCTTTAGCACAAATAGGAGAGTTTGCTTTTGTCCTTCTTAGTCGAGCTTCTAATCTTCATCTCGTTGAGGTTTCTGTCTAGCATTTATTTTTCTTGCTCTGAGGATAGTTTGTTTTAACTTATTGGTATGAAGATTTCATATATACCCATCGCATCTGATTACATTTTACCTTTCAGGGGAAGCTGTACATGCTGCTGCTTGGAACAACTGCTCTTAGTCTCGTATTGATGCTTTTCTAGTCACACAAATTGATGATGATTTTCCATTATTATTGATGGATCACTAAGAAAACCAATTTTTATAGGTGACGACTCCATTACTTTTCAAGATTATCCCGGCTGTAGTGCATCTTGGAGTTCTCTTACGGTGGTTCACCCCCGATAGTCAGAGCGAGGTCAATTGTCTCTTTACTTAACATCCATTCCCTACCCCAACTCCAAAACGCTTACCGTTGGTTTCTCAATTGGTATTAACAGATGGGATTCAAAGGAGATGGCCTCCGTTCTGATAGTGCCAAGCAACGTATTGCCTTGATTGCGAAGGATCTTTTGATCCATGAAGGCTAACCACAAACCAAAATCTTCTAATGGAGAGTTTTCCAGAAGAGTGAGGCGGAGACGAGAAAATTGTAAGGCTTTTTGCGTGCCAAATTGTTATTACGTAAGGGGGTGTCAAACTACAGAAGAAGAAAGAAAAATTCCTCAGAATGGGGAGAGGGTAATCTAACTGATAGACAACTAACAAGTGTGAAGCTTCTTCCTTCGCCTTTTAAGTGAGGTATAGTCTACTACGTGACCAACCGTTGCTTTTGTTTTTTGTTGGTTTGTAATGTAAAATAGTTTGTATCTACGTACATGGTGGGGGGGGGGGGGGGGGGGGGAGGGGAACAAGAGGAAAATGACTTGAATGTAATTTTTGAAGGGCCGATTCTTTCGCAAAAATCTTGATTTTTTTTTCTCTCTGAAATTTTTGTGAAGCAGTGCGACTGATATGGAAATAGAGTATGAAATGTGGGCTGTGTGCCTGTGTGTGTTGTTGTGACGTTCCTTTATCTTTTGTGTATTCTTCAAACACTCAGGCCTCCAACATCCTCTATTATGCCTGCGGCTCTCTTATTACCTTTTTGGGCAAAGGGTTACCCGTCAAAGATTGTGGGGGTATCTGGATTTGAATGCTGTAGCGTTTTGAAAATTGATAATTAGATAATTGCTATAACCAATGGAGTTTAGCCCATTCGATATGAGGGCGATATGTAAGTGTGAGGTCACGGGTTCGACTCCCGTCGTTGGCAAGTTTGAATTTAGGTGGTGAAAGTAAGTCCAGAACTCCTCACTTGGGGCAAAGGAGTAGTTTAGGAGTAGGTTAGTTTGTCGTTCAAAAAAATAAAACGATAATTGCTATAACAAAACGTGTTATTGAAAATTTAGTGTTTGACTTAACTTCTATTGTTCACCGTTTAAGTATCAACTAATTAGGTTTTAAAATGTTTGGATCCGCATTTTAACTTGTAAGTTTATCAAATAATCAATTATGAATCAAAGAAGTTGTATTTTTAACTTTTAAAAAAGTGTGATAGAATTAATTTTAAACTCAAACAATCAGTTAGTAACCAATACAATCCAAATATTTTAAGCAAGTTGTTTACGTTATTGTAACGTAATAATCTAATAATTTCCATCACAAAGCAAAACCAAATACCCCATATTATATAAATAAAGGAAAAGAAAATCGACAAAGCCAACCAGCTGACAAGAGACCCATAGAAATACTAACACAAACACCAACAACCAAGACTAGCAAAAAACAACTAGCCAAACCAAACAGGCAAGTAAGCCATTATTGATTCTAATCCAAGTTGAAAACGTTTGTGAAGCTTCCAAACCTTAAAAGGACATTGTACTTGCACTTGAGAAGATCATTGGTTCTGTTCTTATCGTATGAAGTATGTTGTAACTGCTACAATTGATCTTTGATAATGCCTCAAATAGACTTTGGACCAAATAGTGCTTGAACGTCCCGATGTTGCTTAACAAAAACTAGTGAATGCTAAGTGAGATCGTATTGGAGACAGGATCACTAGTAGGATCGATGTCCGATTACGTTCTTTTTTAAGACCAATGTCGATTTTAAAACAAAGTTTGACATATGTGCATAATAAAATTATATAAACAATTAACCGGTTTTGACATGTTATCATTTCTAAAATCGGTAAAAAAAAACTAAAATGTTAGTTTCTATTATATGCATGTGCTAAAGTGTCTTCAAATTCAGCAAAATATGCAAAGGTTGTTTCTATTTTATGCATTTATGGAACCACTTTTACCAAATTTTAATTGTTGATAATTACAAGGGCTAAAAATGACGTTTCTAACTTTTACTAAATTTTGAAACAAACTTTGATATATGCATAGAATAGAAACAACGTTATATAACTTTGCTGATATTAACGTGCATATAATATCGTATAACTAGTTAGTTATTAAAACTAGTAACAAAAATCATTACTTTGTTTGGTATATGTTAAACGAACTTACAAATGTTATTTTCATCTTATGCAATTTTCCTTTTTAATATTGATAATTATTATTGTCTCAATAAAATATTTAAGAATTACATTAAGATAATATTATTTAGGGATAAAGGGAAGTTAAATTAGAACCAAGCATTTGTAGATGAGAGAGGGTATTTGAAAGCAAAATGGGGGAGAAACCCAATCTTGAACGTTATCTTTTTGGCCACCTCCAAACAAACTCTTTTCTGGTATCTTTTTATATCAGTTCTATTATTTTTTTTGTTTCATTTTAATTAGATTGATTATTAATTTATTATGAATAAATCATAAAAATTATAAGGCCTTGGGAGGGGTAGCTCGTGCAACGGATCCTTTCCACAATAATCTTATTCCGTAGTGTAATTTCTTTTAAAATTTTACATGTGTATTCGGCGAAAATTTAAGTGTGCAACTTATAGTAATAATAAAAAATAATATAAGCGTGCAACTTGATTATAAAAATGTATACCTCAAATTAAATACAAAATTAAAAGTTAATGTCTAAATAACTAAATAAGTAATAAAAATAAAACAAATAAAACCCAAAACTTTTATCCAAAATTAAAACCAATAATATTTTTAGCCCAAATTAAAACAAAATCCCAATGATATTTGAGCCTAGAAAGTTTGTATTTATTTAGTTTAATTACTCCTTAATTGTTAATTATTAATCGTATATTTTATTATAGGGATAATTGTGCAAAAAACTATCAACTTGTCAATTTTTTGTGATTAAAAGCCCAAACCACTTATTGTTGCATTATAAACCCCAAACTAACTAAAAATCAATAAATAAAGATTTTATCAATGGGTAACCGGTTGAAACCGATTATTAGTCCTACGTGGACCGGTAAATAACCTACCTGGAATAAATTTTAATTGTTGAAATCGGTTGTCAAGTATTGTATATCATTTAAACCACGCGTTGATCATTTTTATTGGAAAGTGATAGTAACGAAGGTCACTTAAATGATTTTAACGAATCTGATAACATCACACAACCATAAACGCAATAATACCCTTCAATTCCTTCAACCCAACTACAATTGAGATGCACGATCTCGTTTGTGATCATTTCGATAAACTACAAAATTTAAATTATCAAGTTAACTAAAAAGAATTTTAGCTTATATGTTTTGTTTTAAATTATAAATATTTATTTGTCAGTTCGTCCCGACCAATATACTTATTTGAATTTTCAAAGCATGCACGACGGAAATTTGTGCAACGGATCCATTTGGTGGTTGGGTACGCCACTGTTAGCGTGCGTATAGCCGTACAGACAGGTATTCGTGTTTTATATACGTTTGATGAATGTTTAATTGTTTAATTCGTTTGGTATTCATTCTCATATTTAATAATATCTAATGTATACAATATATCTTTCTTAAAAATATGTTTAAAGTGTTTTTTTTATAATTATATGTAAATGAACTAAAAAAATTTATGAATTATCAACTATTTACGTATGTGAATGTTCGAATGCTCAATCATTCAAACAATTTTTTGTGCATTTATGTTATTTATCTTTCGAATCGTAATATGCAAACATATAGTCATTTTGATGAAAATTTAATAATATTGGTTTATACATTTATATATAAAAGAATTTTTTTAATATATTCCCGGTACACTAGATTTTTATATGTGACATATCTATTTATATTATGTTTTTATATTTTTAAATATTATAACACTGATACCTCACCGTTCTATTGATTTTTGAGGCACCTGACGAAAACGTATAAAAGTGGCCTTACACACACATAAATATACATACAAACACACATACACATATATACATGTGTGCATACTTTTTAATATCTTTCCGTCCATAAGTTAAAAAAAATCAATTGTACTTTATTTACATTGAAAACTTTTGAAATTAGGGACCCTATGAAATTGGCACCGATGATACCTAAACATAAAATTCAAAAGTAGCTTGAATTTACAATTTAAGATCCAAATTAAAATTCCAAAATATATATTTTAGGGATAGATTATTTATGGAATTCCCACTTATTGTTACAAACAATTTTGTGAGTTGTCTATGAACAAAGTTGGGTTTTAGGGGGGTGAAGTGCATAGTTTGAACCTTGGTAAAATAATTATTTATAAAATATGGAAGCGAGGGGTAGTTTCGTCATTGGAAATAGATATTAACGATGAGAGAGTGAGAGAGCCCAGCCCAGAAAGAAATTGTCTATCGTCTTCTTGTACGAAAGAAAACCTTATCACTCTTCTCTCTTGGTTTATCGTCTAAAATCCTCCTTATCCCCAATTTCATACACTATAAACCCTAGTTATCCAATTCCTTCTTCTATCGATTTCTATTTCTCTCAGTGCTCCTCAATCTTCAGAATCAATGGAAGATACGTCACTCACAGGTTTTTCTTCTGTTTCTTCTGATAATATACAAGCTGTTAACGATACAAATGGTTTGAAATCCGTTAATAAACTTGATAATAATACAACTACTAGTTTTAATGCCATTTCTGATGATGAAAATGAGCGTTTTGCTAGTGGTGAGGAGGATTTTGATGAGAATTCTGAAGCCCTAGTTAATGTAGATGAAGACAAGTTTTCCGACCCTTCTCAATTTCCTACGTCCAAGCTTGTTGATGATGATGATGCTGAAAAGGAGAATTCGAATTTAAATGAAGTGGTGAAAGAGGAGGTTGTGGGACGGAGCGAGGGAGATAAGGAAGATGTAGTTGATGAAACCGATGGTCCTGTGGTGGTTGCAGAGAATGGAATTAAGCTTACAACACAAGGGGATTCGATTGTGGAAGAAATAAAAGTTGATACCCCTGCGCCGGGTGTGGCTGTGGTTGCTGGTACGGAAGATATTACTACGGATGAGGATGAGGGCGTGGTGCTAGTCGGTGGCCCTGACGACACTAATGACGTTGACGAAGAACCTGATGTAGAAACTGGTGATGTAAATGATGTGAAGGTTACTTCTGAAGGGGATTCTGTTGTGGAATCCATAGATGTTGAATTGCCACTACCAGGAGTGGTAGGAGTGGCTGTTGTTACTAAAACCGAAGAAGATGGGGGTGATGTGGCTGTAACCGGTGAGTCTGAGGAGATGGACCGTGTGTTGGAACAAGTGGTGGATAAGGAGGTTGTTGGAGTAACTGAGGGGAAATTTTCGCCTTTGGTGGTGGAAGATTCTGTTGGTTACAATGTAGAGAAAACGGAAAGGGACATAGAGGTGGAAGTAGAGAAAGGAGTTGATAACGAGAGTCAAGAAAATGGGTTGGTGTTGAAGGGTAGTTTGGATGATGTGTCGACGGCTAGTTTGGACGGTGAAGCAGCTAAGGCAACAACACCTATTTCAGATAAGGCTATGCCTGATGATACGGTTCAGGCAACAGAAGTTTTGGGTAAAGATATACCCGACGATGCAGATGAGAAGGCTAAACATGTGGACATGGGTGGTGTTTCTGCCGGTTTAGAAGATAATTGTCTAGAAAATGGGTTGGCTGACAAATTCGTTTTAGAGGACTCTGCTGAAAAAGATGATGCTGATGAAGAAGGCTACATGGATGGTTCACCTTCAGATGAGGACACTGATGGGGTGATATTTGGAAGCTCAGAAGCCGCAAAGCAGTTTATGGAGGAATTGGAACGAGGCTCGGGTGAAGGTCCGGGTTCCAACACCGGTGGAGTGAGTTCTCAAGATCGTTCACAGATGGTTGATGGTCAGATTGTCACAGATTCTGACGAAGAAGAAGATGAAGAAGACGGGAAAGAGCTGTTTGATTCAGCTGCCTTGGCTGCTCTTTTGAAAGCAGCAGCTGAGGGTGGGTCAGAAGGTGGCAATATCACATTTTCTTCTCAAGATGGTTCAAGACTTTTCACAGTTGAGCGCCCTGCTGGGTTGGGTCCCTCACTCCAGACAATGAGAGCAGCTCCTAGGCCTACCCGCCCCAACATTTTCAACCCGTCTAGTCTTATGAGTGGTGGTGAAACTGATAACAACTTGAGTGAAGAGGAGAAGAAAAAGCTGGAGAAGTTACAATCGATCAGGGTACAGTTTTTGAGGCTTGTACAGAGATTAGGCCTTTCTCCAGACGAGTCTGTGGCAGCACAGGTCCTTTACAGGCTAGCACTCATTGCAGGGAGACAAACGGGTCAATCTTTTAGCCTTGATGCTGCTAAAAGGAAAGCTGTGGAGCTTGAAGCCGAGGGGGTTGATGATCTGGACTTCTCTGTTAATATCCTAGTTATTGGTAAAGCTGGGGTGGGCAAAAGTGCTACCATAAACTCTATTTTCGGTGAAGAGAAGACTGTAATAAATGCATTTCAACCTGCCACTGCTGCAGTGAAGGAGATACGTGGCATGGTAGGCAGAGTTATGATTCGTGTTTTTGATACCCCCGGGCTTAGGTCCTCTGTGATGGATCAAGGGTTTAACCGGAGTGTATTGTCATCGGCAAAGAAGTTCACAAAGAAAAATCCCCCAGATATTGTGCTTTATGTGGATCGCCTAGATGCGCAGACCAGAGATCATAACGACATTCCATTGTTGAAGACCATTACTAGTTCACTTGGTCCGTCTATTTGGAGAAGTGCCATAGTCACTTTTACACATGGCGCTTCTGCTCCTCCAGAGGGATCAAATGGGATCCCTTTGAGCTATGACATGTTTGTCACCCAGCGATCACACGTGGTTCAACAAGCCATTGGTCAAGCCGTTGGTGATTTGAGAATGATGAGCCCAAGTTTGATGAATCCTGTTTCACTCGTTGAAAACCATCAGTCATGTCGTAAAAACAGGGAAGGTCAGAAGGTGCTCCCCAATGGCCATACATGGAAGCCACAGCTACTTATGCTTTGCTACTCGATGAAGATCTTAGCTGAAGCGAATTCTCTCTCAAAGCCTCAGGATCCATATGACAACCGCAAGCTCTTTGGTTTCCGTGTGCGTTCGCCGCCGCTGCCTTACATGTTATCTTCGATGCTGCAGTCTCGTGCACACCCGAAGCTCTCCTCTGAGCAAGGTGGTGATGGTGGTGATTCGGATGTTGATTTGGCAGATTTGTCCGACTCTGACCAGGAGGAGGATGAAGACGAGTATGATCAGCTCCCCCCTTTCAAGCCACTGAAAAAGTCCCAGCTTTCAAAGCTTAGCAGGGAGCAGAAGAAAGCTTACTTTGATGAGTATGATTACCGAGTGAAGCTTCTGCAGAAGAAGCAGTGGAAAGAAGAGTTGAAAAGAATGAGAGAAATGAAGAAGAAAGGCAAGGATGCTGTGAGTGATCAATCTTATCCAGAGGAAGAAGGCGAAGGAGATGCTCCGGCACCTGTAGCAGTTCCTTTACCAGATATGGCCCTGCCACCGTCTTTTGATAGTGACAATCCAGCATACAGATTCCGATTCTTGGAGCCAACTTCACAATTCCTTGCAAGGCCTGTGCTTGACACCCACGGTTGGGACCATGATTGTGGCTATGATGGAGTCAATGTTGAGCAAAGTCTTGCGATTGCCAATCGCTTTCCTGCTGCAGTGTCTGTCCAAGTCACCAAAGATAAGAAAGACTTCAGCATCAATTTTGATTCTTCGGTTTCTGCAAAGCATGGGGAAAAAGGGTCTAGTATGGCTGGTTTTGACATTCAACCGATAGGAAAGCAGCTTGCTTACATTGTTAGAGGTGAAACCAAATTCAAGAATTTGAAGAAGAACAAGACAGCTGCTGGAATGTCTGTCACATTTCTGGGTGAAAATGTGGTCACTGGATTCAAGGTGGAGGATCAGATTGCAATCGGAAAACAGTACTCCATCATTGGAAGTGCAGGCACCGTTCGATTTCAAAGCGATTCCGCGTATGGAGCTAACATCGAGGTCCAGCGCAGGGAGCTTGATTATCCCATTGGTCAGGTTCAGTCCACAATTGGATTGTCGATAATAAAGTGGAGAGGGGATTTGGCATTGGGTTTCAACAGTCTGGCTCAGTTCTCTGCGGGACGTAATTCAAAAGTGGCAGTACGAGCCGGCATCAACAATAAGATGAGTGGTCAGATAACGGTCAAAACTAGCAGCTCAGAACATCTTTCACTTGCACTTGCAGCAGTTATTCCTTCTGTTATTTCTGCATACAGGAAGTTGTGGTCAGCAGCTGGTGAGAAGTACTCTGCCTATTAAGTATATGTTTTTCAGCCAGTATTTCAGGTTATTGTTTTTGCCTTAATCATTATCTTATTATTGAATAATATGCTTTAGTTTACTTCATTCAGAAAGCAGCAGCTAAATACTTCTGTTTACTGTTTATTTTTGTGCAATGAACTCTGTACGAAAGATGAGACGAAATTTCGAGGGAATACAGTAATTCTACTTTTGGTTATTCATGGTTTCCTTTTAAGTAAATTTAGAATAATGAAAAGATGTTGATCAACACAACACTTTAAGGGTAGGGT
Organism: Centrapalus pauciflorus; assembly: GCA_020465985.1. Taxonomy (NCBI): domain Eukaryota; kingdom Viridiplantae; phylum Streptophyta; class Magnoliopsida; order Asterales; family Asteraceae; genus Centrapalus; species Centrapalus pauciflorus. Next base: position 221,539 of record JAANYP010004891.1, on the reverse strand, counting down.
AGTTTGCATATCGGTTTATTTTGTTCTTGTTCATCAAAGAGAATCAAATAATAAAATCACAACTAGAAAACCGAAGAGTCTTTCATCTTCTGGGCTTGTGAAATGCATTGCTAGTATCAGCTGTAGAACTCGTGACCTTTCTTCTAAGGGTGTGTAGTCATTCTTAGCTGATGTTTTCTTAGATTCATCGAGATAAATGGGCACAGTGGTTTCTTTGTGTGTATTGTCGGTCTTGAAAGTCCTGCTGGTTTGTCGTCGTCGCATTTTGGGTATGAGTTACATTAATAGTCCATAGTATCTTTAGTTAGTAGGTGTGCAATTTGTAGTTTTGTGGTTTTGGAACCATTGTTTCGTTCTTGCTTGCTTGCATTTTTTTTCGTTCGGTTTAAGCCTGTTATTTAGTGCCGTTGTATGTATACATGGTGTGGACAGCAACAAAGATGCGGGAGAGAAATTAAGCACGAAAATGGCGAAACGATTCTTTACTTGGATGCATATCCATTGATTTGCATATATAATACACTGCATTCATCGATATAATTTTATTTATGGTTGTTCCGATATCTTATGATTTTATAATTTTGATTAGCAAAACCGAGTCGATGGTAGGAGGATTTATCAAGTCTCAACGGTAGGATCTTAGTCAAGATGTAGGATCTTAACTCGATCAATGTTGTAAGAATCAGGTTTGGGAGGCTGAGTATCCGGGAATCGGCCATATGTCGAGCCGAGTCGGGGATAATCGGCCTAATTACTCGGGGGTATTCGGTCAAACTCGGCCCAAGTAGATTACAGTGGGTTAATCGGTCAAAATTGAATTCTTAAACATATTTTTTAGGTGCTATGAAAATTTATATTTGTATTTGAGTATTTATCAACATGTTGTATGTATTTTTACAAAATTATATATAAATATTTCAATCTGAGTACTCCATGTCTAGGCTGATTACTTGCTACTCCCTGGTTGGCCGCTTGATTACCGTCTAACGAGTTTTGCCACATTAATTTCGATCTGATCTAATCTTGCTTTTGTTAAATGGTAAAAAAACATATTGGTTAATGATCTAATTCGTTCCTAAAGATACTTTTTATAGTCCTAAAATTCAATATTCTATTATATATTAGTAATGTTATTAAAACCCTTATAAGTTGTATTAAACTTCAATTATAACGTCTAAACCTTAAATTATTTCATAGATTTGATATCTAATTTGTTTATAAAAATACTTTTTATAGTCCTAAAATTCAATATTCTAAAATATAAATTTTTGGTAATGTTATTAAGTTATTAAAATCCTTATAAATTGTATTAAACTAATAAACTTTCATTATAACGTCTGAACTTTAAAATGGTTCATTAATTTGATGTAAATTAAAACACATATAAAAAAAAATTTATATGAAAAACCAATATGTTTTTCACATTTAGTCCCTCTTATTTTTACCAATAAAATCCTCAAGTTATTTATTTGATTGTGATCTTCAAAAATTCTTTTTTACTAAAAAATCTTCAAATTTGAGGACTTTAAGAGAAGAAAAGTAAAAATATGTTGGTTTTTTGTGAAAAAAGACAGGGTTAATTATTCAAAAAAATATTTTTTTTCCTTCAAAAATCAGAATGAAAACTATAACCTGATGACTATTTTAGGAAAATATAAGATAAAGGGATGAAATCTTAAAAAAGATGAAAACATAAGTAAAATCGAGGTTGTTATTTCCATCACCATTGAAGATTCATCTGCTCTATTTTCTTACTAAGATTCGTTTTTTAAGGTTTATCGAAGGTTGATCTTATTATATAAACCATTGAAGCTTTATCGAAGGTTTTTCTTCATCTCCAGGGTTTTGTTCGAATGTTCAAGATCTGGGTTTTTTAAAATGACGATTCGTGTTTTTTAACATTATTTTATTTGACATTATTTTTATTTTAAATATGTAGAGACACACCATTATTTTTATTTTAAAGATGTAGAGACACGACAAAAAATGTGACAAAGACACATGTGTATAATTATTTTCATAATGCTGATAAAAGATATCTTTTGGAAGACTAAATGTATTGAATAATAATTGATTTCGATGGATGAAAATTTAGTATAAATATTATTTAATTTAGTTTGGATAAATGGTGGTCTTTGATTTGATACAGTATATGAAAAAATAAAAGGGTACAAAATAGGCAGTTTGGATCACTTGTTACTTTGTCCAACCCCTTTTTCAGTTTTCACATGTTTATTTTCAACAATTGACCTTCTACTTTCCTATTATTCCAATAATTCCCCCTCCTCTTGACATTTGATAAAGATAGAATCAATTAGATTTATAGATTTTTTTAAATAAACAATGATAACTTATCAAAAATTGACTCATGGGTTTAATAGAAAATCTTTATGTATTGAAAAAGTTAGAAAATCATTGTATATCACAAGTGCATCATATCCACACCACATTTGCACCACCGTTGTACCATGTTGCTGCAACTTGATGCACCGTGCATCAACGATTGTGTATCAAATCCAACGGCTCTCCTTATGGTACCTAGGTTTCCTTGTAGTATACAATGGTTTTCATAGGTTTTTCAACATTTCGATATATAGAAGTTTTCATAAGTTTTTCAATGTATAAAAGTTTTCCATTGAACTCTCCCCTCCCTCCCTCCCTTGGGGTTCAATGGAAAACTAACATGAATCGAAAACCTTAGAAAACCTCCATACATCACCACGAATGCATCACATTCTCGCGTGATGCATTAAAGTCCCGCGTGATGCATCCACTTTCAGCGTGATACATCACCTGACTATGAAGTGGTTCCCCGGTATTCTGATGCTTATAGGTTTTCCATTGAACCCACCTATATATATATATATATATATATATATATATATATGTGTGTGTGTGTGTGTGTGTGTGTGTGTGTGTGTGTGTGTGTATGTATGTATGTCTATATATGATCAATTTGAAGCTAAATATATCTTGATAGGTGTGAGAAACACTGTAATTTTTTTTTTTTTGCTTATTACCTCATCATTTTTTAAATATATAAATAGTGAATCATCAATTTCGAATAAAGTGAATCAACAATTCACTATTTTTTTACAGTTATCTATTAGTTTTTGAATATAAATAATGGATCGCAAATTTAAAATAAATGAATCAATGTACAAAATTAATGAATCATAGTGTTTCTCAATGTTCATAAATATATTAGCTTCTCACGATAACTTAAGCGCACAATGGGTTCAATGGAGAACCATAATGTATCAGAAAACCAGAAAGAACCAAAATGCATCAAACAAACTCGTTCCATACATCACAAGGAGCGTTAACTCTCATTAAGGCTAAATATGTAAAAAAGCGAATTATTTTATTTTAATAAATTTGATCAAATATTGTTTGAAACTAATTAAAATCTCTAAATTTATGGTATGACTAAATCAAATCAATATTACAAAATTAACCTCGTTTTCGTATCCGTCCGCATCCCTCTCTCCCTCCCTCTCTATGTCGGTTTCAAGAACCCACCGTCGTCGCCGCTACCAAAACTACCACCACCCAACCCCACAATTGTTGTTATGCATGTGCATTGATATGTCCACCACCACAATCGCCACCCAATGTCACCATCACCCTACCCTTCATCGCTGTTGTGCATCGTCGTCGTTGTTGTTGTGCATCGTTGTTGTCCACCATCACCACCACCCTACCCTCTATCGTTGTTGCTGCTTGTGATTTGAAGATTTAAATGAATGAAGGTTTTCATGGTGATGAACACCATGGGTGAACGATGATGATGATGATGAACAAAAGACGAACGATGAAAGATGAACACATAATGAATGATGATGTACATGAATATGAACAACGATCAACGATAAAAAAGATGATGAACACGTGATGAACATGATGATGCAAATGACGGATCGATGAAGACATATATGATGCATACGACGTTGTGGTGGTGTTACTGGTGCATCAATGATGGTGCTTATATCGGTGTTGATGGCCGGTGACTGATCATATTGTTTACGTTCTTCAAAATCGACAAGTGAATCGATGTAGATTATATCGTGTTGGTGATAGATTTTATGAATTGTTTGATGATTTAGAATGTTGATGCATTGCGTCGTTTTAGTAATTGTTTCATGAAATTGAAAATTAAAATTTTTGAATGATTTATAAATTTTTGGAAGGTAGATCTTTGGGCATATACCACCCCAAAAAATACTTCTCCATGTTTTGCATCAGATGCATTGTGATGCATACAAAGTTTCATTAAATTACAATAATATCATCGTGATCTAAGAACTATAAAGTGATGTATTATAGTTCTACGTTGAACCTCTCTCTCTCTCTCTCTCTCTCTCTCTCTCTCTCTCTCTCTCTCTCTCTCTCTCTCTCTTGGAGAACCTATAATTCATTTAAAAAATTAGTTTTTTCATTAACTTTTTTTAATCAATTTATATATTTATTACTAATTTAAAATAAATTGTTAATGTATAAAATGTGAGATTTCATTTGTGCATAAAATATTTTCTTCCTACACAAAATCTCATCAAATTTATACACAAATAAAATTTTGTATTTTATGTGTCAACAAAAAATGTCCTTTTATAAACTAACAATAAATATGTGAATTAATCAATTATAAAAAAATTTGATAAAAAAAATACAATTTTAAATTGGTTCTCTAGTTTTTCAAGAAAGTTAGGTTGCGTTTAACGGAAACTAGTCATTTTTCAATTTCAGTTTTCAATTTATAGTTTTTAGAAGAAAACAATGGTTTTTATAAAAAGTGAAAACTTGTTTATATGATGAAGATTCGGTTTTAAGAAAAATATTATAGGTGATTATAAAATAAGGAAAATAAGATATGTGATAGAAAACTAAGAGAGAGAGAGAGAGAGAGAGAGAGAGAGAGAGAGAGAGAGAGAGAGAGAGAGAGAGAGAGAGAGAGAGAGAGTATTATAATGAAATATAGGTTAAGTAATAGAAAAGTAAGAGAGAAAGAGTATGAAAAGTGATATTTTAAAAAGTGAAATGAAAATTTAAGAAATTGTTGTTAAGTAAACAAGATTTCATTTTTCTTGAAAAGTAGAATGAAAATTTCATTAACTAAACGCAACATTAGATTCTCATTGGAACTTTTTCCAACATATTTGTATGTATGTGTATGTGTGCCTATGTATATTTTAATTTATTACATTTTGATCATAAGATGTATATTAAAATCAATTCTTCATTAATTTATTTCCGGTTACATAATTATAAAGCATGTGAACACCACGTTTATCTATTCTTATGATTCCAATGCGTTCTTACTTCATTGTTTTCATATTTCATCTCCACATCTTTTTTCTTACGAAAAATATTAAATCATCGGTCATTTGAATTTTGATGAATCGAAAAACCAAACCAAATCAAACCTATGCACAATGAATTGAAGCAAAATGTGTCATAAATGAGCAATTATGAAAATTAATGTGGGTTAGATCAAAACATGTATCATGCTTAGTTATTTTATTTATTTATAATATTGTATTAGCCAATAGTTTGTTTTTTTCTGATTTGTGTTCAATTCCTTTATGTTGGTTGGATCTTTGACCTTTTCTCATGACTTTTGTGACTATAGTTATTGACTTAAATGCTATCCACGCTTTTCTTGATTAATGGTAATTAAGTGAAGTCATTGTTATTTTAATTAGACTTCTTTTACATTTTCGTTTAGAATATTATGAATTTTGTATAAGTTATGACAACTTATCCTTTACATATAAAAACGAAAAAGTTACTTCTTTCACTGAACACACCGTAATAATTTTTTTTTTTATCTTTTTATGAATATGGATTAAAGCTATTAAAATGGCGCATTATTTCATTCTCTTTAATTATGTACTCGGAAAATTAAAATTGCTTAAAATTTGATCTTTCCATTCTAGTCTTAGATATTGGTCGTTCATGGTTGATTTGTTTAAAAAAAATTAAAAGAACGATAATGTTATCAAAAAACAAGCCAAAAGCCAAAAAATAACAGAACATACATACGAAGGGAGTCTGATAAAAAACAAAAAATCAACAATAAATAAAATGAACCTAAAATACTAAAACAATATAACGACGGCACGACCAACGTGAAAATTGTAAACCACGTAACTAATAGCAAAATAACATGCGTCAGGGTTTAATTTCCGAACTTCTATTATTTCATATTCAAAAACACTTTCTAGGTGACAATCAGAAAGAGCACATGAATAGTTTCTATTCTATTAAATATTTTATGTTGTAAACATTTGAATTGCTATATATATTAATATATAAAAAATACATATAAGCCATATAAGTACCAATTAAATTTTAAGGTTAAGGTCACACAATACTAAAGTACTTTTGTAAATATATCAATGTGATACATGAATTTTTTCTTTACATATATGATATATATACTTTAGTTTTCCATTTTAATATGGTACTTTTCTATATAGAACCCGAGGGACAACCGTTGTTGCGGTACGTGGATATTTTTAATAACTGAGTATGTACATTATATATTATATATAAAGTTATTAAAACATACAAGTATATAAACTTAAAATTTTAGATAGCAATTATTTATAAAGTGCCATTCTAATATAGTAATATCTAAATACTTAAAACTTAGAAAAAAATAAAAGTCTTCGATCACCATTAAGAAAAATAAGATTAAATTGGATATTGGTTATCCTTAATATGATAAAATTTAAATTTATTTGATTTGATTTAAATTATATTGGATATTTTAAAATTTTAAATATTTATTGGTTTTTTTTTGTTGATCTATAAAACATAAAATTTTATTTATACATAAACTTTTGACTTTATGCACAAAATTTTGTCATTATGAATAAAGTTATAAAAATGAGTTTATACACATAAAATTTTGTGTTTTATAAATAAAAAACTTCTTGTTTAATTATAAATGTAATTAAATTCTAATAATGTAATTTTTATAATATATAATTAAACTCTAATAATAGCATATACATATATAAGGAAAAATAAGCATTTTAGTTATGAATGATTTAAATATTGTCGTTTTGCTTAACAAACTCAAAGTTTAGACCCATGTCCAAGAAACATTAATTTAGAGGAAATGGAGATAAATTTACTTCCTATGTATTGTATCCTTAGAGGGAAGGGAGTACTCCGCTTCCCGAAATCCATATTTCTGTACACGTCAGCGCCACATCAGCTTTTCTCTCTCCACCTTTCCTCACCTTTCTAACTAGGAAATACCCATCTTTCTTAACATTTCCATCTTTCTTAATTTTTTTAACATTTTAATTAAGAAAACAATAAATAAAAACTAAAATTACGAATGAACATTAAAAAAATACAAACTAACCGTCTAAATTAAAATTACGAACGAACGAAATAACAATTACGAAACTAAATAAAAAAACACAAACATTTACGAAACTATAATAAAAAACAACAATAAAAATAAAAAAATTATAAAACTAAAATTATATATATATATATATATATATATATATATATATATATATATATATATATATATATATATATATATATATATATGTATATATATATATATATATATATATATATATATATATATATATATATATATATATATATATGTATATATTGTGTTGAAAAAAAAAAAAGAAAAGTACATAATTAATAGTGGAGTGTGTGTTTTGTGTTATAAAAAAAGAAAAGAAAAAGAAAGAGGGGTGGGTGAAGAAGCGGGGAGACGCGGGGAGAGGGAGCCGGGCCGGGGTTCGAATTGCGCGGGGCCGAGGGGGAGGGGTGGTGTAGCCGCCGGCCTTCGCTGATGTGGCGAAGCCGGCCTGCCCGCGGCTTGGGTACTCCGCATGCCCTTATGTGGGTCGAATGTAGCCGCAAAAACTTAAATTTAATAACTTTTAAAACAAATTTTCATGAATTTTAAAACAAGAGATAAAAGTAAATGGTTATTTAGTTTGCACAATCTAATAGAATTTGAATTCAAATTTCCATTGCATATCATGTGTAGTTTGATTATCCAAAAAAGAAACGAAATTTGATTTCATTAGAAGAAACGGACGTTCTTTTAGGATTGAAAGGATGTTAGAAAATTTAGGTTTAAAAATCAACGAACTAAGAATCCATGTTTGCCTTGGATCTTCTTAGAAATAGTATTAGACATTCTTCAATAACAATAACTTACTCAAACTCGATATTTATATTTTGTTTTGACATAATATACAAAAAATAAAATAACTTAATGGATTTTTAAAATTTGTCTGTGTACAAACTCATTTTGCAAATGTTTGCTAAAGTGCATAACATGGAAAATACATGTTTGGTAACAAACTAACAAATTAACGATGTCAACAGCTTTTTCTTAACCTCATTGACAAGAATATCATTGTATATTGATAAGTATCGACGTCAACATCAGTTGCTCAGTGTTTGCCCACACATTAGGAGAGAGGAGAGGAGAGGAGAGTAGAGCGGAGTGCCCATGTGGCATGCGGCCTCAAAGGGACACCCCCCCCCCCCCCCCTCACAAATCATCCCACACCAAATTTCAGTTTTTGTAGGGAGGTCACACCGTGCACAGGAGAGAAGAGGGAGAAGAGAAAAAGGAAAGAGACGGAGAGGAAAAAAGAAAGAGTGGGTGAGAGAAAATTTTGGGATACTATTTGGAAAGTATCTCATTCATTTTGGGATGATTCTAGAAAAATTAAAGGATGGAAAAAAACTGATTTGAATCTGATGTGGCATTTGGTGTGGTATGGGGAGGAGAGGACCACTCTCCCACCCTAATATGCATCAACAATAACAACAAAACCCTCAGTCCTCATATTATGTTTGAGTCTTGATGTCGATCAAACGTATACAATTGTGCATTTTGTACCTATAAACTCTATAAACTCGTTCTCATTCTACTGAACATGATAACCATTTCATTCAACTATTTTTACATTGTGTTGTTTAACACAATTTAATGAGAATAAGTTTAGGAAAGAAAGAGAAAATGAAAAGAAACAAAAAATTGTTGTGTTTTTTAAAAATTTTAAAGGAAGGAAAGAAAAACAAAATTGAAAGAAAAGAATGGTAAAAAAAATTTCTCCAAAAGTAAGTATAATGATAAAGAAACAGACTAACCAAATAAGTGTGAATAGTTTAAAAACTTACCTTATACCTTTTTTTAATGTTGTTATCCTTTATCTTCATTTTCATACTTTTCTTTCGTATAAAATTGAACAAGAGCATGAATGTTGTAAGGTTGAATACACCATTGTGTTACAGAATGATTCATTTTCTTTCATATTCATATTCTGTTTAACTTGACAAACTTTAAAAGGAGATGTTGTGTACACGTCTCCTTAAATGTTAATCACACATCTCTTCCTTTAATCTCTCAGTGGTTGTTTGTTTACTTTTTAATATAATCATTAATAAGTCATTTTAAGGTAAAATGATCTCTTAATGATTCCATTAAGAGATAAACAAACAATGACTTACAAAAACTTAATGGGTCCAATATCATTAGAGAGATGATTAAATGTGTATGTGTGTGGGGGAGGTGTGATTAACAAAAATAAAAGAAAAGAAAATATGCATTTATCATAACCCATTTTAAATCTTTAAAATTTATTGTAAATTAGAAATCAGTAATAATTATAAGTTTCTAGATATAGTAAGGAGAAGTCAGTATCTAAGATAGGCCACACTACTCAATAACATCCCCAAATTAGCAAAAAATATAGCTTCTAAGGAAGAGTTTGGGTGTGTTAATTATATAATTATATATATTATATATATAATGGCATTAAAAAGAACTGTAAGAATGGGGTCATGTTTCCAAAATTTGAAGTTTTAAGTTGACTCTCAACAAAGTTTTTATCAAATCTACCATCCCTTAATTGGGAAGACATCTCAATCATAACTCTACACCAATTTGGTCATAAATTATTAACCAAAATAACAAACCACACTTTCACCCCCTATTCTTTCATCTATTTTCAAGTTGGCTCCCCTAAAGTTAGATGAGATCATGCATAACTCTTATTCCAAAACTATTTCAATATTTTGATTTGATATGTTATTCAATATGGTTCTTTTGGTAAACCTAAGATATTGTTTGGTATAACAAAATTAATAAGTTTTGTACACATAGATCAATCTCATGTAATGACCGTTAATTAACAAATTTTTGAGTTAAGATCTTTTAAAAAAGTATTGTGTTTCATTCAAAAAGCTCAAAACTAAAAATGTTGTTAGAATCATGATATGTAATAAAATAGAAAGACTCGGATGAATTCTCAAACCATTATACTTGGTTTATCATTTCAAACAAATAATAAAAGAGTCCTCGAATTTTCAAGAACAAGTGTTCTTGTTTTATTTTTTCTTTTTATATATATTTTTTAGCTTTTTATCTTTAATCATATGATTGCAACATGGCTCTCCTACCCTACAATTATTAAATTTGCTATTATTGTGATGATTTTTTTTTAAATGATGACCGGTTTTTATTTCTAAAATTATTATTTAAATGTTTTAAACTTAAAACTAAATAAATGAAATTGCAATTAAATTGATTAAAAATCAACTATTGTTAGATAAATATAAATTACTCTTAAAATCAATTGTACATCTTAAATTTAGGCATGGCAAAAAAAAACTCATACCCGACGGGGAACCCGTAACTCGACCCCGATTTGACCGGGGAATCCCCCGAGTTGACCGGGGATGGGAACAGGGACGGGGAATCCCCGATTTAAATTAACGGGGATGGGGCGGGGACGGGAGACACTTTAATCCCCGACCCCGATAATGTTTATGTTTTAATATAGATTATTACATATATTTAACTTTACAATGTAAACTATTCATTACATTTTTTATAATATATTAAATATAATTGTATATGACTTTTCTATAGTTTAAAATACTATTGTTTTTCTCATTTTAGTGATTTTAAAAATCTTTTGCAAACATTTCTTTGTTTTAGTTTCATTATAAATTATAAATTATATATGTAAATAATTCAAATATGTTTGAATTGATTTATTTTAAAGTTTATTTACATAAATTTTTATACTAAATTACTATCTATAGTTTAAACTTAATAATATTTTAGGATTTTGAAAAACCCGATTCCCCGACGGGGATTGGGACGAGGATGGGGATAGAAACTCATTCCCCGACGGGAATGGAAAGAGGATTAAGAAGCAGGGATGGGAACTGAGATCCACGCCCCGCCCCGTCCCATTGTCATGTCTACTTAAATTTTTATTAGTAAGTTGTTAAGAATTAAAGTTGAGTTTATCAAACACTACAAAATATTAATTATTGTGACTTCAAATCGTAGTAGAGACATTATTGTAACAAACTCGCGCGATCTCACGTCTTAATTTAACTGAATCACGTTAAACTCTGAAGTCGAAAACTCAAGGACTAAATAGAAACACACGAAAAGTAAGAGGTGCAAATCTAAGTATTCACTAAATCTAAAGGGTGTATAAATAATTTACAAAGTTTGAAAGACTGCCCCCAAAGCTTTTTAGAAATATATATTCATAAAAAACCCTACACCTCCATGGTTCATGTGCCATTGTCCAACATCTCTTTAGGAACTCATCAGAACCTATTAACTCCTTTTTGTACACCTTCAATTCATACCCATTTCCATGTGATCTTCTGATAATTTATCTCTCTCTCTTCTTTGATGATTCTTTCAAATTAATAAATCTCAGATTCATAACTTTTTCTGCTGCTGGAAATGGACAGAAATCCAATAATCCCACAAGGTTTAACCCCAGATGAATACTCTGACCTACAACCCTTAATTAATGCATACCACATGTTCGACGAAATGCCAAACACATGCACCTCCATCATCACGCAGCGTATCGACGCTCCCGCTCACGTGGTGTGGCCTTTGGTACGCCGTTTCGACAACCCACAAAGATACAAGCATTTCATCAAGAGCTGCAACATGAACGGTGACGGCGGTGTAGGAAGCATCCGTGAAGTGACAGTCATCTCGGGTCTTCCGGCATCCACCAGCACAGAAAGACTGGAGCTTTTGGACGATGATAAACACATCTTGAGCTTTCGTGTTGTGGGTGGTGAACACCGATTGAATAATTATCTTTCGGTTACTTCTGTTAATGAATTCAACAAGGAAGAAAAGGTTTACACCATTGTTTTGGAATCTTACATTGTTGATATTCCAGAAGGGAATACTGTGGAAGATACAAAGATGTTTACAGATACCGTTGTAAAATTGAATCTTCAGAAGTTAGGTGTGGTGGCTACTACCTCTACCTCTTCTAGCTCTGCATGCTAATGATTCATCATGATTATGGCCGGCCGGCAGAGATGGGTGGCGGAATTCAAGTGGGGGTTCTGATCAAAAGATGGCGGTTGTGGTGGACCAGGTATGACTTCTACCACCAAAATAAAGAAAAAAAAAAAAAAAGATCGTGATGGGTTGGGGTGAGGGTGGGGTTTGGTGTTGTAGGTTTAATTAATTTACTTGTTTTTTATTTGTGGAATCTAATAAATTTGGGGGTTAGTATATTAGCTAGATAATAGATATTTCCAAGCTAGCAGTTGTCTAGAATTAATTTGATTAGTTATTATATTATATATATAAATATTTTCAAGTGGTTCTTTTGATTTCAATTCATTGTCAACGGTTCTTGATTTTGACTTTTTGCCAATCAAGTTGTATAAATTGATAATATAATAATTTGTTGACATCTTTATGTATACATAACAACAAATAAATAAATAAATAAATAAAAGTGAAAGGAATAATTAATTAATTAATTAATTAATAGCCTAGCTAGTGGATATATATTATAGATTTTATGCTAATTAAGAATCATATATATAATATATGTGTAAAGACTTGAGAAGTTAGTTAGTCGATCTGATTCATGTAATATAACTGCTTAAATTTTGTACTTTGATCGATTGGTGAAAATTAATGCTGATTAAATAAATTCATAAATAAGAATGTATATATAATGGATAAGTTTGAGTACTAAATGTGTTGGGGTGGGTTTAATGGAGAACCTATATGCATCGGAAAACGTGAGATCCACTTTATAGTCATTGGATCAGGTGATGCATAATGCAAAAATCTTAATGCATCATGCAGGATGACGATTCATCACGCGAGAATTTGGTGTATCACGTGGAAATAATGATGCTTGCATTTGTGGTGGTGCATGGGGTTTTTCGATGTTCTTCGTCTTCGATGCATGGAGGTTTTCCATTGAACCCCATCTATATATATATGATTGGTTGAGTTCGTACGGTCGGTTGATAGATACGTATCTATCATCCTTATGTGATTTTCTTAAGCTAGCTAGTTTAATGAAATTTGACTTTCATACAAGAAAATCCTTAAACGTACAGAGTCATAAACTAATGGAAATAGAGGTGTTGTCAATTTTTCATAATCATAGTATCTATCTCGATCTTATCCTTATTTTTAGTTTTGCTTAATTAGCAGCTAATTTATTATTTTTTGAGTTTGAATAATACATACGTCTAATTTGTTTATTGATTGTTTTAATTATTTATACATTATTTTATATCTTGATCTCATTGTTTCATTCTTTATAAGTACTATACTTGTAACCAAAGGTGTGTGGGGTTCTTATTGGTTGAGGTCTTGGGTTCGAGCTTTGCCAAGGGCATTTCTCCTTAGGTGGATATGTGGGGTTTGGTCATCACTCTCAAGGTATCTAACAATGGTGCTAATTACTAATTACTAACATTTGTTGTTAAAAAAATAAGTATTATACTTGTAATTAAGCACAAAATTAATCAGTTTCATAATTTATTACTTTTTTTGGGTCATCTCATCAGCCGATTGATGTTAATGCACGTATAGTAAGTTAATTAGATGATGTGATGTTTAGTTAAAAATAATCTAGAAAAATAGGATCATTTTATGAACGAGAAATCTTAATTATTTGCATTCCTATAATTAAACAAGGAAAGGAGGGAGGGAGGAGATGTAAAACAAAGGGAAAAAAAGAGATAAAAGAGGATATATAAGAGTTGATATGTGTAGGGGTGTAAATAGCAACGTTCTTAAAATGTATACATTATGCTACATAGGTTCAATTAGAAGGTACACAATTTTTTTTTTCTTTTGTGATAATTTAATTTGTTGTTCTTGAATTGATCCAAAGAACCAGTCTTTTTTACAATTAATTAGTTCGTTATGTTGGCGTACACACAATTTCGTATAAAAGGATATTGTGTATATATATGTGTGAAGGTTGTGTACGTATATGAAATATGCGTATACGTACACGTATGATATGATGGTGTCCAACACAGTGACGTACGAATCATGCAAAAAGAAATCGTGTACGTATGTAGAAAGTTTTCGGATTATAAATTAAAGATATGGTTTTAATAATTGTACGTACGTGTGAATCATATCATATCCTATATGTATATCCTGTATATATGTGTTGATGAAAAAAGTTGGAAGACTTGTGAGCATGCAGGAGGAACCCATGGGAAACATGTGAACATGGAGCTGCTTAGAGTTAGACGCCAAGTGCAACTTATAGCTGGCTTTATTCTTTTATAGACTATAGTTATGGCTTCAACCGATCTCATCTTTTTTTTACTCATAATTTATTGTGTACACACATATCTTTGATTATTAATTTAGGTGTGTTGTTATACGCGTGTGTGTGTGTGTGTGTGTATATATATATATATATATATATATATATATATATATATATATATATATATATATATATATATATATATATATATATATATATATATATATATATATGGGGTTCAATGGAAAACCAACATTCATCGAAAATTCTTGAAAATCTCCATGCACCACCACAAATGCATCACAATTCCCGCGTGATGCATCACCTGATCCAATGGCTATAAAGTGGTTCCCAGGTATTCCGATGCATGTAGGTTTTCCATTGAAACCCACCCCTATATATATATTAGCTTAGGTTGTTGTAGGAAATTAAATATATCTTAATAAGTGTAAGAAGCACTATGTATCACTAATTTTATATACTCATTCACTAATTTTGTACATTGATTCGCTTATTTTTGAATTTGTTATTCACTCTTTAAAATCAAATGAGAAGTTAAATATATCTTGAGAAGTATGATAAGTACTATGATTCATTTTTTTTATAATGATTCACCAATTTTTGAATATATAAATAATGAATCATCAATTCCTAATAAATTGAAACAACAATTCATTACTTATTTACATTTGATCATTAGTTTTTACTATAAATAATGAATCACAAATTTAAAAATAAATGAATCAATTTACAAAATTTGTGAACATAATGTTTCTAATTTCTCAAGATATATTTAACTTTTCATTATAACCTAAGCATGTGTGTGTGCATGTCTATATATAGGGATGAGTTCAATGGAAAACCTCCATGCATCGAAAACCTTAGAAAACTAATCGTAGCCATTGGATTAGATGTATATACGTCATTAGATTAATGCATCACGGTGTACATAAAAGAACACGCATAGGGGTATTTTCGACACATAATAATATGTTTTAATATTTTAAAATTTTATCAAATAATATTTTCAAAATTAAAAGTTTCATGATTAATAAATAATTTTAAATTAAAAACCATTTACATCATGCATAGAAAAAACATTTATATGCATTCATCATGCATTAACAAATACCATAAAAAATCTTTTGATGATGCATTATCTACAATCCAAAATACATGTTTATCACTCATATTTTGATGAAAATGACAATCTACTATAAATTTATTGACGAAAATGTTTATCTTTTGACGAAATTCACGATACACCAAAAACTCCATGCTCATCATTCATCTTCATGTTCATTATTCATTTTTGTGTTCATGATGAGATCTTTGATGCATCAGAAAATTACGATGCATCAGAATACAAAAATGACGATGCATTCGAATACTTTTGCAAAAAATGTTCGTCTTTTGACGAAAATTATTCGATATATCAAAATTTTCATGTTTATCGTGAGTTTTGTCATGAGATCTTTGTGTTTTATCATGAGATTTTTGATCCATCAAAAACTTTATGTTCATCATTCATCTTTGTATTCATCATTAGATCTTTAATGGCGGGTATAAATCTTCATGTTCATCATAAAATCTTCGAGTTCATCATTCATCTTCGACGGGGATGCAAAAGATATATTTAACATCATGGTGATGGTCGGCGATCATGGGCGGTGCAAGGTCAGAGGTCGGTGACATGGTGGTCTAGGGGACGACAATATGGTGGTGCCCATCCTTTTTTGCTAAAGAGAAAGAGTGAGAGTGGGGAAGATATTAAATAATTAAAAGATTTGAATTTTGAATTGTGTTAAATCTATCTATATTCTTTACTTATTAGTAAAAGAAAACATATTTGCCAAGTGTCACTCTCTCATCTCTCAAAATTTTTGATTTCCCGCATTTTTTCCATAATTAGATTTATAATTTTTACTAATTTATTATTAAGAAAATATGAAATCTAATTCAAATCCTTTCATATTTAATGCATACAATTAAAAAAGAAAATATTTTAAATATTCTAATACTAATCTAAATTTTTTTCTAAGATTAAAAAGTTAATATTTTGATGTTTAATTTTTAATCAAAACATATAATTTTTTTATTTTACAAATATGATATTTTCTTGGTGTAAAAAAATCAAATGTAATCCATAATTTGTAATTTGAGAATTCATACTTATTTATTAATAATGATATCCAACAACCTAATTTTCATATATAATTAAGTACTGTCTAATTTAATTTCTATAAATAAAAACATAATATTTTTATTGATTTAAATAACTTTCAGAATTGACTCCTAATGTTAGCTAATTATGCATTATCTTATATGTTTAAAAAGTAAAAATAATGCAATATTTTATAATTTATTTTAAACATTTTTAAATTTTATTCTGTGTAAAAAATAAATTTTTATTTATACATAAAACCTAAAAATAAAAAGTTTTAAAAAGATGAGACACGATAAATATTATTCGTACATATTTAAAAATAGAAAAATTTTAGTTATCATTAATAACAACAGATAATACTATTGTCGTATTCTTTTAGAAAAAATTAACATTTTTGTATGTAATTGACTTTGTGTAAAATTTTGTTAAATATTATTTATAAAATATACACGTAATATGTGGGTTAATAACTAGTATGATAATATGGAAAGATGTCTATTTGAATGATGTTTCTAAAATCAAGTTATTTTTATTTTATTTTTATTAAATCATATTAAATATAGTATTCCAATAATACCCTTAATGAAACTTCTGATGCAACTAAGTCTCCTTGTGGTGCATAATGTTTTTCAAGATTTTCCGATGCATATAGGTTTCCATTGAACCTTTTCTCTATATCTATGTATGGTAGGAAAGAAATAACATTTTGTAATATGTGGTCATTTTTTTGTTAATTGTTTAGAAGATAACAAAAAAGGTATAATGGTTTATTTTTCTCTCTTATTTCACATCACCAATCTTTTCTTCACTTCTTTCCTACGTTTTTTTTACTATATTTAATTTTACTCACACACACCCCCTCTCTTTCTCTCTCTCTTCTTCTTCATCTTTTTCTTCGTGTTCATCTATTTCTCTTTTTTTTCTAAGATTTATTAGCATGTTTTAGATTCGTTCAAAGTTTTATAATAACATAAAAGAATATCTGTTTATTCGAGAAAAATCATTCGAAGATTTCTAGATTAATTCATCTTCAACGTCAGAGATTTCTTGGATTAAGATGATTTTCTGAATATGAAGACGAACATTGATAAATGTTCGTTCAAGATCTGGGTTTTTTTCAAGATGATGGTTCATGTTCTTTCCAACTATCACAAAGATCGATTCTGGTTTTTTTCAAGATTCTTTGATGATTTTTATAATTTTCAAACGTAATAAATGTTCATGTTCCGATTCTGGGTTTTTTTAAATCATATACACTTTTATTACACGTTTATTACATCTGTAGCTGTCATATATTACAAGTGTAATAATCAAATATTACATGTGTAATAGTTATATAATATGTGTAATAGTTGTACATTTGTGTAATAGTTATACATTTTATGTAAAATAGTTTTATTACATGTGAAATAGTTTTATATTATGTGTAAAAAAGTTGATGTGAAAAGATTATGTCAATTTTGTATTTAGATTCAATATTTTGTGTGTTTGATTTTCTTTTTAAAAATTTGAATGTATTTGTATCCTTCATGTTCTTAGAATTTAAACATGTATAATTTTGAAGGTTCTTATATGATTTTTATAGTTTCAAAGTATTGATGAATGTTTATTCCAAATCTGGGTTTCTTAAGAAGTTAAATCTGCAATATTTTATGTTAATTACATGTATAATAGTTAAATATATACATGTTTAATAATCCATATTACATGTATACCAGTATCCATTACATGTGTAACAGTCCTATTACATGTGTAATTGTCGCTATTACATGTGTAATAGTCTCTATTATATGTGTAATTGTTTTTATTGCATGCGTAATTGATTGCATTACATGTTTAATAGTTCCAATTACATATGTAGAATATACGATATTATACGTAGAAATGCAGTATTACATGTATCGTAATGGTCTGAAAAAGAAGTAAAGAAAATGTATAGTGTTAGGAAAATACATGTGGAAAAAAAAAAAGAGAGAGAATGCATTTATCGAAGGATAAAAAGTTAGTGAGTTCTTAAATTTTACCAAAATAACATTTTGAATTATTTTTTTAAATTAAAAAGTGGTTTTTCGTAATAACCATTGATTTTTTTAATCTAATGACTAAGATTGCGTCCTTGGACTCCATAAATATTGATTCTACAAAGATCTCACCCCTATATATAGAGAGAGAGAGAAGGATGTTCAATTGATAACTTTTATGCATCGAGGTACAAATAAACATATATCATCCATTAGATCAAAAAATTGTATGGATTATATTAATAGCAAAAGGGTAAATAGCTGGACAATTTTATGCATCTTGTGCATTGTAGAAACAAACAAGGAATGACATTTTGGGGATTGTGCATACCTCGTTAAATTTAGTCCTTTAACAAATAATCAAATAATAAATGCTAAATACATTTAATTGATACATTTCCAAATTTAACAAAAATTACACAAATTCAAAAAATATGATGGAGATCGATACATTTCATCGTTAATCGTGTTTATCAATGCATCATGTTAAAAAAGACGCATTTAATAAAAAAAATACGCAAATTTATCTATGCATCGTGTTCATTATTCATCTATGCATCATGTTCGTTATTATTCATTCATCGTTCATCAGTATATGTATCACGAAGGTTATCGTTCATCGTTCATTATCGTCGTTTGTCATCACGTCGTTCATCATGTCCGTTCATCGTTCATTATCGCCCGTTCATCGTTCATCGTCATCGTCGTTCATCATCGTGTTATCATCATGACGGTGGCATGCGACGGTGGTGGTGTGGTCTTGCAAGTCGAGAAAAAGAAAGGGTGGGAGATGGTGGCCGGAAATCCAAGGGAAAGGAAGAAGGAGAGAGGTTGGTGGTGGAGGGAGAGAAAAAAGGGTGAGGGAGAGAAGAAAAGGAATATGGTTTAATGTTAAGAGTAGTTTCCTAATTTAATATAATCTAATTTAATTTAAGTAATTATTTAATTTTCATATTAATTAAATATCCCACAAATGCCCTTAATGCACCATTACTAGATTATTCAGTGCATAAAAGTTCCTTGAGGTTCCCTGGTGCATAAAAGTTTTTAATTGAACCTCAATCTATATTATATATATATATATATATATATATATATATGTGTGTGTGTGTGTGTGTGTGTGTGTGTGTGTGTGTGTTGGTGTGTGTGTGTGTGTATAGAGGGAGGTTCAATGGAAAACCAACATGCATCGGAAAACCTTGGAAAACCTCCATGCACCGCCACAAATGCATCACAATTCACGCGTGATGCATCAAATTTCCCGTGTGATGCATCGACTTTCTGCGTGATGCATCACCTGATCCAATGGCTATAAAGTGGTTCCCGGGTTTTCCGATGCATATAGGTTTTCCATTGAACTCACCCATATATATATATATATATATATATATATATAGACTAAGGATCTTTTGTGAACACTTTATTCGTTGTGAACATTGTGAACAACCATAAAATAGCTTTTGAATCGTATGAATCTTGTTGAAAATACTACCGAACTCTTCTATTAACTCATTAATCTTATTGGATCCTATGGATTTTATTGAATCCAATTAATTTGTCGAATCCCATTAATCTTGTTGAATCTTATGCATCTTGTGCATCTTGTTATAAAAACTACGTACTATGAACCTTTTGAATGTTCTGAATCTTAAATAGACACTTCTATGAACCTTTTGAATCATATTACAAACACTTGTTGATATATATGAATGATTATATGTATTTTTTTTAGTTGTTCACAACGTTCACAACGAATAACTTGTTCACAATGGATCCCATCCCTATATATATATATATATATATATATGCTTAAGTTATTGTGAGAATTTAAAAATATCTTGAGAAATGTAAGAAGAACTATGATTTGTTAATTTTCTATATTGATTCAATTTTCTATATTGATTCACTAATTTTGTACATTGATTCATTTATTATTGAATTTGTAATTCGATATTTATAAATTCAAAAACCAATATATCAATGTAAAAAAGTAATGAATTGTTGATATATTTAATCCAAAATTTATGATTCGTTATTTATATATTCAAAAATGATGATTTTGTACATAAAAAGTGAATCACAATGCTTCTCACACTTCTCAAGATATATATTAACTTCTCATTTGATTCAAAATTTATGATTCATTAGCCTGGGGTACCGGGGAACCATTTATAGCCAATCATTTATCATTAAACTCATCAAATAAAATATAAAATGTGCTTAAAATTTTTTCCCACATTAATTAGTGTTGGGGTAAAATTGGTATTGAAAATTTTACATTAGAATCGAAGATTCTTTGATTGGTATTTAAAATTTTACATTAGAATCGAAGATTCTTTGTATCCCATAAAAATCTTCATTTCAATTAGTATCATTCCTTACACGCATACTAAACATGTACAACGATGATACACCATAAATCTTGGTTTATCACCAAAATGGAACACATCGACTACACACACCATAAACCATGATTAAACATGTTCAATACCATCAACATTGGTTTATCGCCAAAAGGTTAACAGCAACTAAAAATACAATAAACTCTGATTGCACATGTTCAATAACATATATATGAAATTGAACCTTCACGAACGGTTTGATGAAAACAACAAATATCTTTATTTGACACCTCCGGTTGAACATGTAAACTAAAACCCATTGTCGAATCCGATTGAACATGTTCACTAAAACTCATTTTGAAATTTATTAAAGATATTTTTATGGAAGTAAATCCCTGTAATTATGGAATCCATTAATTCTTTAGTTGTCATCTTTAAGATAAACCTAATTGACTATATTACCATTTTTTAGTTATAACCAAACATGGGTGGACTCCGATTCTCCAAGCTAACATACTACCCTATTGATCTCGACCCTATGTGTGTGTGTGTGTGTCTATATATATATATATATATATATATATATATATATATATATATATATATATATATATATATATATATATATATATATATATATATATATATACACACACACACATATTGTTACGGTTAAATTACTTAGATAGAGTTAATTGTAAAATGGTTAGGATAAAATTAGTTAGTAGTTTACAATGAGCAAGTCTCACGTACTTCCAAATAACTGATCGAAAACACAAACCAATTAAGACAATGAACAGTTGAACACTGTAAATTTGGTGACAAACTAGGGTTCGATGTTGTAAAACTTTTCTAAATGCAATCCTTTTTTAAGGCACTAATTGCGACTCGATATGTAGCGATTTTGCATCTTGATATCTCATCACCATATTAACGAATTTTTAATATGTGTCAATAATTGTATTAGTAAAAACTAAAATCTGCACAAGTAAATTATGTTATTGTTGATGCATTGATGGTGTTATACTCTTATTCAACAACTAAAAGGACTTCCCTTAACATTATAAACATTCAACTAAGTTTTCAAGGAAGTTCAAATGTAATATATGGTGTTACATTCGATTATACTCTATTACATAATCGATAATTAACTAAGTCGTTTTTTATAAACTTTCGGGTGTTACACTCCAAAGTATTTTGAAATAAAGTTCTCTTAAATATAGGTGGATACATTTCAAAATACAATGCAATATGATTAAGACATTACTACACGTTCGTACTATGAAGATCAACAAAATAAATGGTGCAAATTAAAAAGTGTTATTATTTTAATAATGCTTTTGTATTATGTCTGTTTCCTTGAGGACAAGTAGTCATCCCGTCATTTAATGTATCTTTCGCAACTAATCAGAAAAGTGACAACATCACATTTATGGTTAATAGCATTAAATGCACGGTTGCTTATATAAACAAATGCCCGGATCAAAGTCCAATACTTTTGGTGCACAAATCTTCAAGGCATTTCAAGCAAAGTATTAAACATTGTATCAGTGAGGATCTTCTAAAGCAAGTTGCGTTTAATTACTTATTGCACCATGTGTCTCAAACGTAAAAGTGTTAGAATAGTTTTAATTGTTCTTCTTCTGTAATATTTTTGTAATTTGTTTTATACAATCAATAAATATATTAATTTTTCAAAAATTACTTATTTTTGATAGATTACATTCACCCATTCCCCTTACTCTATAATCTTACTATCTATTGAACTACATATTGCAAGCCTTAACGGGACTTACAAGTAGTATCAAAGCGGTATTAAACTAATCAATAGTTTAAGACTTTAAGATGATTGATTTTAGCTCTTACCTTGTTTAAGGTCAAACATATCATCATCATCATCATTGAACTACACATATGGTTTCAAGGGCACTTCATAAATAAAGGAATGTAAAGTTAAGTTATCTCTTTT
Organism: Centrapalus pauciflorus; assembly: GCA_020465985.1. Taxonomy (NCBI): domain Eukaryota; kingdom Viridiplantae; phylum Streptophyta; class Magnoliopsida; order Asterales; family Asteraceae; genus Centrapalus; species Centrapalus pauciflorus. Next base: position 198,437 of record JAANYP010004891.1, on the reverse strand, counting down.
GCACCACAAAATAATGAGGAGCACTACAGTTAAAAGTACAAAGATTGAAAGACAAAGTTTCCTTGGGGATGACTTCAGAGGCCAAAACTTAAGTTTGGCTGCAAAAACGAAAAATGACTGAGTAAATTTCGACAGCTCCTCAGGTGAAGAGGAAAAAAGTTGTTAACTTTTATATGATAACCAAGATTGAACAAGATCATTTGACTAGAGATCTTGTGGTTAGATCACAATTGGTGAATGTCAACAAAATCATCCATGACCAGAACAACACACCATTTTAGGTGATTTTGAAGAATATCCCATGTCGCCTCATGAGCAAACAACTTGTTTTTCAAATATTAAATTTAATCTTTCAACAAATAATCAAATAATAAATGCTAAATAAATTTAATTGATACATTTCCAAATTTAACAAAAATTACACAAATTCAAAAAAGATGATGGAGATCGATACATTTTCATCGTTAATCGTGTTCATCAATGCATCGTGTTAAAAAAGACGCATTTAACAAATAAAATACGCAAATTCATCTATGCATCGTGTTCATCATTCATCGCGTTCGTCGTTCATATTCTTTATTCATCGTTCATCAGTATATGTATCACGAAGGTTATCGTTTATCGTTCATTATCGTCGTTTGTCATCATCGTTCGTCGTTCATCATGCCCGTTCATCGTTCATTATCGCCCGTTCATCGTTCATCGTCATTGTCGTTCATCATCGTGTTATCATCATGATGGCGACATGCGACGGTGGTGGTGTGGTCTTGCAAGTCGAGAAAAAGAGAGGGTGGGAGATGGTGGCCGGAAATCCAAGGGAAAGGAAGAAGGAAAGAGGTCGGTGGTGGTGGGAGAAAAAGAGCGGTGAGGGAGAGAAAGGGGAGAGAAAAAAAAGAATATGGTTTAATGTTAAGAGTAGTTTCCTAATTTAATATAATCTAATTTAATGTAATTAATTATTTAATTTTCATATTAATTGAATATCACACAAATGCCCTTAATGCACCCTTATTAGATTATTCAGTGCATAAAAGTTTCTTGAGGTTTCCTGGTGCATAAAAGTTTTTAATTGAATCTCAATTTATATATATATATATATATATATATATATATATATATATATATATATATATATATATATATATATATATATATATATATATATATATATATATATATATATATGCTTAAGTTATTGTGAGAATTTAAAAATATCTTGAGAATTATATGAAGAACTATGATTCGTTAATTTTATATATTGATTCATTAATTTTGTACATTGTATCATTTATTTTGAATTTATGATTCGATATTTATAAATTCAAAAACCAATAATTCAATGTACAAAAGTAATCAATTGTTGATATATTTAATCCAAAATTTATGATTCATTATTTATATATTCAAAAATGGTGTAGTTGTACATTAAAAGTGAATCACAATGCTTCTCACACTTCTCAAAATATATTTACCTTCTCATTTGATTCAAAAGTTATGATTCATTAGCCTGGGTACCGGGGAACCATTTATAGCCAATCATTAAAATCTTCAAATAAAATATAAATTTTGCTTAAAATTCTTTCCCACATTAATTAGTGTTTGGAGTAAAATTGGTATTGAAAATTTTACATTAGAATCGAAGATTCTTTGTATCCCATAAAAATCTTCATTTCAGTTAGTATCATTCCTTACATGCATACTAAACATGTACAACGATGACACACCATAAATCTTGGTTTATCATCAAAATGGAACACATCGACTACACACACCATAAACCATGATTAAACATGTTCAATACCGTTAACATTGGTTTATCGCCAAAAGGGTTAATAGCAACTAAAAATACAATAAACTCCAATTGCACATGTTCAATAACATATATATGAAATTTAACATTCACGAACGGTTTGATGAAAACAATAAAAAACATTTATTTGACACATTCGGTTGAACATGTTCACTAAAACTCATTTTGAAATTTATCAAAGATATTTTAATGGAAGTAAATCCCTATAATTATGGGATCCAATAATTCTTTTAGTTGTCATCTATTAATTAAGATAAACCTAATTGACTATATTACCATTTTTAGTTATAACCAAACATAGTACCTCATTGATCTCGACCTTATGTGTGTGTGTCTATAATATACACACACATATTGTTACGGCTAAATTACTTAGATAGAGTTAATTGTAAAATGGTTAGGATAAAATTAGTTAGTAGTTTACAATAAGCAAGCCTCACGTACTTCCAAATAACTGATCGAAAACACAAACCAATTAAGACAATGAACACTGTAAATTTGGTGACAAACTAGGGTTCGATGTTGTAAAACTTTTCTAAATGCAATCCTTTTTTAAGGCACTAATTGCGACTCGATATGTAGCGATTTTGCATCTTGATATCTCATCACCATATTAACGAATTTTTAATATGTGTCAATAATTGCATTAGTAAAAACTAAAAACTGCACAAGTAAATTATGTTATTGTTGATGCATTGATGGTGTTATACTCTTATTCAACAACTAAAAGGACTTTTCTTAACATTAAATACATTCAACTAATTTTATATGGAAGTCCAAATGTAATATATATTGTTTTGCATTTGATTATACTCGATTATGTCGTTTTTATAAACTTTCGTGTGTTACACTCCAAAGTATTTTAAAATGAAGTTCTCTTAAATATAGGTGGATACATTTCAAAATACAAGGCAATATGATTAAGACATTACTACACATTTTTACTATGAAGATCAACAAAATAAATGGTGCAAATTAAAAAGTGTTATTATTTTAATAATGCTTTTGTATTATGTATGCCTCCTTGAGGACAAGTAGTCATCTCGTCATTTAACGTATCTTTCGCAACTAATTAGAAAAGTGACAACATCACATTTATGGTTAAAAGCATTAAATACACGGTTGCTTATATAAGCAAGTGCTCGGATCAAAGTCCAATACTTTTGGTGCACAAATCTTCAAGGCATTTCGAACAAAGTATTAAACATTGTATCAGTGAGGAGTGAGGAGTGAGGACCTTCTAAAGCAAGTACTGTTAGAATAGTTTTAATTTTTCTTCTTCCGTAATATTTTTGTAATTTATTTTATACAATCAATAAACAAATTAATTTTTGAAAAATCACTTATTTTTGATAGATTACATTCACGTTTTCCCCTTGCTCTATAATCTTACTATCGCCTTAACGGGACTTACAAGTAGTATCAAAGAAGTGTTAAACTAATCAATAGTTTAAGATGTTTGAAAAAGGTTACTACAGATATGGTTTCAAGGGCACTTCATAAATAAAGGAATGTTAAGTTAAGTTATCTCTCTTGCACCACAATGGCACAAAATTAATAATGAGGAGCACTACAGTCAAAAGTACAAAACAAAGTTTCCTTGGGGATGACTTGAGGCCAAAACTTAAGTTTGGTTGCTAAAACGAAAAATGACTGAGTAGATTTCGATAGCTCCTCAGGTGAAGAGGAAAAAAGTTAACTTTTATATGATAACCAAGATTGAAAATTATCATTTGACTATAGATCTTGTGGTTAGATCACAATTGGTGAATGTCACCAAAATCATCCATGACCGGAACAACACACCATTTTAGGTTATTTCGAAGAATATCCCATACCGCCTCATGAGCAAACAACTTGTTGTTTTTCAAGTATTTGTATTCTTCGTGTGACGCTTTCAAAGCGTCAAGTACGTTCTGATCACTTCCGCTCGAAGGTATAATTGTTGTTAAAAAAAATTCCACGAATTGTGTGATCTTCTCATGCATATCTTTCCATTTTGAATTTAGTTGGTGGGTGGTGTGATTCGTTGTAGCCATACGGTGCCTTAAAAGAGTTGAGAACTCACACCCAAAATGTGTTTTTTGGTTGATTATTCCCGATATCAAGGACCTTAGAAATGTCATGCCAAAAGTGGATTAATAAATTAATTAATCACTTAACGCGTTTTTCTTCCCCTCCAACGGCTATCTCTTAAGTGGCCTCGCCTCTTTTCAACATATACCGTGATACCGCAAGGAGTGGGCGGTGTTTCACATGGTACCGTCGTATCGTGGCATCACATATGCTATGTGTTTAGTTATTTTGGGTTAATATCTTGTCAACACAAACCCTATGCTATGTGTTTAGTTATTTTGGGTTAGGAGGATCAAATCAATCAAAATAATTATAGTGATTAAATTCCATTTATTTTGTTTTTTAGTGATTTTTGCACACACATAGGGAGAGAGGAGAAGTTGTGAGGTGACTGACTTTGATCTCTTTTTTTAATTTTGGACCTAATTTTGATTTTGAAACTGATATTTGGTTGGCATTTTGTTTTTCCAATAAGTTTAGGTTCATCGGTGGGCTTCCAATGATGAAGGTGGTCGGTATGAAAATCAAATGCGTTTAGCAAGCGAAAATTTTTAACATGATGGTTTTTATGAAAACACATTTTAGAGATTGGAATGTGTTTAGATTTGTTACAATAGTTTTGCGTTTTCATTATTCAGTCCCTTTTATAACATAGATTTAAATGAGTAGATTGAAAACAAATGTGAAAACCTCACAAATGTGTTTTCATGTTTACTTGTAAATTGAAAGCTAAGAACTAAAAGTATCAAACGCGTTTTTCAGAAACTCTTGTTTTCAACGAAAATGTTCGTCAAAAACAGGTTAACTAAACGATACCCTTTTCCGAGTAATTTGACAACATTATGATCAAAGAAAATAAGAAATAGCTTCATAATAAACACAGAAAAAGGCATAATTTATTAATTTCCTTTACCCATCATATTCATATAGTATGAGAAGACCACATTTATTTTGCAAATATACATCATGAGAATTGACTGTCCCTTCTCTGGTTTAAAATAATTTTTCAATCTTTGCTCTCTCTCTCTCTCTCTCTCTCTCTCTCTCTCTCTCTCTCTCTCTCTCTCTCTCTCTCTCTCTATCATTATCATTCTCTCTCTCTCTCTCTATATATATATATATACCTCCATACATTCATATGCAAGTTGAAAACTACTAATCCTCACATACTGCTCCTCATGACGTAGCCTTACAAAAATCTTCCAAACATATTATCTTCTTCTTCGCATTTACGATAGCCGCGTTTTAATAGGCTTTAGCTTTAATCCCATGCTTTCTGGTGTATAAAGCTCTGGTGAGATTGATGTTGGACTTAACGGGCTTCTCGGGCTTACGTTCATCTGAGAAGGCCTGTAGAATCCATACCCCATCAAGAAATATTCCAGCGGTATCAACATCGCGTCTGGTTGCTCCTCTGTTACCATCGAACCGCATCCCTGGACCTACATATAAATCAACAATATCAACTTTATGCCATTTGTCTCTATTAGTAATTTCCAATCTACATTTTATAGACAACACATCTTTTCGTTGCATACCTCTACCAATGCACTGAATCTTCTATCAAGTTTTGAAGTCATGTGAAGAGATTCAGAGTTGAACGGAGAATTCTCGCCCACAAATATCAGGGAACGACACTGCAGTCTCTTCAATCCTTCAGTGATATCAGGTCTCCTGAAAACGCCGAAAGTTAAATATTCACATTAAACAACACTAAGGGGGCGTTTGGTTCTCAGAATCTGATGGAATTTGATGGAATTGGAATGAAAATTTCATTCCCATGTGCTATTTGGCAGTAAAAAGGAATGGAATGAAGATTCCACTTTTTTTTAAAAAAACACCACTTTTGAAGGAATCTATTTTCCTTAGGTCAGTGTCATGGAATTTAAATTCAATTCCAAAGATTTTAACAGTTCTAAAACCAAACCCTAAACTTCATCTTCACTAGCCTTCAATTCTATTTAGACAGATTCCAGTCCTTCCAGAATTCCATTCCTTGACAGATTCCATTCCAGGAATAAACATTCTGTAAACCAAACGCCGCCTAAGATCTTAACTTTTCACAAATCTACATAAGAAATACAATATTACCGGTTGATGGCTTCAAGAAAGTTGAGCACATTTGGACTTTGCCGCTCACCAAGCAACTGCAGAAAACAGATTTCCTGCTGAGTAATGTGATTTTAAAACCTTTATGTAGTGACCATAAATGGAGTGCTAGCTTACTCTTCTACATGAGTGAACTATTTCTGTTTCTGGAATAATAGCTCCTCCACGAACTTCCTGCCATTTTATCGATACATATAATCATCAAATCAATCTAGTTTTGAAGATTCAATAACAAAATCAATGCCGCTAACTATAAGTGGATATACACCTTGCTGAAATAACGGATGAGCAATAACTCCTTTACTAGACCACACATCCCGTAATAATAAAGTATGTTTCCCATGAGCTGCAAGCAGAAACAAGAACCGATTAGGTTGAAGGAGAGTATTCCTCATTCTCCGGTACATGAAGAATAGAATATCAAATTTTTAACCTTGTTGCACAACCATTCCGTCCACGAAGGTGCTTTGCAAAGAGGAGAAACAAGTATGAGACCAAGCACAAGTCGTGAATATTTTAGCTGTTAGCCAAAAGATGAAAAGAGACTCATCAAAAGCAAATTCAAATTTTATGTTTCGAGCAATAAACAAAGGATTTGGCTTACAGCAAACAGGGTGAGTACGTATGCACCAGCTGTTACTCCCATACACATAACTGCACCAAGTCTGCAAGAGCAATTCATGAGAAAAGCCGGAAAATTTCCTGTATATTCGAATTCCTAAGGATAATCTATAGATACAAAGGAGATATCTGAAAGGGGGAATACTTAAAAGGCTATTAGCAAGTTCTTAGATAGAAGCACTCTGATTATTTGCAATAGAACTAAAAATTTACCCAAAATAGTCAATAACCTCAGCAACCTGATCAGCTAAGTCATCAACGGATAACACAGGATCGTAATAGGACATTGCAGCAGCTCCCAACTGCAAAAGCTCTTGAGGATGCACCATATAAGATAGGATGCATTTGAAGATGTATGAAAATGCTTATTACAGAAAAGTTATGAAAATAAAGTGAAGTTACTGATCACGGACCTGATGGCCAGGGGGGCTAATATGGTATATGCAGAAATTATGAATCAGCATAGAAAATGCTTCCGGGCATAAGAAAAGACCTTGGAAACATGACACATCTGTACAAAACGGCCAAAAATAACATCAGCGGTGATGAAAGAAGTTTTTCGTTCATTTGGCTTGCTTCAATGCCAGTTTTTCACCAAATCATGCAAATCTTATTTCACCCATGTGCACGGTATGAACTATGCAGGCGAAAGGATTAGCTCAAAGCAAGCACGATCACTTTTTTCTAACTTTATCACATTTAGCAAAAGAAGTGTACTGTTATAACAGTTTCAAAATATTCAAACAACTTTGATCTAAGAATGAAGAGAGGTTGCTTAATATATAATAAATTGATAAAGTGGCTTGCATTGATTCAAAATGAGCTGTTTGAGTTCGGATCTTTGCAGGTTACAAGTAGAAGGAAAAAGTAATATCACTTACGATTTAAAGCTAAATCAGGATATGTAACTAGAGCCGGCTTGTCCTGGTCCCCAAAGATTGCAACGGAAACAAATCCATTGGAAGTTTTTACAAGGTGCTCCTGAATTACATTACAAAAGGTATTAATCAACAAATCCAAAAATGAGAACATAATGAAGATAAATTCATTTTCGATGATATCCCTAGTTTCATCTGCAGCCTTATTGAATGTAACGTGTTTACAAAAATGCCACCTATAACTCTCTCCCTAAAACTAGACTGAGTAATGACCAAAGGTCCCCTGAAGTCCTGAACCTTATCAAATACTAAAACATGTCTTGCGAGTCGACAAATCTGTTTTATAATCTTGTGCCCCTATGGTTTACTTTGCTCTAGAGCCTTGCATTAGAATTATTAATTACAAATAATTCTTGAACCAACACAAAAGATTTTGTAATATCTTTACCGAGAGATCTATTGTGAGAAATCCTGAAAAAGATAAGGAAACCTACAAGGCAAAATCAATCATGGTATAAGTATTTATATCTGCACTGATGTGTTCTAAAGATATAGATTTAGATGCAATGAGATTAGAAAATGTCTTTCCATCTGAAAACTGAACATTATAAATGATAGTCATGTTCCACTTTCTTGATGTCAACTATATGCTTAATTGCTTACATGAATCCTTCTTTGACTTGTTAATTATTGCATTTATAACCAGTTTTCTAACAATCAAATGATTGGAGGGCTGGGATTAGATGTATAAAGAGAAAACTTAATTAAATTAAATAATAAATACACCTTCCAAAGAAAATGATGAAATCACAGATAGTAAACAATAAGTTAAAGAATGAACTTTTAAAAAACGATTTCTTGCATCATTAAACATTTACCTACCGTTTACTTAGATTTTACTGAACCACTGAAAAGCAAACTTAACCAAAAAGAAAGCAAATCCTCTTAAGTGGAATAGAAACTTCTGATAATTACAAGTAGATTACACTTCAACGTCTCCATAAAATTAAACACTACACATATTATAGATGAAGAAACCAATTGTTCCTTTACAGTTGGTCGTCAATCAGACATAAACGGGAATCCAAATCAATAATGATTAATAAACAACGCATTTAAGAACAAAAAGTATATACATAAAACTAAGACGATATTCTATAATAAACAATCAGGATTTGATTCCTTCCTTTAAACACATTTTTAGCTTCATTTTATAGACGAAGAATCCAAAGCAAAACGATGAATCGAATATAAATTGAAACGTATACATATCTTAATTAATCGATCAATCCATGAATATATTGCTAGTATCTGAAGATTAGTCAATGATTATCGCATAAAATCATTAAAGAACTCAGACAAAAATAGATATACACAGACAAATGTACATTCCTCAAGTTAAACATAAACATTCAATCTCGTTATACATATGTATAAAAATGGTGGTTTAATCTGCAAACCTTTCCGGCAAGAGAGCTCGTTTCCATGTCAATGGAGACAGAATCGCTTGAATCCGCCATTTTCTCTCTCTCTCTCCCTTCTCGTTCAACAAAAACCTCGCCCTATTTTCTCAAATTTGAGAAAGATTGGATTCGGCATCCATGGGTTTATATAGAAATCTGCGTTTTTCTCTCTCTATATATCTGTATCTATATATAAGCAAGATATATCTACACATATATATAAATATAGATACATGGGTCGGGTGTATATATTATATAGTTATAAGATATCAGTTTTGGCCACACAAGTTTTCAGTTTTCTCAATTTGACCACGATAGTTTAACCGTTTGTTCATTAAGAACCTCGCTTCTTTTCGACATAATAGACCTTTTAGGATTGTCATTTATCAATGCACATAAATTTTGTATATCCATTTCAATTTTACTAGAATTGTACCCACAGAATGTGACAATAGATATTTAATATATACTAATATTAGTTTATTACGTACATATTTTTAATAAAAAATTAGTTATATATTTATATATATATATATATACACACACTAAAAATCAAAACATAAAAATAATAATTATTTAAGAATTTTAAGAATAATATATTTATTTGTCATGACTATTAATTTTCTATTTTTATAAATAAATATGAATATTTTACATATGTGTAGGCACATAATGATCTCCTTTATTATATAATAGTTTATATACTCGTGTATTATGCTAATATTTTTAATATATTGTTGTTTATATAATAAAATATAATAAACTAAAAGGTAAATATGAAAATATTATTATTTTAAAACAAAAGTATACAAATTTGATATTATTATTTATCCAATCATAACCAATTTATTTTTTTTAAATTCTAGATATAGATGAATAGTAATTATTTTTATAATTTAAATTTTATTATATAATAATTAATAAGTTATTAGAGTCCTAGATTTCTTTGGATTTGATTTGATTTAAATTTAAAAATAGATTACACGTGAGTTCGCGATAAATAAGTATATTACTCCTTTATTAGTATTTATTATTTTATATTGTAGATAGATATCATTATCAAGTTCTTTTAATTATAATTTTAAATAAAACAATTTTTATTATTATATATAATATATATGCTCGATAAATTATATTTCCTAAGCTCTTATATTTTGTTAATGGGTTGATAATTAATATTATTAAGCTAGGATTGATGATCATACTTTGATGAATAATATTTTTTTTTTAGAATTTTTTTATAATTGCTAAAATATAGATTCAAGCTGGTAAAGAAATTTGCTTTTTTAAAAAATATATATATTAAAAATAGATGTTTTATTATATAGTAAATATAATTTATAAAGATATTTGATGCAAAAAGCTTATTGTATATAATAATTATAATCTTCCAACTATATCAAATTAACTAACATAGACTAACAATTTAAGATACATTGATGAATAAAAAAATAATGTAACAAACTTTGAATCTTTCTAATGCTAACCGTTTTCGTGAAAGTCTCAATTGAGCTAATTGGAGGAATATAAAATAATCATATAAACATGTTGTTGACGGTGCAGATAGAAAAAAATATGGCATATAATCATCTTGACCGATGAAATTAAGTCAAATTTTAATACCAGCCGTTTAAAATGTTAATAGTGTTAAGATGACGCTAAAGTTGGGGTCAACTCCCATTGTAGACAAAAATATAAATTTAAAAGTAAGATTAGATGAGTGTATTATTGATGCTTATCTTTCTCATGATTTTTGATTTTCGGTTATCAAATTTCAATGTTCGTAAATAATAAATATATAATATAATTGCATAATAATAAATATACCAATAAGTAATAATATTCATATTTAACTTTGTAGACCCAAATTTGTAATAACTATAATAAATTATAGAATAAATATACAAGTATCAAATTATAAATAGATCAAACTAAAATTTTAATTATTAATCATTAGTTTTAAAATTTTTAATTACCACAGTTAATTTACTATTTTTTAAAACATATTTAAATGTCATTAACTCTTTACATCATGACAAACGGAAGTTATACGCAATGATCAAAATGATCATTTAGAAGGTTTAATTATCAAATTTCATTAAATTAATAAGATTTAGAAACCAAAATTATCTATTGTTTTTGCCAATGAGTAAATATGATTGATCACCATCGTTGGATCATGGCCCACAATAAAATGAATTACAAAAAAATTATAAAGTTTTTAAATGGTACAACTCGGATAATACACGGGTAAAATATTATTGTATATGATTATAGTAATACGAGTTATATATAGTTTATCTTTTTATTTGAACACGTAACTAATGTATACACTGACATGTTCATCTATTTTCATTGAAAGCGACCCACAAATAGTTTTATTTTGTTGAAAAGAAATAAGAATTGCATTATGATCGATCATCAATAGTTCATATTGTTTTCTCATTTTGTGTCGCTTTGTTTGTTATAAATCAATCATTTCTACCTTCTCATTATTTGTCAAAGTGTTTCTTGCCGTTCTTTCTCATCTTTGTATTTAAGCATTGTAGTTTTAATTGTCTTATGTTTATCTTGGTATTTTGTACATATTTTGATGTATATTTTTTCTTTTAAATTTCTAAATTGATGGGAATTCTAAAATCCCAAAAAATGTTTCATTCTTGTTGGTAAATGGTAAATTAAGAAAAATTACTTCATGACTTTAATGATATTGTTTTTTTTTTTAATCAAAGGGCAAAAAGGTAACCTATTTTTTTGAAGGCCTCTATATTGTGTGTGTATGGTTGGGCTGCAAAAAACATAAATTTAGTGCAAAACTGTAGAACTATATATTCAATGTTGAATAATTAAATCTATAATGTTTATTTGATTTTGAATATATAAAATTCAGAGAATTCAATATAAAATATTCATTGTTGAATATTAAAAAAAATTAAAAATATAAAATCATCGTTCACGTTCTGAATAGTATAAAATTATTGTTTTTATTGTATAATTTTTTTGTCATGAGAATTAATAATTCTTATCTTATTTAATTTTAAAATTGGTTCTGTGATCTGCACCAAATTTAGATTCTGCAATGATTATATATATATATATATATATATATATATATATATATATATATATATATATATATATATATATATATGGGAGGGTTCTTTTAAGAACCTTAAATAATGTGGGAACCTAAGAACTAATCTCATCCATTGATTTCATGAAATCAATGGCTTAGATGTAAGATGACATTTTTGAAATTAAGAAGGCTTTAGGAGTTTTTTTTGTTGGTAAAATGGGTGGGTAAGGGGTATATTGGGGATAACATTGAAAAAGGAACTGCACGTTTTTCCACACACAATTAATTCTCTTCTTCCTTTTTTTTTTTCTCCAAAAAAAAAAACCACCAGAGTTTTTCTCTTCATCCTTTTTTTCTATGAATAATATACAACTTTATATGTAGATTAAAATATATTCTATGGAGTCAACATAATATTCTATGGTGAATATACAACTGACATCCGCTCGTCGTAAAGCGTTCAAAAATAATTTATAAAAACACCAATCACCTTAACTTATAGCTAGGGTAAGTGGGATCGTCTCCTCAGGGAGCATGTGGTTATCAATATTATTCTACGATAGTTATTAACTAATTAATAAAAACTATTTACTAAACTAATTGAAGAAAGGAAGCGATTGAGATTAACTTTGGAAAATTAATTATAGCTTTAGGAAAACTTAAAGAATGGAGTAAGAACACCAACGACTTCAGATTTAGGGTTTGGGTGGAATTATGGATTATCGACATAGGGTTGCTAATAACTTAATTATTTATTGATCCGTTTATTTATCTTTGTAACCTAACCACATAGACATAGTTATGACAATCACATCTATCGCAATCCGTATTTTGGGCACGAATCGTGTCATGTTCACAGTCCGTCTTAACTCCTAATCTAATGAGCTCGGCACGGCATGTAACACGGCTACGACGCGTCTTACGATAAAGATATATATAGAAGCGAACGGAACAACATCTTTAAATAATAATCACACAGAAAACTAAATAAAAAGTATCGTTCGTTACAATAATGCATCAACGGAAAACATAAATACTTAGCTAACAAACAAACCCTTGAATGATAATGTTATGATCATCAACCACCGCGTACGAAACATTGAACTTGTCAGGAACAAGTTTCGTAGTTGATGGATTGATGGGGGGAAGATGGAGCGTAGAAGGAACCAAACCCCCAACCCTTCGCCGTTGGTTTCGCGCAGACTACATCGCGATGGATGAATCTGGACTTTTCTTCCTCTTTTCTCTTCAGTTTCTCCTCAAAAATATATGTGTTTTTTCGTCTGGAAGCTTGTCATATATATAGGCAGCTCTGAAAAACCCTAAAAATCACGAAATTAATATTTTATGGGTTGGGTGCAGGCCTGCGCCCCGCCCTGCGCTTGGGTCTAAAATCGCGTATTTTGGCAGAATAAATCATTCTGTTGAGCACTCGGTTGGGGAGCAGGGCTGCGCCCCAGTCTGCGCTTGGCTTTCTATAAATCTTCTCCGATTGCGCTCAAATCTGCCAGACTTTTACTTGAGAGGATTACCTACATGCGTAATGAGTTTTATCAATAGTAGAACATTCCAAGGCACAATTTACTCATTTTAACTCCTTTTAAGATTTAACCCTTCAATTGATAAAAACAATTAAATGTAGCATTATACCAATACTTTATACATAAAATAATATCATTTAAACACTTATCATATATATATATATATATATATATAACTTTAATATGGTGCAAAGTAATTTTCATGATGTTAGATTTAATGTATACTCAACTAGGAACTTAAATATTCTTACATTTAAAATATGTTTGTGTTTGGTGATGAGTGGAATAGTGAATTAGATGATGTCAATGTTTTATATGTGTGGTTGTAGCCAAAATTTTGAAAACAAAAATAATACAATAAGTTTCCACAAAAGCTAAATGAGTATTTGATTATTCAATTATCAAAGGTAAGAATATATATTTTAAGTATTTTGTTATATAACACTAATAGTATATACATAATTACATTTAACTCTATTTATTTAATAAAATAGTCATTTGAGTTTTAATTATGCAACCAATTTTTTTGATGAGCATATGCTGTATGATACTATTCAAGTTTATAGACCAATGACAGAAGTTTTTATGTGAAGGAAATCTGCTCAACTTTTAATTAAATAGTAAAACCTCTTATATATATGTTTGATGATTATCACTCTGTATTATGATTTTTCTATACGTTAGGGCTACCTGTTAAAAATGGTAACAACTTTAAATTCTTTTAACATTTATAACAATGTCATTTATTGTTTTATCATTAATTACATCAATTTTTTTTTTTTATCATTCATAGCAAAAGTTGAAAAAATTATTGCTATAGATAATAAAAAAAATTACAAAAGTTAATGTTATTTATGATACAAATTACAAAATGATGCTATCTATACTATATATAATAAGAAAAACACTTGGAGTTTCTGGACCATTGGATGGAAATAAATCAATGGTCCAGATTAATGACAACTCATAATTATTTATGAAATGTCTCTTATACCCTTAATTAAAATCAATAATTATACATATGCCATTATTTTTAATTCATTTTCCAAATTTACCACATTACCTTAATTACATTAAATTTTGATTTTAATTTTTTCATTAATGAATTAATATTTACCTAAAGTAAATATGTGTCGTTATTATCCTTAATGATCATAGTTAAATTCAAATGTAAAAATTTGAATTTAAACGTATAAGTGTAGTAAATAAAGTTGAAAAATATTGTTAATTATTTTGCTAACAAGATTTAAAATTTAATTAATAAAACTTCAATTGTGGATATAATAAATTTTGATTGTTGATTTTCAGATATTCCATTTTTATATGTTATCATTTTCAAAATATACACCTTCACATAATTGAAATTTTTTGTTTCTTACATTGATATTTCATATTTGAAGTTAATAAAAATTAAAAGAAACATATTTTGCAAACACATATTATCTGTTTTTAATAATACAATATAATAATATTTTTTTTAATTAATATCAAACAACAAAGTATTTTTTTTATCTTTAATTTAACTAGCTTTCAATTTTTTTATTTTAATTATATATAAATTTTATAATAACTTATTTAAATATAAAAAAATATGTATTTTCTAAATCAATCCATGTAATACATGGGTTGATTAACCTATATATTATAATAAAACAAAACAATTCATGTCACATGTCACTTCTACAATACAAGAAAATTTTATTTTTCCACCTCTTTTTCCAAATTTAACACCTTAACTTAATTGCATTAAATTTGGCTTTATTTTTTTTATTAATTAATTAGTAATAAATTAGATTTTGTAACATTTAAAATTAATGTTTACCTAAAAGAAATATCTATCATTATTATCCATAATAATCATAAATATATCCAAATGTAATAATTTGAATTAGTTGTGGAAATTATTATTATTATGTATAATAAAGGAAAATATCAAATGTCACGTGTCACCTCTACGTTCACCAAAAACATAATTACAACTTATAAAAATAAAAGATAAATACAATTTAATAAAAAAAGATAAATATACTCTATTTTTTAATCTGTAAATAATAAAAAATAAACACAATTATTATTTTTGTATGTTTTTATTTTTACTCATATACATTTTATATAAATTAATTTATATAAAAATATCCACGTAATACGTGGGTTATAAACTAGTTATATATAAAAATACAAAAATTAATGTTATTAATTATTAAAAATAGTAAAATGCTGCTATAAAATAAATGATAAAAAATAATAAAACTGTTACTATTTTTAATAATTAATCCTATACGTTTGTCTTCGTTTTATATTAGTGTTGAATATGACCCTCAAAGTCAATATAAAAACAAATATTTATCAAATGTGTTAGATGATTATTGTTAATTTGTCAAATTCGTTGACAGGTAGTTAAGCAATGAGAAAAATACCATTAAAATAATATATCGTATTTAATGTTATAAAAGCAATGTTATGTCAAATAAATTAATAAAGATGTGAAATAAATAATTCTAACAGTAAAATGATAGTGGAAACAATTAATATAACATGGAAACAAATAAAAAATAAAAAACATTAAACTTTAACATGTTAGACAATGCAAACATTAAACCTTTAACATGAAAACAATTAATATAACATGAAAACAAATAAATAATTAAAGATGAAAGATATTTTTCTTAAACATGAAAACATTAATATAACATATGTATCATGATTATTATTTATTAACAAATAAAAAATAAATCAATCATGTTACATAGTAATATTATGTTCGGAAAAAATACTATATATTTATTTTCTTATTAGTGATTTTGATAAAACAATATTATAACTTTAACATGTTAGACAATGCAATTAAGCTACCCACAACCAAAACCTTCTTTAGTCTTTATCAAATTGATTAACAATTATTGTTGTTTGCCAATCTACTAAACAACTAATTAATCAATACATACATTATTTATCCTTACCTTCCATTTGGTTGCACGTAAGGGACTGATAAATGAATGAAATAGACAATGTAATGGAATTAATCATTATGATTTCATGTCATGTTTGTTTATATCATTAGAATGACATAAATTTTCATCATACGTTGTTTGGTAAGTAGAAATATTAAAAAGAAATTGAATGAAACTGAAAAAAAAACCCTTTAATTTTTAAAATTTTCATTTCATTTCCTCGAGGAAATGAAAAAAAAGCATCACACCTCAAGAAATGAAAATCAAGAAAGGTGAATAAATCATATTCCTTATGTAATGATTCATCTCATTACTTTGTCTATTACGTAAGGAAACATATGTATCCGAAATAGTCGGATATCCGAATTTCGGATACGGATTCGGATAGTATCCGAATATCCGAAAATTTAATTTTAAAAAACATTAGTATGGCTTAGTTTAAGGTATGTTGCTGAAACTAGTAACTAGTAATTACTAATTAAGTATAAACTACTAAATACTAAGCAGTAACTAGATGAATTACAAGTGAAAAATGAATGAAGTATCTATATAGAAATATCAATAACAACTAAACATAAAAACCACCAGCAACAACCTAAAAGAAAAAAAAAATCTATATAAGCAATTAAATAACTAACTAAAAAAAACAAGTAAAAAACATCTTAAAAGAAATTAACTAATTAACTCAAAAAAAAGAGAAAGAGATATATCGAGGGCTGAGAAACTAATTAACAAGTTAAGAAATTTTGAGCTTTTCTTTTCTTTAACAAATTAAACTCATATGCAAGCAACACCCATGGCTGAACTGCGCAAACACCGCTCAAAATCGAGGAGAAAAGAGAATAGAAAGAGTGCGTTGGCGTTGTGCGGTGGCCAGTGGTGGCATCGTGCGACTGCGACGGGCGGCGGCAAGTGAAGACAACGGCCAGATCGATGTGGATGCAGCAACCGCCAATCAGATCGAGTGAAGACAGCAGCGCCGGAGCAGGCCCGCAGTGGTCGAGTACTAGTGGAGACGTGGAGTGGCCGGTGAGATCAAGAATGGTGTAAATGTGTAATGGTGACTATGAGTGAAAAAGATAAAAAGCAGGTAGGGTTTTGCTTTATGTTTGTCTGTTTGTGGGCCTTTTCATCAAGAAAGAAGCAAGCCCAAAGGCCAATACATAAATCTCACATTTTTTTATAAAAATAAAAAATAAAAATCGGATATTCGGATAATCCGAATATCCGAAAAATCATGAATTTGCTATCCGAATCCGAATTCGAATTTTCGGATCCGAAATTCGGATTATCCGAAAATTCGGATAATTTCGGATCGGATTTTCGGATCGGATGCTCGGATTCAGATATTTTTGAACAGCCCTAGGTGTGTTTTATTACCCCATATAATTATTTCTTATTAAAACTTTGTGTGGTGTGTAGCGAGTATTGGTTGTGTGCATTTTATAAAAAAATAAAACATCAGTGGCCATGTTGGAAAAACTAAAAAAGTTAGTGGCCAAAATGCAAATTGTTATAATTGAATTCTTTCTCTCGGCTTAAATAAATCATGGTTAGAGCAACCCACTGAGTCACCGACGCTTTCTAAAATTTGAATGGGTTTAATTGGTCCAGCTCACGAGTGGGAATGGCCCACCACTCTCTCTCTCTCTCAACAACCGAGACAAGGAGGACTAATTAACCCGATACTATGGTTAAGTAATCTAACCAGAGTTAGAGACCGACAGATTTTCAGTTGATATTCCGGAATTGCCCTTCTTCCCCATCACAATTGACAGCTGACAACATCGTGTGAGGCAAACCCCCTTCCATCCAAAAATAAAACGTGTAATTTATTTTCATATATTCTGAATTTTATTTATTTCCTATACATTTTTAAAAACATATATGGTTTTGGTTATATTATTATCTTTATTTATTCGTAATTAAAAAACATTGTAAATAAAATAATTTTAATGATGACAAAAGTATTAGTTATAAGCTTATTTAAAATAATTAATCATGTACTTTAATAAATATAAAAATTATAATGGAAAAAAACAATCATAAACTTTTTCCAAAATGCTTTTGTTTTTATTGATAACAACATTTCCTTTATATAAAGATTAACATGTTTTTGATTTAACATTTAATTTTATAATTAATATTTGCTTTTTTTTTCTTTATGACTTCTTTATTTAAAAGGCAGGCTTCAAAATATTAAAAATTGTGTATGAGTAAATAACAATATGTTTACATGAAAAAATAAAAGAAGTACAATTTATAATGCAAATTAAATTTAGCTGAATTAAACAAATATATTGTTAATGCAAATTCAATGAATGCATATGTTGGTGAAAATTGATGATTTAACTTGTATTGAGTAATTATATGTCTCTACCAATGTGACATACCACTTTAATTAGATTTAGAATTGTTTACGATTAGAATTAAAATTGTTTATATATAAATGTAAAGATCCAGACACCTAAACTATTTAACTCGATTTACCCAGATTATTAAACTCATTTAACCATTTAAACTATTTTGTAGCGGATTCCATTTTTAATACTAAAACCGAATAAATCGTTTAACCCGAACAGAGTAACTCGATACTTATTTAACCCAAATCGATTAATCGTCCATTTATTTGGTTGGGGTTCGGCCATATAACTCACACTCTCAAACCCGAATAACCCGAACCGAATAATTAAATACTCATTTAATCCGTTCGAATAGCATCACTAATTCAAACATTTGTTAGGGAACAACTTTCCTTTTTTTGTGTAGAAATGATATTGAGCAAACATTCATAGATGTGCGTTTAAACACGTTTTTACTGGTGAATAGCTTGCGAACAATTTACTAGGTTTGTTTAAAACAAATAGTGGCGAGATTTAAAAAGTACACTTAGAAGGATCCAAATAATTATACATCATATTTTGAGTTTTTTAAAGGATCAAAATGTTAAATCGACTAAAACTTCATTATCTAAACAAGTTTTCACTTTCCCCAGAAACCCTTGTTTTATTCTGAATACTATAAATTGAAAACTGAAATTAAAAATTGACTAGTTGTCGCTAACTAAATGCAACCTAAGATTTTTATCAACTATTTGTAAATTAATAATTATTAAATGACATTGATATATATATTTTTATTACGATATGATTATTGAAGTAAATATGTTAAATATATTTTGAGAAACGTAATGACTCGTAAGATTATACAAAAATGTAATATTATAAAATGGAATATAACACGTAACAAAGGTTATGATGTTGTTGATACAACACTTATAAAGAAAGCGATATAAAGCATCACTTGAACATCTCATCAAATCATCAATTCTAAGAGAAAGGAAGACAACCCATTTAAATTATTATTATTACTATTGTTTCTTAAAATATTTAAAAAAATAAAGTTAATATGATTTTACTAGATTTCCTAAATAGCATTTAAAAGGATGAAATAATAAAAACTATAAACTTTCAATACAACGAGATACATATAACAATGTGTAAAAACTAAATAGTCGTACTAAAACAAATATAGAGGTGATTTGTATACAAAATTTTTTTTTTCATACACAACAATTTCATATAAAATGATTATCTTATCATTACTAGTTTTTTTATCTTAAAAGTATTCAAGAATCACTTTTAATGCATGATAGTCACTTCATTGTGATATTATTGTGTATGAAGAAACTTTTTTTTTTTTTGTGTAAATCATTTTCCTAATATCTTACTATGACAAAAAAACTTATTTGTATAAAACGGTCAACGGCTTGTATCTTGCTATAAATTTTTTAAATTGTTAAAAGACAAATAACTAGTAGATCATAACTCGTATCATTTTTTTACTAAAAACTTATACAAATGTTAAAACATATATTAATTTTTCCATATCTAACATGATTTGCTTAAATGATTACCGTTTACTTAGAATTATTAAAACTAATCTATCTATATACTTAATAATAATTGAAAACATATATTGTGTAACTTTCATAATATTTCATTCGTTATTTTTAAAATAAAATGCCAAAGAAATACAGTGTATTAATATTTCAAATAAAATGTAATCTAAACAAAGTATCATCAATCTAATATGTATAAAATCAAATCCAAGTTATCTTAATCTAAACTAGTATCAGTTAAAAAATAATGTTAAAAATAAAAAGTTTTAAATTATCTTAATCAAAATGGAATTCGTTATTTTTAAATTTTGGAATAAAAAAAGTTAGGTGCATTTCATCTAAAATAAAATAAACAAACAAATATAATTCATCATCTTTGAAACTTTAAAATAAGTTATATGATAAAGGTGAACATTATATGTGTGTGCAGCTTCCACGTTTCACCAAAATGACAATTTATATTCTCTTTTACTATATGCTACTTTATTTACCTGCATATTACGCGGATATTTTTAATATATATAAAATATAATAAATTAAAATGTAAAAATATAAATATTATCTTCTAAACAAAAATATATAAGAGTGATATTTATAATATTATATTATAATTAAATAACTTATTAGAGTTTTAGATTTTGTTTGATTTGATTTGAAATAGAAAGATATTTTATTAGATTTGGATAGATTTGGTTTAATTTTTTTTTATAAATAAACTATAAACTAGTTTATAACCCACGTATTACGTGCATATTTTTAATTAAATTTATTTATATAAAATGTATATGAGTAAAAATAAAAACACCAAAAATAATACTTGTGTTTATTTTTTATTATTTACAAATTAAAAAATAGAGTATATTTATCTTTTCTAAAAATATTATTGTATATAATTTTTATTTTTTATAAGTTGTAATTAATATTTTGGTGAACGTAAAGGTCACACATGACATTTGATGTTTTCCTTTATTATACAACATAATAATAATTTTCACAACTAATTCAAATTTTTACATTTGGATCTAATTATGATTATTATGGATAATAATATAGATATTTATTTTAGATAAACATTAATTTTAAATGTTACAAAATCTAATTTATTACTAATTAATTGATGAAAAAAAATAAAGTCAAAACTAATGCAATTAAGTTAAGGTGTTAAATTTAGAAAAAGATGTGGAAAAATAAAATTTTATTGTATTGTAGAAGTGACATATGACATTAATTGTTTTGTTTTATTATAATATATAGGTTAATCAACCCATGTATTACATGAGTTGATTTAGAAAATACATATTTTTTATATTTTATTAAATTATTATAAAATTTATATTTAATTAAAATAAAAAAAAATTGAAAGCTAGTTAAATTAAAGATAAAAAAATACTTAGTTGTTTGATATTAAATAAAAAAATATTATTATACTGTATTATTAAAAACAGATAATATGTGTTTGCAAAAAATGTTTCTTTTAATTTTTATTAACTTCAAATATGAAATATCAATGTAAGAAATAAAAAAACTTCAATTATGTGAATGTGTATATATTTTAAAAATGATAAAATATAAAATTAGAATATTTGAAAATCAACAATCAAAATTTATCATATTCACAATTGAAGTTTTATCAATTAAATTTTAAATGTTGTTAGCAAAATAATTAACAAAAATTTTTAACTTTATTTACTACACTTCTACATTTAAATCTAAATTTTTGAATTTGAATTTAACTATGATCATTAAGGATAATAATGACACATATTTATTTTAGGTAAATATTAATTTAATATTAATTCATTAATGAAAAATTAAAATCAAAATTTAATGTAATTAAGTTAAGGTAGTAAATTTGGAAAATGAATTAAAAAAATGGCATAGGTATAATTATTGATTTTAATTAAGGGTATAAGAGACATTTCATAAATAATTATGAGTTGTCATTAATCTGGACCATTGGTTTCTTTCCATCAAATGGTCCAGAAACTCCAAGTTGTTTTGTATCATATATAGTATAGATGTCACGTTTCGATTCATGATAATGACACGTGTTTCACAAAAAAAAGAGTATAATTACTCTTTTATTAATATTTATTATATATATATATATATATATGTGTGTGTGTGTGTGTGTGTGTGTGTGTGTGTGTGTGTGTAACAATGTCTTATATTTCTTATATAAATTAAAAGTGGTGTATGTTGATTTTGAATTTATAAATAATTTATTAAAAATAATCATGTAGTGCATAGGTTAATAAACTAGTATTGTATAAATAATTCTCATTCTTTAATATTAATAAATTATTAATGAATTATAAAAGACATAACAACAAAGTCGGAACTAACTTACGCATCCAAGAAGCCTTTTAATCCTTTTTCAATTAAGTAAAATGATCTCTCATACTCTTCACATGCTTCTTTCCCCTCTAATATAAAATTTTAAGAAAAATAACACAATAAAAAATCAATCAATATTACATTTCTATTCTTTTAATTATTATATAAGAATGCTAGCAAATGTTTTTAACTATAAATTAAGAAAAATAATTAAATGAATTCAGATTAATATACTACGTACGTACGATAAATTCTTGATGAATAAATATACAGTTTTTTAATTAGTCAAATGTATTTTTTTTAATTAATAAAAATAAAAACATCACCATTATTTTTTATTTCGAGACGGCCGAAAATAATATTTGATTCCAAATACAAATGTTGAAAGTCAAAATACTCAAATCTAAGGCCCTGAGTTTCTGAAATGATCCAGAAGTCGGTCCAGGTCAGGTCCATGGCCCATTTAGCCCAAAAGCGAAACAGTCTATAATAGACGATGAAGCCCGTAATCCGACGAATGGTTGTATACAGGTCAACTCTCAGTCCACGATATTAACAATGATCGGTTTGGTTTTCTTGTTTTATTGTGAAAGTCGTGAAAAACCGGACCAAAAAATAACCGAACTAGGACATCCGATTCTCAATTTTGCTTTTGTAATTTTCAGTTTTCAGTCCGGTCCGTTCTAGCCTTAGACAGATGCACACTCATAAGTCTATAATCAGTGACGGACCCAGGATCCAGTGTCGCCGGTTGCACAGTCTGCGACAACTTATGTCATTCTATAGGTTCGATACGGTCGGACCAACAATATGCAATAGAGATATACAAATTGTCAAATAAAATATTAGAGCAAATCATAACCCTAAATCCTAAAAGCTAGCAAGATTTAAAGCCCTAGAAATGTAGAATTTATCCAAGAAATTATAAATATACCGAAAAGAGTTACGTATGGAGGTGAAAAGGGAAAACAT
This sequence comes from Centrapalus pauciflorus, assembly GCA_020465985.1. Classification (NCBI taxonomy): domain Eukaryota; kingdom Viridiplantae; phylum Streptophyta; class Magnoliopsida; order Asterales; family Asteraceae; genus Centrapalus; species Centrapalus pauciflorus. Next base: position 174,702 of record JAANYP010004891.1, on the reverse strand, counting down.
ATTAATTTTTTTTGACAAGAGGGTTGGATTCTGGTGTTCGGTGTGGCTAATAAAACTTAAAAGGTGGACGAATAAAATAGTAAATATACTACAAATTTAATTGTTTTGTTAATATCATAGATTTTATTTTGTAAACTTATTAAAAATTTTCAAATTTTAGAAATATACGAGTTACACACTTCAATTTCGCCGGTTGCACAATAGAAATTTTAAAAAAAAAACATTATGTAACATGATTATTAGCTCAGGGACCGGTTGCCCGTGCTACGATGCTACCAGCCCAAAACACTTGGGTCCGTCCCTGTCTATAATCCTAATTAGTTATGCCGAGTTTAAACGTGACTCGGTTCATATTTTCTATTGTAATTATTATTTACTTCCTTTTTTCTCTAACTAGTTTATTACCCGCGTATTACGCGGATATTTTTAATATTTATAAAATATAATAAATAAAAAGATAAAGATATAAATATTATTTTTTAAACAAAAGAATGTAAGGTGATATTATTATTTATTATGACCTATTAATTCTTTATATTCCTATATATATATGAAGAGTAATTATTTTCTTATATATATTTTTTAAACTTTTATTATATTATCATATAATTAATAAGTTAGTAGATTATTAGATTTTGTTTGATTTAATTTGATTTAAATTTAAAAGTGGATTATATTAGATTTGGATAGATTTAATTAATAAGTTAGTAGAATATTAGATTTTGTTTGATTCTATTTGATTTGATTTGAATTTAAAAGTGGATTGTAATAGATTTGGATAGCTTTGATTTAAATTTCTTTATTCTTTTTAAAATCTATAACTGCCACGTGTCGAATAATGGTGACGACACGTGGCTTCACCAGAAATGAGTATAGTTACTCTTTTAATAGTATAGATAGATTTTATTAGTTAAGATGTGTTATCATGTTGCCTTTGACTTTTTAATTTTTCAGACAAATATTTGAGGTGTATTTTTAGTAAGAAAGTGTTAGCTATTTATATAAACAAAACATTGTTTAATGAAAAGCTAAATTCATATATGTAACACCAAAACGATGTGCTAACAAAGTTGGTCCTATAAAATGTTGTTATTACCTTGCCTTTGGACTCGTATTTTGTTCGTACACAATCAACCATACATTGCCCTCGGAAAAAACTAGTGATGACTGCCATGAATGCAGCCTTCGAGGACGTGCCTCTAACGCAGAGACTACAAGTGACGAACAACTTAAGGATAACAAGTGGTTGTTTTACTGTCTTGTTCCGTTGGCATGTTCAACCGATATTATGAATGAATGAAATCAGTTGATGGAACGTAGTCATGGCCAGACACCATTGTGTTCGCGCCGACGATCCAACAAAGAAGCGAAGTAGTGGTCTTTTTCTTTCCATTACGAATGACACCCAATGTGAAACAAACTGTTGTAGACTATCTCACATTAACTAACCGACATGATATTCATATAGGACAAGTTGTTATTTGTCACTAATAAACAAAATTCATATGGTTTTTAAGTTATAATTATTTATCTCAACTCATAAATTAAAAGAAAAAAGCAATTGGGACAAGTAATTGTAAGCATTGTAGCTCTCTGTTGATTTTCTTTTTCAATATAGGTATAAGATCATTTACCCAACTAGTTAGTTATATGAACCAAGTATGGTTTTATTCATAGATGGTGTTTGGTTTTGTGTTATGGTGAAAATTATTGGATTATTACGTTACAATAACGTAAATAATTGGTTTATAGTATTTGGATTGTATTCATTAATAAGTCATTATTTGCGTTTAAAATTAATCCTACAACGTTTTTCATAAGTTCAAAAATGTTGCTTATTTGTTTAATAAGTGATTATTTGGTCATTTTACAAATTAAAACGTAAATCCAAAAACTTTAAAAACTTATTATTTGATAATTGTGATAGCAAACAGTAGAAGTTAGATCAAACACTAAAACTTCTGAAAACACTTTTTGTTACAAATATTATCTGATTATTAGTTTTCAAAATGTTGCAATACATTTTCAAACGCAAATCTAATTTAAGTGTGACAATTTCGGCACATTCAAACAAACTGGTCAAACAGATGGACGATCAAAAGTCATAAATTTGAAATATTTTTCGAAAAACAATTTGTTTAATACACCCGTTTTATAAATTTTCATTTAAAAAAGATATACTACGGATCAATTTAATCGTCCCGTCTGTTTGGCCCGTTGGATCAAAATTGCATCTCGTCCAAACACCCTCATAGAGTCATAGTACATAGGCTTGAACTATAATACCTTATAAAACTTAAAAGAAAGGATCTTTAAATGAAGTCTCTGGTTAACAAATAAAAATACCGAAATAACAACTTGAATATTTGTCACTAACAGAAACAAGGCTTCTTAAAACAAAGGAATTGGCATGTAGCAAGAGATATGTAATTGTGGATCAAACAAGGCTTATAAAATAAGTATTGACAGAATAGCTAGACACATAAAAAAAAATTAATTTGATATGTGTCATTAGGTCTAGCATGCGTCGAGAAAAGTCGGGATGGTATGCCTGCGAGCTTCTATCCTAGGTGGCAAGGCCGAACATGACCTTAACCGATATAGATGCATCATCCCTTATGCATTTTTTATACACACAAGAAAGTTTATGCATAACATAAAAAATTAGTGAGCTCGTGTGTATTTTGGGTATACATGCATGTTATTTATGTCTACACAAAATTTTAGTTTGGTTTGTATATATCTATACTATATATAATAAGAAAACAATTTGGAGTTTCTGGACCATTGGATGGAAATAAATCAATGGTCCAGATTAATGACAACTCATAATTATTTATGAAATGTCTCTTATACCTTTAACTAAAATAAATAATTACACCTATGCCATATATTAATTTTTAGAAGTTACCAAATTCAACTCATAATTATTTATGAAGTTACCAAATTCAAATCATTACCTATATATGGATTATTAGGGTTATATTTTTGTCTCCAATGGGTCAAATCTATACTATATATAATAAGAAAACAACTTGGAGCTTCTGGACCATTGGATGTAAATAAATCAATGGTCCAGATTAATGACAACTCATAATTATTTATGAAATGTCTCTTATACCCTTAACTAAAATAAATAATTACACCTATGCCATATATTAATTTTTAGAAGTTACCAAATTCAACTCATAATTATTTATGAAGTTACCAAATTCAACTCATTACCAATATATGGATTATTAGGGTTATATTTTTGTCTCCAATGGGTCAAATGAGTATATTATAAAAAATTAAATTACAATTGAAACTGGTTGAAAGTCACATAAAGTGTGTTCAAGTGCATATAATATAATTTGCCAGTAATAGACATGGATATTTTATGATGTTCAAGTCCTATCTGTATTAGTGACAATTAGTGCCACAAAAATATCAAATTGACACATGACGTAAAATTAGTGACAAACAGTGCCACAAAAATATCAAAATGATAAGAAACATTGTAAAATATAATTTTACAAGTAGGGTCTATCCGAAAAAAATTATTGTAATATTAATTAAGTAACTTAATTTAATTTACCCACGTGTCCGTGGGTCATAATCTAGTTTTTTTTAATTTATGTATTGCTATCCACTCAAAACGAATTATTATAAAACATTACATACACACAAAAATAAATTAAAAGTGGTGTGTACAAAAAATAAAAATAAAAAATGACTTTTAATGCTAGTTTGTATACAAATATTTAATTTATATATTTCTCGTGTGTATGTTGTGTTCAAAAATTATAATCTAACAATGGTGCCGAACTAAGTTTCTCGTACGTATGTGTTTATGTCCATATTTCCACTTATGATTATAGGGATAATTGCGCAAAAACTCTTCAACTTGTCAGTTTTTTATGATTAAAATCCCATACTATTTTTCGTTGCATAGAAAACCCCGAACTAACTGATTTCTATCAACGGGTAACCGGTTGAAACCGGTTATTAATCCTACATGGACCGGTAAATAACCTACGTAGAATAAATTTTAATTGTTGAAACCGGTTGTCAAGTATTACACATCATTTAAAACCCCGATGATAATTTTTAAACGGGATCACATCATCAACGGGGGTTTAAATGATGTGTGATACTTGACAATCAGTTTCAACAATTAAAATTTATTCAACGTAGGTTATTACCGGTCCACGTAGGATTAATAACCGGTTTCAACCGGTTATCTGTTGATAAAATATTGATTTACTGATTTTTAGTTAGCTCGGAGTTTTCTATGCAACGAAAAATAGATTGAGGTTTTAATCACAAAAAACTGACAATTTGAGGGTTTTTTGCGCAATTAACCCATGATTATAATCTTTTAATAAGTGGTTTCTGTTTGATCCATTATTCCATAATCAACATATATATGTTCTCTTAATTAAATTGTTTATTTGATTTGGTATAAATATATAAACAATAATCACAATGTTCTTATATAATAAAGCTTTAAACTATTATTAGTCATGAACATAATAAAAACTAAAATAAAATTACGTTATTTTTAGATAATTAAAAATATATTAGAGACAATATAAATAATAAACATACTAAAAAATAAGATGGAGTAAACAACTATCTTTTAAGAATTATTGTCTTGATTACGTCATTGATGGTATCAAGGTTACTAATGCTACACTTTTAGAATTCCCCGATTAGTAGCAGTGGTTGTGCCTATGGGAGCGGTGACAACAATGGTTACGGTGGTGGTGGCGGTGACGATTGATGTGATTGTAGATCGGTGTGGTGTAGTTTAGATACCGATTAAATGGATGTACCCCATATTGGTCATGGATCGATCCATGTATGAACCCACTTAAATGGATCGGTCTGTTTGATTGTTACAAAAATTATTTGATTGTTTTTTTATTTGTTGAAGTGTATTTGTGGATCTAGATCAAATCTAATACATTGACAGGCCCACCCATACACATATAGGAAGCTAGATTGTAAACATCACGAAAAGTTGTAACACAAAAAACCCATAAAAGAAAATACATTTAAACATGTTCACATGTAAATACATCTAACACATATGTGTACAACACAAATGTCCTAATATACAACTAATATAAGATTTCAATTTGTCATAAATGATGTGCTAAGGATACAAGAAAGATTCCATGTTCAATTTATACAAATATGTGAGATTGACTCCCAACTTCATCACTTACTATTGCTTACAAGACACTCGTTACCTTTATAAGTAGTTATCATTAAAGTCCATCGGAAGGTACATCGAATGCTCATTATGTATTGTAAGGAATATAGTTTGGTTTTCTGTTGTTCTCGATTTTGAGTTGACATTGTCGTCAATTTTTCAATTTTGGGGATGACCCTAGATGTAGACATTCTCTTATTTCATCCCAACACACGACTGTTTCACACTTAAGAAAATGGAGATCAATTGAAAATATGAGGTTAAAGGAAAGAAACATATTGTTAAAACAAAAGGAGACTGAGGGGAGATGGGCATCGGTCGAGAAAAACACAAGACTTGTGTGGATGGTGTTTGGGAGAGAAACACAAGTGAAAAAATTTCTCATGTGAAACTATTAATCAAAGAGAAACTTATTGCATGACAAATTATAAAATGTGATTAAACAATATTGAATTCAACAACCATACTTATATCTCCTCCATACAACGTCCAATAAAAGAAATTTAGTTTTACAGACGATCTGTTGGTAATCCCTCAAAAGATGGTTTTATCTATGGAACCAACTAGCTAATAAAACCTTGTCAGTGATACGTATTACAGACGACCTTTACCGAGGGGCTTATTTACCATGGATCATAGACGACCTTTACCGAATGGCTTATTTATCAAGGGAGTATAAAGTTATTGGTTCTTCGTAACAATGAATATCAAACTTATTATAGATTATATTAAGTTTTAATAATGGTTAGTTAATATATGTGTGTGTATGTCTTTTTTAAAGGTAACAATTAATGATGGAGCTTTAATATGGATTATATTGATAAATAATCAATTTTTTTTCAAAAAGCAATAATTGGTCGACGGATTATCAATAGATTATTAGTAAAATTATTACCAAGAGATTACAGGCAGATTACTAAAGGATTATTACTGAGGAATTACCGATAGACTACTGATAGATTATTATCAAGTGATCACTAACGAAATATTACAACGGATTAACGATTAATTACCAAGGGAATTATTACTGACAGGTTACCGATGAAGTATTGATTTCTCACTAATTCGTCGGTAATCACTTGATAATTATTGAAATCAAAATTCGTCAAAAATCACTGTGCGAATTTTTCGTTGAAACATCCATGTGGAAGTACCATTTTCCTAGTAGTGGTTAATAAAATCAAAAGAGATTATTGTATTGTCATTTAGGCATGTAATAACAATCATTTAGATGACATTTATGTGTCGTTGAATTGAAGGAATTTAATATGACAAAAATCGAGAATGATATGATCGTGAAATATCTAAGTGGAGACTGGATTATGAAAAGAGAAGGAGTGTGAAATATGAAATGTTGAATGAATATAGATTCTCATCATCATTATCATCATCATCATCATCATCATCATCACATTGGAGTAGTTCTTAAATCCAAACCTCCTTGTTAGTTGTTTAATCCTTTAAACCAAACATTAGTATCAGCTCAGTTCATGAGGTTAAAGATATCCTAAAAATATGGGGTTCATTTCAATTTTAAAAGGGTCTATTACGAAAAAAACCAATATTTTGTGAAATTTGACTATAACCTGATTATAATTGGCAAACGAGTTTATAAAAACTGAAAAATCGGGTTCCAATAGTTAAATTTCATTAAACCAAAAAGGAAAAACTAACTTGAGAACTTTTTTACAAAAAATAACACGAAGGGACGAAAGCGCAAAAACTATGAAAACATGTTGGTTTTCTTTATAATAAACTCATTTTAAAAAGCTAAAACAATGCAATAAACATATTGGTAGGGATGTGTAAAAAACAAAACCGAATAATCCATCAAATCCAAATACGGTCCAGGTTAAAAGATTAGATTAATTCGGTGTTTATTACTCTTAATTGGTTAAGGCCTAACCATTTAAACATATTCGATTTGATAGTTTGATTGTTAGTTATGGTGTTCATCGACGAACTTGAATAAACCATTTTTGTTTTTAACATGTCATACTAGTAGCAAGTCATTTTTCATCTTTACAAATAGATTTGGAAAAATTATTTTTGATGTTTTCGTTTTTCATTGCACACTTCTTATCGATCACCACTGCAACCCTACGAGTGAAGCCCATTCCATCAAAAATCAAACAAAAAACTGATTGATTAAGTTGGAAGAAACTTCGACCTATTTCTAAGAACGTAAACTACATCACAAACAATTGATTCTAAAAACATGAACTAAATAAGAAACAAAATGAATAATAAACTTTTGAAATAAAGTTGAAACCAACATCTTGTAAGACGATGAACCGTTATGATTTATTGAGTAGCTGAAACCTTTCGTTATGTGGAGCTCTTCACTACAATGATCAGCGTCCGAGATGCTTCGATCGATCATTGAGCTAAGTCGAGTCGAATATCACCAAGCTCGAGGCCTCGAGCTAGAACTCGATAATAGTACTCGAGCTTGAAACTCGACTCGAGCTCACTCAAGTCTCATTTTTCGAACTCGAGCTCGACTCAGTTAAGTACTTTGACACTTTCGAGCTCGGCTCAACTCGAATACATAAATTTATTATGTTGAAAGGTAGAATTATTATTATCAGTTCGACTTGATATGCTCGGCTTGACTTGAATATGCAATATTTTCAAACTCGAGCTCGACTCAATTAGACGAATTTAATTTATATGAGAGTGATAAATATGTAATATTTATTATGTTGAAGAGTAAAAATATAAACCTACAAACTTAGACTCGATTAAGCTCGCGAGCCTATCGAGTGAGTTATTTTTATACTCGAGTTCAACTCGATAAATACTCGAGTAGAGCTCGGCTTGATTAATAACGAGTCGATTTTGATTTTTTTTTAAATTGATGTCGAGTAGTTGATGATTGTTTTGTCTCCTTTACACCCTAATCGAAGAGGAGACGAGGGCTAGTGCGAGTAGAGAGAAAGAGGGGTGGAAAACAAAAAAGTTTGTTTATGCGATTTTCTACGAGTTAATTTTTTTATTTATATAAAAAGAATTAAAACTAAAATTTGTTAAAGTCGTTTCATTGTTTTGATGATTGACGATATGGGTATTTTGGTAATTAACATAACTCGTATCTCTTGGTTCCAAATATATAATATATATATTTTCCTCTCCAGCCAGCACCCCACCTCCCAATCCTCAAAGCATTTCTAGGGTTTTCGCAACCCTTTCTCGTCTCTTTATCCCTACAACATTCAATGGCTGAGGAACCACAGTATTCGTCTGGCGCGGACTTCGCCTCCGCCAAACGCAAGTACGATGACTCCACCACCGCGCCTCCTCCTTCATCCGCTCGTCGCCCTACTGGATTTTCCGCTCCCATCATCCCTTCACAGTCTCCTGACTCCGCCCCTGTGTACAACAGTGTTCCTCCACCCGTAGATGAGATCGAGCTCGCTAAACAGAGGGCACAAGAGATCGCTGCTCGTCTCTTCAACAACGCCGAGGCAAAGCGTCCTAAGTTTGAGAACGGTGGAGGAGGCGGCGGATTTGATTCTAATGATAGCAAGGGTTTCAGCTCTGGTCCTACGGGTTAGATTCTTTGCTCGAATCTCATGTTTATTTTGTCATTGTGGATCAGGGGTTATGATTGTGATATTTTACATTGGTAATCTTGGCTTATCTTTAACGTCACCGCATCATTTTAGTGGAATCGACCAAAAAAAATAAAAATTAAAAAGATTATTCTTAGTTAAACAATTATGTGTCGTCTAATAAATTATAAGTTGAAATAAACAGTTTAGGATCTTCCATTTTCTCACTCACAGCGACACTGCACAAGGCGGATGAAGTGTTTGGTGTCTGTTTAACATAATTCGTCAAACCTAAGAAAGGTTAATTCGGTTTGTAACCAAGGAACTTACATGCATAAAGTCCGAAAACGTCGCAATTATTCACCTTGAAAATTGATGTGAATGTTTTACATGTATTAGATAGCTACAGTATTTGAAAAGTGATGTATGTTGGTTGTTGCTGCTGAAGTTGCCATTTGGCCGAGCACTACCAATTTCTAAGTCGGAGATAGCAGGCATGATCTATAAAGCCACAAAGAGCTATTGGTCATAGATATAATTCTCAGTCGTTTTCTTTTGCACTGGCTGGTTTTCATTATTATTAAGAGTATTTGAGCTTAAATTGTTTGTCAGAAGTCCGAATCGACTGTTAGGCATATACTGAAGTTTCACATATGTTCTCCCTTTGTCTTTGTTGCTTAGCCTTTCAGTTGATTTGTCATCTCCTATTAATGGCTTACTTTTTTGGTAAATGCAGATTATGGACAGAAGTCTTTTTCAACCACTACTCCTTCTGTCCCTTCTGCTTATGGTTATGGAAGCCCAAGTAAGAAGATTGAAATACCAAATGGAAGGGTAGGTGTGATAATTGGCAAAGGTGGAGAAACTATAAAATATCTACAGCTGCAGTCTGGAGCAAAGATCCAGGTTACCAGAGACATGGATGCAGATCCACATTCACTTACCAGAGGAGTTGAGCTAACAGGTTCTTCAGAATCAATAGCCAAGGCCGAGCAGTTGATTAAGGATGTGCTTGCTGAGGTATGGTATTTCATTTTTTGGAAATCCATACCTTTTTCCATATAGCGGCTTTATGTATCATACCAGTAGAATTTACAATCCACAATATTGTAATGTGATTTGACTAGCATGTGGACATATAGATGTTCAAACTTATTGGTTTGTGACTCAGGCTGAATCTGGAGGTTCAGGCACAGTTTCCCGAAGGATGCCTGGTCAGTCAGGTGGTTCTGAACAATTTGTGATGCAAGTCCCGAACAACAAGGTATGTTATGTTTGAAGCTGTTTTAAGCTTACTGTGCATCTGTTGCGACTGCCTTAAATTTGTTCCCTTTCTTCTCTTTTAGGTTGGTCTTATTATTGGTAAAGGGGGCGAGACCATTAAAAATATGCAAGCCAGTACAGGAGCTCGTATTCAGGTCTATTCACTTTCTTTCACTACTTTTTACTTTACATTCATGGGTTTTATTTCTATATCCTCAAATCTGGCACCTTTTGACCTTACTGGTCGGTGGGTGTAATGCAAGGCATCCACATGGGGGCAAATTTTAGGCCTTTCACCAAGTTCCACATCCGAACACCACTGAGGTTTTTAACTATCTTCTAATGTCCATGTAATATACATAAAATTAAGGGGATCCATTTTCTTTGTGAAATTTAGTTCTGAGGACTTGGGAAGTGAATTTTTTGTAGCCTTTGGTTTGATGCGAGTTGTCATTTTCTAGTTTTTCAATGACAATATACTCAACGAATTGTTGAGAGGTTCCGGTATTGTATATTTTTTTTCCGATGAAGACACTCAACGAAGAACTTGATGGGATGTGCTAGAACTCCTTTAACTTTTTCCTGGAAAATGATATACATTTGTTTTCCTCGGAAATGTTAACACTGTTTTTGGATCATTGTATAAGGATGGGGCATTGGGGGAGTATCTTTTGTGCTGAAAAAATGGAAGTGGTTTTTTAATGAAGGATGGTGGAAACAACTTTTGATGAGCGTAAATTTATTAAAGGGCGGAGGTGTCAAAGTGTGGTCACTAAAATATGTATATTTGAATACATGTTCTCATTGTATTCAGACGAAATATATTCTGTAAAATTTGATTACTTTCGTATTGTTTGCATGCTAAACTTTTTGGAAGTGTCAAATACTCACTTGATGTATCCATCCAAACTGATCACAACCATAGTTGTTAGAGGCGTTTCCGAGGCTCATAAGGCCCAGCATGTGGGGCTTCTTCCCGACTAAGGCGTGCCTTGGTTACAGGCGAGTTTATGAAGGGTAGACTAGGAAACTAGCCATCATACACACATTTATTTGATACTATAACGGTTTTTATGTAACTAGGCATCATACATATGCTTTTACGCAACTAGGCCATAGTTGATACTATAAACGTCTTTATGCAACTAGCCAACTAGGCAACATGGAAAATAGCTTTTTTGATAACTATTTAAGTTGGGTAGACAACTAGACATTGTACATTTTTTATAAATTTCTAAATTTGATCTTTGTGTCGCCTCGGTGTGCCTTGAGCTTACACAACGATGATCACAACGCTATTGTAATTCGATGTTCATGTGGATCTGTACACATTTATGTAGCTTGAAAAACTAGTAATGAGTGACCCATTCTAATCTGTTGTTCTTGAGTTTTTTTAATGCAATATTGCAATGTGTTGTTTTTCTTTGATATTATATTAAAATGTCTTTTCTGTTGATATCAAATTCAATTGTAAAATGACTGTAGCTGAAAATATTTTACCAATTGTCAGGTGATACCTCTACATCTGCCTCCTGGTGATACATCAACAGAAAGAACTGTACAGATAGATGGATCTAGTGATCAGATAGAGGCTGCAAAACAGTTGGTTAATGAAGTAATCAGTGAGGTATGTGCATGTATGCATGGAGACCAAGCATCTGCTTGGTTTCAAAATCCGTATGCTAAATTGCAATTGACTTTCAGTAGAGTTTTTTCTTTCTTTTGTGAACACAGGGGATCTTTGATTTTACTTGGATATTCTACCTTGATTGCACTGATATGACAAATATGTGTATCTGATAGTTTGCATTCTTATTCTAATTGGATTTTTTTAATGAAATCTCTAGAATTAGTGCCACTTTAACAAAGCGTCTTCTAGTTGAGGGTTGTTACACTTCTGATTTCTGCCATTTATTTTATTATATGTTCTTTTCTTTATATTTTGTCTGCTGATTTTTCTAACCTTGAGCGAAAGAGCCCTTTATTAATCTGACAAGAGACAGGCGCTGTGAAATATCTTATAATTGAGACATCATATAGCACAATCCATAACTTTACAATTTACCTGGTTATTCATCGATTGCCACCACCTGCTTCTCTTCCCTATATTCCACTTGTAAAATCTGAGGTTGCAGATTCTGGTGCTGCTGCTCTTTGGAATAAACAGCTTGGTTGAGCTGACTCTTCCTGCTAAAATCCAAAGTATTCTTGTCGCGGAGTTAGCTCATGGTAGACAGCTATCTGAATTCTGATTTTAACCTTGACCTGGTTTCTTCTAATTGCAATAATACACTGGATTGATCGGTAAATGTGTGCAGATACATATTTTCATGTATCCATAATAATTAGTAGAGCCTCTTTGTATGTTGGATTGCCTCTGCAGGGCTGTTGGGACTTTGTCAAGCACACTTATGGTTTTCAGTTGTCATTCTTTAGATTGAATGCCACCAACTGATGATTTTGTTACAATGGGGTGTGACGGTGAAATATACTTGGTTATGAAATTGTGATGACGATTACCTTTGTAGGGTGTGCTATCTTTATTGGTTATATGAATATGTAGTATGGAGTGAGTCAAGTATTATAAGGTGATTGAGAATATGCATCACATAAGTATTGCAGTAATTCTTGAAAGAATGCTCAACATTGAAGGAATCTATGTTGGTCAACTGTGATAGTTATATGTACATCTTATTGCTGATATTGCTGTTAGGACCATTCTATGAGTGGTGGGTAGTTGGAGTTTTGGTGACACAACGTGAAACTGGTATGGCTCTAACCTTTTTCTAGAAGAATTGCGAATGTATTATTGCTATGGAGATTTGAGGCACGCCATTCATATGGGTTGCAAGGATATTAATTGTCAAAAAGCAGACTGCTTGTAGGTTATTTAATCATTATACTATTTTGGTAGGATGAACGTCTGGTCTATCTACCAATTATTTGAAATGGTATTTTGTAAGCCTTATAAATACTATATTTCATGTTTTCGGAATCCTTTCTATTTGGTAATAATGATACGTTGCTATCATATTCTTTTAGTGCATAATTGTCATTTCACTTGGGCACATATCTCTTAACGGAACTTGGTCCTTCTATGATTTAATAGTTGATTGAATGGATAATCAAGAATCCTTTACACTAAAAGGTATTCTAGTATTTATTATCTGACTGTAAATCAACCATTATGCCCATTTTTGTTGACTAGTTATAGATATTTGTACATGTGAATTTCACATTTAAATAATAGGATATATATGAGGTTAGTCTTGGCTTGTATTCATTTCTTCATTATACAGCCTTTTTTTCGGAAGAGCTTTGTTGTTCTTTAAATCATTTGTCCGAGTCTGCTCACACCGGCAACTTTATTTTTTTATCGTGTAAGCTCATATGGAGTAGTGATAGATATTCTAGAAGCTACTAGTTGCATCCATAATGCCCCTCTCAGTTTGCTTTCCATGGAGCTTGGTTGCATTTTCGAAAGGGTTCAGACTGTTATCTTGAAGTCCCACTCTTTATGACCACATGATACTTGCAATCATATTCATATCCATTGTTGAATTTTATCCTTTCTGGTGGTGGTTTAATAGTATGAGTTATCTTTTGTTAAACTTAACACCGTAAGTAGGCAAGTACTTTTGAGTTTAGTGATATAATCATATCATATCGATGCTTCTGTTGGTTATATACTCCTTAACCTTTTGCACTTTTAGCTCTACAATGATGATGGTCATTTTAGCAATATTTTGCGATGTCATAGCTATAGGGTTTGCCATAATATATTTTGTTCTTTGAGAAGATTGTATAGTTTTGTGTTCTGTTTTTGTATCCCATTCACTTCGAATAGGGAGAGGATGGGCTTCTGCTGGAGTAGCTCGGTAATACCACCCGACCAGTACGGTATGTAGGCACTCGAACCTGTCTTGATATAATGATATATAAATTACTGTTGTCGTGCTATTGTCTTGATCACTTGAATATATTTGTGCTAGTTGTATTTAATTTCATCACTTTTCTGCCTATATGCAATTATGCTAGTTAAATCATAAGTATTCATTACTGCATGCACGTGTTATTTTATGATGCATTATGTAAGTGTAGTTTTTTGGTTCATTTGAGATGATGATACTTGTGCAGAATCGTCTGAGAAATCCAATGGGTAGTGGTGGATACTCACAGCAAGGTTACCAAGCCCGGCCTCAGTCAAGTTGGGCACCACCTGGTCCCCAAATGCAGCAACAGGGTTATGGTTATATGCAACCAGGAGCATATCCTGGTCAAGCAAACCAGTACACCCAGCCATATGGTGGTTATCCGCGTCAACAAACCCCAGGTGGGTATGCCACTGGCTGGGACCAGTCAACAGGTGCACCAGCTCAACAAACCACACCTGGTGGCGGTGCTTATGATTACTACAACCAGCAACAAGCTCCACAAACCCAAGCACCTGGTGGTCCCACGGGCTCCACAGATGCCTCGTATGGTTACAATCAGCAAGGTTATGCTCAGGATGGTTATGGAGGTTATGGATCCGCCCCTCAGTCTGGTTATGGGCAGCAACAGCCAGGATATGATCAACAAGGTTACGGTAATGCAGCATCTGGGTATAATGTCGCTAGTGAAACCTCCGATGGGCAAAATGCTTCATATGGAGCTCAGACTGATAATGCTAATCAAGCTCCTCCACCGACATCTGCACCTCAATCTAGCTATGCTCAGCCAGGCTATGGCGTGCCACCAACATCCCAGCCAGGCTATGGGGCTCAGCCTCCTTCTGGATATGGTAGTTATGGACCACCTCAAACACAGAAACCTCCTGTTACACCGACCTATGGGCAGCAGCCTCAGCAGTCTCCAAATTCTGCTCCACAAGGTGGGTATGCCCAACCGGCTCCTTATCCTGGTGGTTATGCTCAGGCAGACGCTAGTGGGCAGCGGCCTCCGCCTACTGCATATGGCAGTGGTGGGTATGGGCAAGCAGCATATGGACAGCAGCCACAGGGATATGGAAGCTCATACGGCAGTGGTTATCCCCAGCAACCTCCTGCATATTCAGGTGATGCGGGTGCTCCAGCGGCTCAAGCTACTCAGCCTAGTGGTGGATCGGTTGCGAAAGCTTCGCCTCAGCAGAGTTGATGTTTTTGAAACAGGTAAGAATAGAAGCAGTCTGCCTTCTGTGAATTGGGTTCCAAATAGACTTGGTACTGAGACGTTGTTCTTTGATAATTGAAATTTTATTGCATATGTTTTTGTTAAGACATGTTTGATATTGCAATGCATTGGTACCTTTATATTGCTCTAAAACTGCCCAATGTCTACTACTACTAATTGTGTCATTGGTGATGTTGGCTGGCAACCATTTTTGGTTTTTGTGAGATGTTGAAAAGTAGCTTATCATTTTTTCCTAGGTGGATACCGTAGTCACGCACTAATTCCAAGATTACGTTTATCTGAAACGCATTTTATATTCCTATCAGTCCAAATAATGAGGAGGTATGTAAAGAAATTAGAGGGTGCAAGTCCAACCAGAGTGGTCTTTGTTAGCCACGGTTCAGTGGTTTACGGCCAAAAGATGGAGCCACAATACATCTGCCACGCTCCATGCACCCCTCTTTCCTCTCATGCTTCCCTTCACGGTATTTTTTTTTTTTGGTATGATGTGTTTCTATGCATTCGGTGAACAGTGGTGATCATTTATCGAGAATGGATTGTGGACTGTGGTGGTAGACTGGTAGATGTGTGTGAAATGTAAAAGGTGGTAACTTTACCGGATGAATCAAGAAAAGAAAGTGAGCTTGATTGAGGCCGATTGGAGGTTCAATTTTACATGCTTAACTCTTTATACCATTAAATAATATATAAACAAAAAAGTGGGAAAATTGAAAAACAGCCCAATCTTTTTAAAATGGTTTTGGTCTGATCAAGGTTCTAGTTGAAGTATGTACAAGTTTCATTACGATTTATAGAACATACGAATAATAGTATAACATAAAGTTTGAAAATTATAACATAAAGAGAGTACAAATTATATATAAACCATAAAAGGAAATATTATTACCCTTTATTGTTTGACTTCTACAAGTGAGGGAAGGTAGGGGTGTTCAAAAAATTTCCGAAACTGAAAAACAGATACGAAAAATGTTTTGATTTTGAGGTTAACTAAACCAGATTGTTTTATTAATTTTGGTTTGGTAAAACAAACCGGAAAAAACCTTCGGTTTCGGTTTAGGCTCACGATTTCGGTGACGAACTGTTAAATGAAAATCGAAATAAATTTAATTTTATATAATTTAACTTTTATGTCTATAAATATTAATATTTATCCCAATTCAAAACAACAAAAAGTTATAGTAGAACAATTTATTTAGAAAGATTATAAAATAGTTTTGTTGTTTCTATTAGATTTTTAAAAATAGTGTTCAATCTTTTAAAAATATTATATAGATAATTTGTAGTTTTTCTCACTTTTATTATTTGGACATTTGAAGGTTTAAGAAATTAATGTTGAAGGTTTTTAATATAAAAATTAATTAAATAAAAAAAATGGTTAATTGGTTAACCGAATAACTGAACCGAAAAAACCGGTTAACCGAATGTCATTTAACCAATTTTTCAGGTTTAGGTTCATAAAAATCTCTAACGGGTATCTCCGATTAAATCTGAAATGCAATTTCAGTTTGGTATGCACAAACATCCTGAGAGATAAGAGATTTTTAATGTTATTTTAAATTCTATGCTTAAATTTCTGTTTGGGTCAGGTTGAAAAACCGAAAACCAATGACACGAAAAACAATTTAGGGGCTTTTATTAATATTAAAATATTAACATGGGATCAAATTATATAATACCGGTTCAGGGCCAAATTGTTTTCGGGTCTTTTTTGGACCGGTCCGGATTTTGTTTGTCCCATAGTGCTCCTCCCACCCGGACGCTCAAAACCCTTCTCAATTGTCACCATACTCTCTCTTTCAGTAACTGCACCAAAAAAATTTGGAACTAGGTAAATCGATTTCATTATCTTACATCATCTTCGATTTGATTCTAATAATTTAATTGCTTAGGGTAAACGTATGTGATTTCGTTAGTAAAATATGATATAGATTGTAGAATTTCTTTTTTTGTGGAAAAAACATTGAAATTCCCTGTGAATGTGTCCTTGAAAGCTATACATTGATCTTCAATTGGTATGCTAAAGCTTCGATGTCTTTAATTCATATCCCCATGCCATTGAATAACACATGCTTAATTGGAAATTCAATTAGATACCCTACGGTGAAATCAGCTTGTATTGAATTATATGTATAATGATTTCTTTTGGTTTGTTTTACAATTCGATTAGAGAGGTCCTATTTTGGGGGTTTGGTTTAATTTTCAGTGTATATATTTTGTTTATTATTAGCAATGTATGATTATACGTGCAGATTTTAATTCAAATATTCTTTTTTAATTTAAATTTATGATTCTTGCATTTCTGATGATTCTTGACGCCATAGTTGTCAATGGGACACCATCAGATATCATGTGCATGCTCAGTGCTCAATATTGCCAATGCCATAGACATGTTGACTGATTAAGATTTAAGTCTCATGACTCATGGTATCTTGAGATGCATATATTATAACTTCCAAGTATCTGGTGAGTGGTGACTAATGTTGAATTACCCTATATAAGAATTTGTTCTAGTTTATTCTTAAATCATATTCGGTTGCTTACATGAAGTGTTTTTGAATTTTTTTTAATTGACAGTTGTTGTATGTTGTTTCTAATGGGTGATATATGTGTAGTTTATACTTTGTTTTTCGGTTGTGTTTATGTTGTATGCTCTAAGATGGCAAGATTGAATTGCGTACTTACTGGTATATGGTGTGAGTCATTAGTAGGATTGTTCTTCCCAGGGAGCCAGTGGTTAGGACGATGTAAACGATATACACACGATAAAGCACTTAAAATACAAAAACTGGCTCAACTTATGACTTTAGCTATGATAAAATGCAAAATTAGCTACTGTGCATGTTGCTGTTGAGACGACACTGTGAAAATCAGTCTTTACTCCCATGATGAATACACCTTCAAGAAACTACCTGATGATGCAGTGCTGTCATCCACTTATCCACCCAATATTAGGACAAGTCTTAAAAACACTGCTGTGAAAGTAGCTCAAAGTGTGGTTACGAGTGTGTTTCAAAGCGATGCTACATATAGAAATATAGGCTCCTAGTCTATATACTTCTAGAAAATATGAACATTGATACTATCTTTTGTATGATCTATTGATCTCTCCTATACCATCATGATATATTGTTTTAGTCTTAAAGGCACATTATAATTTCTGATTCAGAGGTATGAGAATGCTAAGCGAAAGAGTATTGTCTATTTGATAGAATTGAATGGAGAAAGTTCCTGAATAAAATAAGGCCCCATTTGGTTTGGAGGATTTAAACAACTAACAAGGGATTTGGATTTAAAAATACCCCATATATCATGTTTGGATAAAAAAAGAGGGAATCTATGTTCATTTAACATTTCATCTTCCACACTCCTCTTTTCATTATCCATTCTCCCCCTAGATATTTTACAATCCTATCATTTTTTAATACTGTCATATTGAATTCCTGCAATCCAAATAAGCACCTAAGAGGATTTGTTCGAAATTGGTGTTGAAAAAGTTACCATTTGATAAGTGTTTTTATATGGATCATCTATATGACAAAATATTACGAATTTTAGTTATTTAACAATGTGAAACAATTTTAAAAGACTTTTAGAGTTTAATCTCACATAAAGTCAGTACAACATCAATCGACTAGAAAATGTGGAATAAAGGAAATGATAACGAATGATAAGAAACAAATGTGTATTAAGCTTCATGATGAAAGCACTTCTATGAAAGTCGAAAACCATTATTAATATCTTTGCTGTTTAATTAACTTCTTGTACAATGGTATCCTCTCCCTAGTTGGCCCAACGTGCACAAACATTTTATAAAATTGTGATAACTATGCCTCCTATGGGAAAACTATCATTCTTGTTCGTTGATCCTTTACTTATTTATTGGCCAAATAGATCTATAATTTCTTTATGTCTTTAAATCATTTAATCTTTTGAACACTATTCTAGGGTAGGAGTTATGGCATCAAAGTTACATATGCTACGCTCAAAGGCTGCTGAAGCCTCAAAGTTCTTGTCCAAGCATGGAGATACCTACTACAAACAGACACTAGAGAAGAACAAGAATTACATTCAGGATCCACCAACTGTAGAAAAATGTCAGCAGTTGTCGAATCAGCTACTTTACACTCGTCTTGCCAGGTTTGCCACTTCACGACATTGAAAGTTGTCTTTGATATCCCTATTTTGAGGTTTTTTAAGCAAGTAAAATCGCCAACTAAAGTTGACTCAATTTATATGTGAATCCTTTATGGCTTTGGCTGATCTTAGGATTTTCTCTAATTTTCTACTAAGATGTATAGACATAATATGTATGTCAGTATGTGTGTGCTAACATATATCAATGCAAGATGCTTTATAGAATTTGGTTCTAAGCTAATCTTAGCTTAATCAAGTTAGGATATGTGAGAACTTGGGATTTGATTATTGATGTCAATTTTGATGATAAAAGTGAAAATGTAATATACGTTATGATTTGACTTGATTAGGGTATGTTACTAGCCGTCCTTCACTACGGAGAATGTCTAACAAACTACATCTATACTAATATATATACCTTTCTAGAAAAAGGATTGGTAACAACATTAGGAAGAGAGACAAATGCAGAAAATTGAAAAGGAACCAGTTTAAAACTATAAGTAATATATAAGAATGATGAATTTGTCAAATAAAACTTGACATTCAAATAAAATACATTTTCGTGTGCCTACGCCTGTTGATTATGAAGTACCCATACTTGGTTTTCTATTAATCAATATGTGTCTCCTTGAATCAGCATCCCCAGTCGATATGAGGCATTCTGGAAGGAGCTTGATCATGTGAAGCAACTAGTAAAGACGAGGCATGAGCTTAAAACCGAAGATATGGGCATTGCTGCTCTTTTTGGGCTCGAGTGTTTCGCTTGGTACTGTGCTGGAGAAATTGTAGGACGAGGATTTACTATTACTGGTTATTATGTTTAACTTCTGCGATCAAGGTTAGCTTCTTTACTACCCATCTCAAGCTAAATAGCTAATAAGATAGTCTACTTAGAAAGAAGTGTTTTTTTCGTTAATGAATCGAGTACACCAAAAACAACTGCGTTTTGCGAGAACGTAGGGGGCGGAACCACATCCCAAATAATTTGAAAATTTGTTACTTTCTCATATTTGTATGCCTATGTTGTCATTGTTGTGTGTGTGTCTCTGAGTGCACATGAATATTGTGGCTGGCACAACACATAAGCCAAATTGGTCATTTGATTTTGCGGTCGGTAAGTATGAAGAATGTAATGGAATGATTTATTACCATTTCTACCTCCTGTTGATGATCGATTCAAAATGGAATGAAAACACTCTACGAAACGAATATATTGCCATTTTAAATATTGCTCTTTATAAGTTTCATGTTCTTCCTCATGCATGTTATTTCATTTCACTTGAAACATCATTTGAGATTGATGAAAAAGCAAAAAGAACCAAGAAAAAAAAGATGAAAAACAAAAGCGAATTTGTTTTCGAGCATTATAATGTGTAGTTATACTTACAAACTCAAAAATTACCTTTCAAAAACATGTTGGTCCTTCTACCCCACAATTACGGTTTAGTGGTAGGAGATAAAAGACGTTGTTTGTTTTTTAAAAGATTAAATGTCTGAAGTCCTTTTCATGTTTGAAGTTTGAATAAAATATCTTTCCACGTGAAGATATAAGTCCCTGAAAGAGCTTATTGCAAAAAACAAACAAGGCGTTGAGAAAATTTTAAGAAGAGAATCAACTAGGAATTTGAGACTTGGATAAACAATTGGATCGTGAACGGATATAATTTTACAATAGAAGTTAATTGTCTGGATTTGTGTCACAAATATTGTTATAATATAAAGATAATCCAAAGCCAAAAATCAAGAATAAGAGTATCTGTGTTTATATGTGAGTTTAGAGAGCACATGTGTTGTTTTCTGGACACATAACCATCAAATCTCACCAAGCACGATACGCTTAACCAATCGAGCGCGATGTGCTCAACATTTTGTCGAACTATAGTGAGAAAAACATGACGTGCTCATCGTTCTAACGGAATGCCACAATTACAATGACAAAAGCACTGTGTGCTCTGTGTTCTGTTACCTTGCTAGGGTAAAACCCCCTTGACCCTGTCGTATTTAGGGATTGAGATTTTAACGTATTATACAAGTTTGCATTCAGAACCTAAGATCAATAGTAATTACACTAAAATGACTAATATAAAACTTGCAAATGGAAGTTCTAGTTTCAAATTTAGTGGTTTAGAACCTCAGGTTCATGTATTTGTATGTGCTTTACGTGATTCTTTCTTGAAAGGCTAAACACACTTTTAATTTCTATTTCTAAATCCACACCTTATATCCTCAAACTGGATTAAGAGCAAAGAGAGTACCTATCTTTCTTAAACCAATCTTTCTCGTTATATTAGCTTTTCTCTCAACACTTATTCCATTTTTTTATCTCGGAAATACTTATCTTTTGATACGATGTCTGTTATTCACAAACTTTTAAAGAGAGATAGAGAGGGAGGAAGGAAGGAAGAGAGAGAAGGGAAGCTGAAGCGGGGTAGGGAGGCAGAGTGGAGGGGGGGGGGGTTGTTTCGGGGCCGACGTCTCTGGGGTGGTGTTCCTAGTGGGACCCGTCCGAGATGGCACTCAGCACACCAATCAGGACGAGCCTGGAGCTTACAAGCTAATTGAGATGGACTACAAGCCCATTGAGATTTAATCTTTATAAATAGCCATACATTTTACACAGCTTTCCTTTTTTTTTTTTCTTCCCTAGTGACCAAATCATCAATCGGTACCATATTTTGGTGGTCCAAATCCAACAGCAAGACCAAGAAGAGGTGCACCAAATCTACAAACCAAAATAATCAAACCTGTGGTTCATTTGTTGGTCAAACCGAAAAGGGTCGTCTTCTATCGAGCAAGAAAAACTTTTATTTATTTGACGGGTTCACCAATGGACGTGTAAATGCAAACATGCCAAATTAAAAGCTAAATTGACTCGTCAATCTACGTAACTGTTGTAATGATTTGAGTTCCTTTAATCATTTTTGAATGATTTCCGTGGATCATACGAATTTAGGAAT
This sequence comes from Centrapalus pauciflorus, assembly GCA_020465985.1. NCBI lineage: Eukaryota > Viridiplantae > Streptophyta > Magnoliopsida > Asterales > Asteraceae > Centrapalus > Centrapalus pauciflorus. The sequence goes on along the minus strand of JAANYP010004891.1, from coordinate 152,422 downwards.
CTACATGTCCTACAATCCACATTTTGATACTTAAAACAAAGTAAACATCAAATTCCTTATGTTTTTTTTATAAAACACAATAAAAATGAAGTTGCCAAACCTAAAAAACTACTTGGATACATAACGTTGTTCAGAGCTTTTATAAAGATCGTATACAGTAACATAAAACTATCGACAAAAAGAAAAGAAAGCAATATCTTAAATAGCCGAGATTGACATTCTCGTTTAATGGACCAAAAACTAGTCCAACCGAATCTCAAGTTATATGCACATTGCTTATGCTATGTTCTTGAAGGCTACTTATAGAAAAGAAAAATCAAAGAAAGTGAAGAAGAAGAATAGAAACTCACAACAAAATCTGATTTTCCAGCAAATTTTCAAGACGGATTGGATGAGAAACCAAATGGAAAAGAGTCCAGAAGTCTTTCCTTCCAAAATCAGATAGAAAACAAAAGTAGAAAATATAGTAGTTGTGTTCTCCAAAATTTTCTCCCTCCTTATTCATCTCCTTACTCTATTCCTTTCCGTTTCCTTCTTGATTCGAGAACACAGAAATATATTGTTTGAGGTTTGTTAAACTTAAAATGATATCAATATCAATAGATTTAGATCCATTGTGCAAAGAAAAAAGTCTTGGGACTAAATTTGTAGATTGAACAATAATCCAGGGACTATATTGGTAATTCTGAATAACAAAGCCCGGCCCGTTGCACATCTTGGGCTCGAAATGGTATTGGGCAAGCGCATGAATTTCTCAACTTCTCTCCATTTTTAGGGTTTCCAGATTCACTGCGCACACGCCTTCTGTCTATATATTGATTGATATTTCCTCCGGTGACATCAGAAGCAGATAACAAAGCAGAGTCATCTATGGCTGCCGGTGTTCGTTTTCCGGTCAGTTCTCAACGATCCCGGTAATATAATTGCTTCCGATTTTCTAATATCAATAGAACTTTTTTTAATCAAATCAAAACCTGGTTTTATGCTGAGTAATTTGCGTTTTTAAGGCTCTATAACAGAGTCAGCAGCAGGCGTCGATTTGTTGGCGACTTGACTGCCGCTTAGAGCCTAGATTGTATTCCGGTAGAAGATCCATGAAAATTTCTCTTTGTTCTTTCATGACACAATATACCGGATAGATTTTTTATTATTTCTACTATAATCAAACCTGTACAATCTCTGGAGGATGCATCTGGACTTGTACTGTACAAATCTCTTGAGCAGGAGAGATGGATCGTAGAATAGGAACTAGGAAGGCATACCTAGACACGGGGGCTTTGTTGAATCTCTAAAACAAGCCACCTTTTGCACGGTGCCGATAAATATGCTACTTAACACGATTGAAGGACAGTGTTTATGCACATTTTTTTTCAAATTACAAGTAGCTATATTCGATCCTGATTGATTTAAACACAATTTTGATATCTGATTGATGTTACTCGTATATTATTTGTGGTGAAATTTGATTATGGGGTTGTTATCTGTTTAGATTTTGATTTTTTCTTCAGTTTCTGAAGGCCTTGATTTGTGGAAACTGTGGATGAATTGATATAAGATTGATGTGTTGAAATGCAGTGATGAGAAAGCTAACATGTAAGAAGATTCCTCCAACTTTGTGTTGAATATCTTCAATGAAATACTCTTGTTACGCTTGGCTTCTGAGCATACGCACTGCTTCTTTTTATTGATTTTGTTGATAGTTTTACAAAACCATATGAAATTGAGTTGTGTTTTTGTTAAGTTTTTTAATTGATTATGGATGGAACAGATCTGAATTTTGTTTTTAATTTTTCAGTGTCAGGGAAACAAACATGGTTTGTCAATTATATTGAAAAACTTAATCAACTTTTCTCATCTTATCTCCTAATCATTCCCTAAATTATATTTTGTCTTGTTCATAGGTATCCTACATTTTTAATCGGCTATCGAATTAGGGGGTAAAATACCTTTGATAAAATAAAAGGTTGATGGACTTAATGCAAGTTGGTTCTTTACAACATTAAGGGAGAAAATTAAGATTGCTTGTATGGTAAACGGTTAAACATGTAAAATATATACTTTTTAACAAAACAAAAATAATTTAAGGACTTAAACGATAAAAATAAGTTTTAAGAGTTTTTTACAAAATAAAGAAAGTTTATGGGTTTTTATTAATATTAACCCTTAAATTTACCATAAAATCGCTTGTTTCATGTTCGGTGTGGTTTCTCTATTGGTTCATGAGTTCCGGTTGCTTTGTAAAATATATCTTATACTTTTTGGATATAATCATCGGTTTATCCTAAAGTATTTTGTTGATCGAATGTTTTGGGGGAAAAATTATTTTTTTAGTTTGCTCTACTTGATTTGTTATGATCATAAGCAGGGTTGTGTCATGGATTTCATGGGTCCTGTGTAAAAATCACAAATAGACAATTTGATTACAAAAATTTCAAAACATTTATACAAAATAGAAAATAGCTCAATACAACTTACCTTTATTCCAACTCTCAACTGATGAATCACATAGTAATTTTTCATTTCCAAATAACAACGGTCAACGGCTATGTAAGGAAAATGAAAAAACAAAAAAAACACCAGAGTATATCATTGTTTTAATACCTATAACTCAGTGAGATAATTATATTAGTGGCTTCCTCTTCCAATAAAGTGCCACTGGGCTGTTGCAATTTCAAGGGCAAAGACAAAAGAGAATATGGGCTTCTATAATCTAAACTAAATAAATCCATCAGATTTTTTTTTGAGACCCTAAAAGATGGGGCTCTGTGTGAAAGCCCATATTGAACATGTCAAGGGTTAGGCCTGATTATAATTTAGTGTCATTTTGATTATCCAACTTTTAATTTTTTTTTATTTAGGCATTAAACTATTTTTTGTCTTGATTTAGGTACTGAATTGTACTTTTGTATATATATGTTTAAGGGTTAAGTGTTATTTTGACAATCCATCTTTCAGATTTTTTTTAGTTTAGCCGTTAAACTATTTTTTGTTTCGATTTAGCCAATGAACTATATTTTGTGTATATATTTAGCCAATAAACTTTATTTCTACCGATTTAACCATTAAAAATTGTTTCGATTTAGCCATTAGTTTTATTCATTAAGTGGCTAAATGAGACAAATTTAAAAGTTAAATGGTCAAAATGATACTTAACCCTATATTTAACCACTAAACGTTCTTTTTACCGATTTAACCACTGAAATTTTTTCCGATTTAGCCACTAAACTATTATATTTTGTATTAATTTAGCGATTAGTTTTATTTATTTTTCCCAAAATAGGACACTAAATTAAAGTTTAGTGTCTAAATGATGACAAAAAACAGTTTAGTGGCTAAATGAGATAAATTAAAAAGTTAAATGGTCAAAGTGATAGTTAATCTTAATTAGAATTAGAATACATTATATAATTTAAAGAAATTGAAGTTTGAATAATACAAATTAATATGATTAAAAGTTTAGATTACCTTTCTTAATCTAATGAGAAGTGATATGTACTCATCAAAGTTTTCACTAACGTTACACTTCTATAAGTTGATTATCTTACAAGTACTTTTATTATCATTGTCCTTTTTCTTTAAGAATAAGGATAAAATAAAAAAGTCAAAAACAAATATGAACTTGAAAGTGGGTTGAAATTAGGTTTGGCATAACATTGATGTAAAAAACTTAGATTGGGAACCAGGTAACTCATTTAAAATTAACCCAATTTAGATGAAAGAAGATAACAAAAAGCTAGTAAAGAAATCCAAATTTAAGAGCATGTAACTATGGTTAGGTTAGATGTTTAAACAAAATGTATGAATCCTATACCAGGTTCTTGTGGTTGATCGAAGGTGAAGTGATTGTGACTAATTTGATTCCTTGGTGTTGACTTGGGAAGAATATCGAATAGAGTAATGAAAGAATGTGCAGAATGCATATAATTGGATCTAATGGTAATTGATAGCATGTATTAGCTTTTCTTTGTGTGGTGTTTAATATGAAAATGTAGGTGCTACGACATCAAATTTCAAAAGAGCACTTTAAAATTGTTCACTTGTCTGAATGTGTGCGGAGAATGTTTACATTGAGTGAGTTGCTAGATTAAATATAACGTAATGTACAAAGATACGATATACCACAACAGTTTTCAAACGTACAAATGCTGAAATGCATACAACATGCGGCCTTATACCACTTGTACCTTTATTCGAACATGTGATTTCCTTACAGTTCAAATACGTTGTGTTGTTTGTAGCAGGTACGAGGTTGTCTCTAGCAACTATGAGACTTCTAAAATTTCAAGTACTGACAATCCAGTTGGGCTTGGAGTAATTATGGATATCTAGGTTAGTTCAAAGGATAAACAATAACAAGTGAGGTCTAAAATGCCTCGAGATCAAGTACGACTCAGAAATATCTAGAATACAAATGCAAGCAATAAGAGTGATACGACACGGAACACCATAGTAAGATCATCAACATGTCAAAAAGTCCATCATATGATACGTTATGTAAATCTAATGCTATAACTCACATCAAAGCTTTGGTTCATCAAAGTAAACCGAAATGGCCAAAATCAAGTTATGCCGTTTCTAATAGAGTTGTCTCGACTCTCGAGACTTTATGGGACTTGAATTTACATTTTAACATTGGAACCTTTTTTTAGTGGTGTATTGCAAGTATAAGACCCTAGGCTAGGTTCCTGACACTCAAAACTTAAATTTGGGGACAGAAAGTTGGTTATGGCGTGACCAAATGCCTGGTTTCGCCCTGACCCCTGTTAGCTCTGCTTGTCTATTCATTTTCTCAGCATTCACTCCACTAACCTAACTCAAAACACCATAAATGCTTATAGTACTTTGTAAGGACTCTACCAATCATATATGACATACCTGGATCACTTTAATACCTCCGAACACATTGCAATCTCTACATTACATTTCATGATTCCAATGAACTTAATTGAATTCTCTCAAGAATAAAAACCCAAATCACAACACCAAAGCTTCAAATGAGTTTAGACTTGATTTTAAACACCTAATAACGTTATTTAACATATTTGAGTCATGTTTGAGCATTCAAAACACAGTAAAACTCTATTACAATGTGGGGGTGTGTACCTATCCCTTCCAAATCTATCATTTTGGACACAACAACACATTACTTTTTCTCTTTTAACCATTTCAAACACTCACCATTATAATATTTCTATCCCAATACTCATCACACAATTAATTTTATAGAGTGAAAATGAGAGAAAAAGGAGAGAGAGAGAGAAGAAGTGGGCGGGATCAGAGGCATAAGAGGGGTGTATTGAGCGGTGTCATAGGGGAAGGGGATGGTACTTCATTTACTGTAATGTAATTCATTTACGATTTCCTAAAATATAAACTATATTGCCATAATCAACATTTACTAATTCATTACCTAGTAATTTCATTAATTTACAGTATTAAAAGTAGTTAATTAACTTACAAATCTTCGGGGGGTTACAAGTTGTGTTGGCCAAATCTACCAGAGGGGAGGAGTGATTTGACCTACTTAAAAGGGAGGGGAGAGATCAATAGGGTTCTGTCTAATACCCATTGATCTAACCATTTTTAATGTTTTTCATAATTAAATAAAAGGATAATATTATTTATAATTATTGTTATCCATTGATAATAACTAATCTTATTTATATATTATTTATCTTCTAATAATTTATACATAAATTGATGACAAATTTAACTATTATCATATAACAGTTAGGGGACGTTTGGTTCGTGGATTTCCTGAGATTCACCGAGATTTGCATTTTAAATCTTGTGTTTGTTTCGCAGATTTCAGTAAAGATTTAAAATCTCAGGATTTCATAAATCCCCACATTCTTTGTTATTTAAAAACTCAGCCTCCCCCCTAGGATTTTAAATCCCAGTTACATTGCATTCTTCAGATTAACAAATTTTTTTAATAAGATAATGCAGATTTTTTGACAAAATTCTGATAAATGTAAATGCTGCATAATACAAATCCTTTGACAAAATGCAACTCACAGAGAAAAAAATATGCGAACCAAACGCCTCCTTAGGGTTAAGTCTCTTTAAACATAGATTTTGTAAATTAATTATCCTAGAATTAATGTATCTCTTACAATGATATCTAACATCGTTCAATTGCACTTCAATCATTGGCGGGCAATGCCATTGATTGTATGCTCTATTACATGTAGTGAGTTGGGTTCCGGTAAGAACCATCATTACCGTGAGAACGTGAGAACCTCTCTAAAATTTGTGCATTTAATGCATAAAATTATGCATTTAATGTTAAAATTTATAAATTTGATAAATTTATGCATTTGATATAAAAATTTACGCATATCATGATAAATTTGTCCACTTTATGTACGAATTCATGCATTTGACAAAATTTGTGCATTTAATGTTCAAATTTGTGCATTTAGTGTAAAACTTGATGAATTTAAAATTTAAATATAGTTTTAAAGTTAGATTATGATATTTATTAATATTGAAAACCAATAATGATTTTAAGTTATAAATTTAATTTTTAAATTTATGCATTTGATGTATAAATTTGTGGATTTTGGAGGGTTCTCACGTTGTCACAGATTGAAGGGCTCTTATGTGATCCCAACAGGGGCGGACCTAAGTAATCAACACGGGTGTCACTCGACACCGATAAAATTCCTTTATTTATCCGTTCTTTCTTTTCTATAACCTACCTTAGGTCTTCCTTGTAGAACCATCAAATGAAGTATCATCTAACCACCCGTCCGTTTCCATTAACTACAAAACCCCAACAAACAATACAAGTGAAGTGGAAAAAGAGAGGAATTAGGTTCTAAATTTTAATGATCCAATTTTCTTTGGAAGACAAAGAAGTATGAGAAAGATGAGTCGCGGGAAAAAAGATCGAATATTCTATCAACTTCACTATTTTAGTTATTTTCATTTTAGTTTAGGGTTTGTTCTTTCTTCGACAGAATCCTGAAAAAAAAGAGGGGAAACCCCTTCAGAATTCAATTATGCTCTCTGTCCCTTCTTTCACAGAAAAAGGAGAGGCGAATTGATGTACTTATTGGATCCGTCGGGACTGACGGGGCTCGAACCCGCAACGTCCGCCTTGACAGGGCGGTGCTGAGTTACGAATACATCAAAAAATTGAGTGACACCTACAAAAAATTTATGAAAATATTTGTTGTTTTTATTACTCAAATTTATTGAAATATTACTAAGTTTTAATCATAAATTTTTTATAAAAAATTCCAAATTGAATATAAAACAAGAAAATATAGCCCAAAAAAAATATAGCAAAAAAAATATAGCCCAAAAAAATAAAGCTCAAAAAAATATATTGAAAAAAATATAGCTCAAACCTTTTAGAACCCTTAATCGCTTTCTTCCTTTCACACTGCACGGGCTTAACCCTTCTAGCATTCTGACTTTCTGAGTTCTGACCGACCGGCGACGACGCCCAAAAAAAGTATACATGTTTAATTTACCGAATATTTACTTAGTTTAGGTTAATGGACAAATTAAATGTTAAGTGTTTATTTTTTAATTTTATTTGATCAATTGTTAAACTTATTTGTTAACTCTTAAAAAAATTATAGGTCAATGGACAAATTTTTAAAAAGAATGTTTTAATGGTATCGTTCTAAGTATCCTTTTAATTAGAAAAATCTTGTTATTTGTTAATTTTGTGTGACCATCCGTTTCGGTGTCCCGATCCATCATAGAAAATAGTTCAAAAATCTAAGTAATAAAATTGCTCTAAAAAAGTGACACCGATAACAAATAATCCTGGATCCGCCCCTGGATCCCAACCCTACATGTAGTTTCCCCAAAAAAAAAATAAATAATAGCTTAATTTGTTTGTTATTGCATACTTATTTTATGATAAATACAATATTTAGTTTATAACAAAATGAATCACTTGTTTTATGGGATAATTACAAGAATACCCAAAAAACAACTCATTTCTTAAGTTTTACAAAAAAAAATCACATTACCAAAATACCCAATATTTTCGTTACTACATTTAGGTAACTGCTAATATTTACGTTACTTGTACTTTATTATTTTTTAGTTCATTTTGTTACAAAATGTGAATTATCACGTAAGGTACCCTTAATTTACGTTACCAAATCTCATTGTGCTCATTCCCAAAAATAGATCTGGTAACGTAAAGGTAATGTACTATACGTTACTTTTTATCTTTTGTAATCTAATGCATTAAAAATTATTAAAAAGTACAAGTCACGTGACCGTCACGTAAATTGTGAGATTTTGGTTGGGTGAGTTTTTTTGGGTAAAATTTGAAAGTGAGTTTATATTTTGGTTAATTTTGTAAATAACCCTTGTTCTTTACTATATGTACTTATGTGAACACAATAATTTTTTTATAAAATATTCTACTTTGACGTATGAAAATAATCACCGACATTATAAAAAAGATTCAATTTATGAATAATCCAACTTCCAATCTCGTCAATTCACTAGTTCTAGAAATGAAGTGACATATAATTAAAAAGGTTACTTCGCTCGTATAATATAATATAAATTAATTAAATTATAATTTTTTATGTTACTAAAATGTGGTGTAAAATCGACAAACGTTACATTTATAAAATATATTCATTGTCAGGGTGTTGGATATAATTAATTAAGTTACCATAAAGTGACAGGTGACTTACTTACGTGTATACCTTTTCAAATACAAAAGAGTGTGTCGTTTTGGCAATGGGACGGAGATCTCAGTTTCCATCCCATTCCCGGCCCCATCCCCGTTGGGGAATGAGTTTCTATCTCCATCCCCGTCCCAATCGGGGATCCCCATCGGGAAATCGGGTTTTTCAAGTTTTTTAAAAGATTATTAATGTTATACTATAAATACTAATTTAGTAGAAAAAAATATATAAATAAACTTTAAACAAATTAATCCAAACATATTTGAGTTATTTACATGTATAATTTATAATAAAACTAAAACAAAGAAATGTATGCTAAAGATTTATATAATCAATAAAATGAAAAATAACAATAGTATTTTAAACCATAAAAAATTCATATACAATGATATTTAATATATTATATAAAATGTAATGAATAATTTACATTGTAAAGTTAAATATATATACTGATCTATATTAAAACATAAAATAAAGCCGGGGTCGGGTTCGGGGTCGGGGATTAAAGTGTCTCCCATCCCGGTCTCATCCTCATTATTTTAAATCGGGAATTCCCCGTCCCCGTCCCCATCCCCAACCCCGGTCAACTCGGGGATTCTCCGGTCAAATCGGGGTCGAGTTATAGGTTCCCCGTCGGGGATGAGTTTTTTTGCCAAGTCTAACAAGGGTTGAAACTTTAGCGCCATTTGTAAGAGTATGAAAACTTCAGGGACCTTTTGTGTAATTTCGGAATATTCAAAGTCAAACAACGTGAATCTTCATTTTTTGCTTTTGTATTTTTTTAAAGATGCACCGGCAAACATGAGAAAGAACCCCACCAAATCCAAAAGCCCGATTCTTTTCTACTACTTTGACATTCAAAAGCGTACGGTTGGTACATATCATTTTTATGTTAATTATTTTTATAAAAAAGTATACAATAAAAATAGGTTTAAATTGCTTATACGATGTGTCAAGCACAAATCATATTATATATTTATATACATTATATTCAATATTTTCTAGGTACATAATTATAACAAACCAACATACTTTTTTATTTTTCTTATCAAAAACCTAATGTTCATTTAAACTATAGAAAATTCCTTATAATTCATTATGAATCTTTTATATTTTAAAATAGAATTGCTCAAAGAATATCTAATATTACGTTCTGAGGAGTAATGTATCAGCCGTCACTTAAAATCAAAAGAAATGTAGCAAGCTAATTTGAATAATTTATAAATATGGGTAATTATAAATCGATTGAGAAGATCAAGCTACATGAGAACAAGACATTACAGAAACAAATCTTGAAATCAAACGAATGGTGGGTTAAGCATGCACACAATTTGGATGATACACAATTGATGGTTTAATGATAGTTTACGTTCTAGAGTGACGGTTCAGAGTAGAAGATGGCTATTGGATGATACACGTAACTACATAAGTTAAGGTCTTCATAGTTCATACCACTCGAGAAGCACACAAATGCATCAAGGCCTCAAAGTAAGTTACTGGTGTCGATGGTGAAAAAAAGGTCGATCGATGTTGGCAAGTTTGAAGAAAGATGCATGATGTGTTTACAAGCGATGTCAGGATATCAGAATCCTCGTAGGAGGTTATAACCTTTGAAAATTCCTACATGAAAATGAAAATGATAAAGGAAATAATGAATTTGAATAACAAGCATTTTCTTTGATTTGTGATAGTACGTACACTTCCACCTCTCTTTTCACTCCATAATTTGAAGATCTTAATCTTCTTTTTATACCCATTGCCACCACCTTATAAAACAGTTTGGCTATGGTGGCACATTTATAAATTATGAGTGGTCACCAATTTTATTCGTAAATAAATTTAATATTACATAACAATAATAACAATTTTTACAAATTATAATATTTTATTTTCTGCACTATAATATATATATATATATATATATATATATATATATATATATATATATATATATATATATATATATATATATATATATATATATATTTCTAGCTTATGTATGGTCCACTTAATACCACTTTTGAGTACATCTTATGGTGTAGATGTATACTTCTTCTATATGTGCATGTTCAATTATCCATTTGTATTGGGTTAATTGTTTAGAAAAAAGTCAAGAAATTTCATTAAAATTTGTGTTTTATTTTATTTTTTTTATAAAAGATGTATAAACTTTGAAGAAACCTACATTTTGGATAAATTATCTTAAATGAATTTATTTTAAAGTTAATATATATTTGTATCATTGTACAAAACATAAAATTATTTCATATTATAAATTAAATTTAATGAAAATTATATTAAATTTCATTGCAATTTGCCAATTTTCCTAATATTATTTATATAACTAATAACTTTTTTCCCCCTGTTTTAATTAATATGTAATTTGTAATAAATTTCTAATTAAAATGTTTATAAAATGGAAGGTCCGCAGTTAAATTTGGACGGTGCTTTTTTTGCTTTTGGTTAAGATATTGTTTTTGAGCATTAATTTGAATATGTTTAACTTTGAAAATTCACTTCAATTGTTTGTTTGTTTTTTAAACGGTATCGTTTTTTTTTGTTTTAGTTTCTATAACCAACCAATTTTTATGTAACTTATGAAAACATTTGAATCGATTTTGTTTAACTAAAACAATCTTAAGTATATATTCAAACATATTGTGAAATTCAATTATTTGAGTAACTGGAGGTGTAGGTGTTCTTGGTTTAATACATACGAGATTTGGAGAACTTGAATTGTTTCGATTTTGATTTGTGGTCATTTTTAATTTGGCTATTAAAATCCGGTTTTTCAGTTATTAAAAACTCAGTTTATCAAGTGTAATCGGACTATAATAGTCATATTTCACAAAACAATAAAAAACTTAACTCAGGGACTTTTCTGAAAAAGAATATTGAGGAACGAAAACTCAAAACTGTGAAAACATGTTTTTTTCATAATAAATCCTTCATACACACACATGTATATAGGGTCGGTTTCCGGTAAGATTCCCTAAAAAACACGTGACCATGAGAGTCACTCCAAAATGAACAAATTTGTACATTAAACACACACATTCAAAAAGTAAATTTATAAGTTAAAATCATTATTGGTCTACAATATTAATAAATATCATAATCTAATATTAAAATTACCTTTAAAATTTAAAATCATTAAATTATAATCTAAATGCACAGATTAATACATAAAGTGGAAAAATTTATCATGAGACGCGTATATGTTTACATGAAATGCATACATTTATCAAATGTATAAATTTTTGTATCAAAACGTATAATTTTTTAAATTAAATTCACAAATTTTAAAGTGGTTATTACGTTCTTACGAACTTGAGATGTTATTACCATAACCCATTCATATATATATATGTTAACCTCTTTGATGATGAAAACTCGTTCTTAATGTTCTCTTCATTCATTGTAGATTAGTATCTAACCATAGCGATTCGGTCGTTCTCTCGAATTTCCTCATCGTTGGCTCAGATTCTCTCAGCGACCTCTCTTTTTATCGGTGAGTTTTCCTTCTCCCAGATCAGCTAGATCTGAGTCCGTCTCCTCGTCGGACTGGTTGCCACACTCCTCCGGGATCGAGTTTGGGTTTGTTTCAATTGATATAGCTAGAGATATGGGTTGTTCTAAAAATTCAGAAACCGAAAACCGAAAAATCGTTTTGATTTTGAGGTTAATCGCTAGTTATTTCGATAACATTCGTTTTAGTAACCACAAAAAAAAAACCTTCATTTTAGGTTTAACTTACGGTTTACGTTTTTGGTAAAGAATGATTGATTAATTTGAAAATAAAAATATAATATGACTTTATAAAATTTATCAATACATATTTTATTCATAATTTTCTTATTTTGAATTTTAAACAAGTATTTAGATATTAATAAGAAAACGATTAATCGGTTAACTGATCGACTACCAGTAAACTGATTATTTCGTTTGAGCCTAGGTTCACAAAATAATTGAACCGAGATGTTCGGTTAACCATCCGAAATTCATTTTCAGTCCGGTTAACCATCCATGACCAGCACTGTCAGTTTCTAAGTCTATGATGTTTAGGATTAGATTTTAGATTTGATTGTAGTTCGATTTTTGTTTCCATATCTTGATTTTGTCTCCAGATTCAAACTAGTTTGTTGTCATGAACATTGGTTTTTGGCCCAAAATTCGAATTGGTTTGCAAAGAATGATAAATGTTTGCTTTCAAGATGATGAAATCTGGGTTGTTTTAGGACAATGCAGGTTGCTTAAGAATAAATTTAATGATAATAATTAAATTATAATAATTACAATTTTAATTTTGAAGAAATATAGAAATTAATTAATTTTAATCAATTTTATGTAAGTGACTACTTAACAAAAAAAAAAAAAAAACATGTCACCACTTGAATAGTCATAGACATGTCATGTATATCAACAAATCATTTTTTAATACAAGTATCAAAGGGCGGATTTAGTGCATCACGACCGGTGTCACTCGACACTTATAAATTTTCAGAGTACTGTGTTACGTATATGGTGAAAATTCGCATGACACCGATGATTTTTTTTTTCGGGTGACACCGGTCGTCTGCCTACCTCGGTGTCTGGTTCTTGCCATAGTTCATCAAGAGTAAGCCGCTTCATGATTTCTTCTTGCCGATGACTCTCTCATAGAGAAAACGAAGAAGAAAAGACTTGAAACGGAGAGAACTAATGATAATCACTAATTACTCATTTAAGAGGAAAATCAAAATGGAAGTGATTAATTGAATATTATTGGTAACCATCTATTTAACGTGATTTCTGCTATTAATAATTACAGTTTCCTTAAATTACCACTGTGACAATAAATGTTTTAATTTAGTACTTAATTTTCATCTTAAATATTTAGAGGCGATGCATTCAATTTGGTATATTAATCCACGCCTAAAATAAATTATTTGTTTATTTATATATCTAGGACCGTAAAATGACAAGTATATGTATGCATGGAAGATAGAAGCAAGAACATACTGTTTTTTTTTATTTAATGCTTTCTCCATTTCTATTTTTTTAAACAAATAAAATCACGTACATGATAATTTCAATATTAATTTCTTCTATGAATCAGTTTGAAACTTTTTTAGTAATGATTTAATAAATAAATAAATTAGTTTTTAAATAGTGTGGATCAGAATTTAAAATACTAAAATTTTAATATATTAACCTTTCTTAAAAATATCTTATTAAAACTAAATCTCATCTCATCACCGAAATCAATTTGAAGAAAATGTTGTATTAATGGTTGCAACCAGTGTTATCATATCTATTATTTATAGTTGTGTCATACTTTTAACTAGAAATTGTTGTTATATTACTTTTGGTGACCTTATCCGTCTTGTTTTATTAGTTTTGGTGACATAATTCATTTTCAAGAAAGTCTTGAAATATAACGTTGAACTTTCTTTAAAATAGTGACACCGGTAAAAAATTTTCCTGGATCCGCCCCTGCCTAGTGGTTGGGGACGCGTAATCTATGATAGAGGTTCATGGTTCAAACCCTACACATGTTCTTTAACAATGAGTTACACGATTTATTTCCTTCACGTTGGCCGTGTGACCGGTCGGTAGGGGCCCAGAGGGTGGGTTACGCTTTTTTTAAATTAATCAATTTGATGATTTTAGTGAGGTATCATTCATTTATACGACTTTTTGTCCTTAAAAAAAACTTTTAAATATACAGTTTTTTAGGTCCTTCATACTAAATTTTTGTCTCATAAATCTTTAAGTAAAAAAAAAAGTTCAAATGGTGGTTTTTAGGTGATAAATGATAATTTTAATTGAATGATTAAATAAAAAAGAAAATATATATTACTGATGTTACATGCGTGTGCCACTTAATTGGATCAAATTAACAATCAATTAAACTGATTAAAAAATTCATGAATTTTTTCAAGTTGGGAAAATCATACTTGAAGTTTTTTATATAATTATCTCTGTAATAATATGATAAAAATTGTATAAAGAAAAATATTGTTGTATAAAGTTATGAACGCTAGTTTTTATATAAGTAAATAAAAAACTATACTTATTAAAAAATGTGTTTAAAAACAAACTAAATTAAAAAATAATTTGCAATGCATGGCAGCTGGTTCCTACAAACACTTGAATTGATGGCTTTCTGAATATGATTTTGGGTGCATCATCTCCTGACATTAACGTAATAAATTATTATGTTAAATTAATAATTAAATTAGCATGTTAAATTTGACAAATTTCCATATTATTTTAAATCTAGATATTTTGCAATTAAAGTATTTTTATATTTCATTTTACTAATGAACTTTTTGTTACTTATAAGAAATTTCCACGTATATGATTTCTAGTTCAATGTTTGTTTTTTTGTTATATTTTTTTTATAGATCTTTCTTTACAGTCATTTTCACAATCTACCTTTTTTCAATTCCAAATATATTGGGAGGTTTTTTTTTTAAATAAATAGCATCTCTAAGGGATATTTGTTTACTACTTAATGGAATCATTAAAAAGTCATTCAAAAATAAAATAATCTCTTAATGATTCCATTAATAAGTAAACAAACATGACCTAAGTAAAGATCGGATGACATTTTTTTATTTGAGGGAAAGGGTTGTTAGATTATAGAAACTTGAATTGAATTCCGAAACAAAACAGTCAATTGGAATATGATCGAATCGATATCATGTAGTTTCATTATTTGTAGTGTAAACTTAGGCTACAGGGAGTGGCCTCGGCATTGCATGACATTGCCATGGTACCGAGTTGGAACACCACCCCGAGGCCATGGCATCGGCAAACAATATCTCGGCATCGGCATTCAAATGCCGAGCCACATCCCCTCCATCTCCAATTCAATATATATATATATATATATATATATATATATATATATATATATATATATATATAGAGAGAGAGAGAGAGAGAGAGAGAGAGAGAGAGAGAGATGAGATCATTGCAGAACCTAAATTTAATGTAGAACTGTAGAACCAATATCGTCCATAGATTAGAATAATCTAACGGTCTTGATTAAAAGAGTTAAGTTTGGAATTAGTGAAAAAAAGATTGGTAATAGTGATATTTTAATTCTTGGAGGGGTCAAAAAGAAAAAGATTGGAAATAGCAAAAAGATTGACGTTAGCAAAATAAATATCATTTTTCTTTAAATTAAAATAACATTAATATTATTAATTTTTAAATCAAAAAAAATTATACCATAAAAAAGAGAATTTTATACTCTTTAAAACGAGACCGGTCATGATATATTTTTTTCGAAAAAATTTTACGTGTTTATTTTTCGTAAAAAAAATTACCCAGACCACGATGCAATATATCATGGTGAGATAATGAGATCATTCGATATCGAATGAACACTTTGATATCGTATATTTAACGTCAATGCAACACTGCATATACGCTCATTATTAACAGAGCTAAAATAATAGTCACAATTAGTAGTCAAAGTTGGTGGATTTAACGAGAATGGTTATGATATATATTTTTTATTTTTCGTAAAAAATTTTTTACCCAGACCACGATGCAATATATCATGGTGAGATCATGAGATCATTCGATATCGAATGAACACTTTGATATCGTATATTTAACGTCAATGCAACATTGCATATAAGTTCATTACTAACAGAGCCAAAATAATAGTCACAATTAGTAGTCAAAGTTGGTGGATTTAACGAGGACGGTTATGATATATATTTTTTTATTTTTCGTAAAAAAAATTTTACCCAGACCACGATGCAATATATCATGGTGAGATCATGAGATCATTCGATATCGAATGAACACTTTGATACCGTATATTTAACGTCGATGCAACACTGCATATACGTTCATTATTAACAGAGATAAATAATAGTCAAAATTAGTAGTCAAAGTTGGTGGATTTAACGAGAAC
This sequence comes from Centrapalus pauciflorus, assembly GCA_020465985.1. Classification (NCBI taxonomy): domain Eukaryota; kingdom Viridiplantae; phylum Streptophyta; class Magnoliopsida; order Asterales; family Asteraceae; genus Centrapalus; species Centrapalus pauciflorus. Next base: position 135,832 of record JAANYP010004891.1, on the reverse strand, counting down.
GGTCATGAATATATATTTTTGAAAAAAAATTTACGTGTTTATTTTTCGTAAATTTTTTTTACCCATACGACCATTCGATGTCGAATGAACACTGTGATATCGTTTATTTAACATCGATGCAACACTGCATGTCCATTATATATTAAAAGAGTAAAAAAAAAGTCAAAGTGGACAATCAAACTTGATAGGCTGCTATTAATTCAATGTTAATTGTATAATTACCATCTTATCCCTAGTGTTATATTATAATCTAATGGTTTAGATTGGTTCTATTGTTCTGCACTAAATTAAGGTTCTACAAGGGAGGTTCAACGGAAAACCACCATGCACCTGAAAATTTGTGAAAACCGCACTGCACCAACACAAATGCATCAAATTTCCCACGTGATGCACCAAATTTCACGCGTGATGCATCAAAATCCCGCGTGATGCATCACCTTATTTACGATCATGCCACCGCGTTTTTCATGAAATGCACCAAATCGGACGGTATGCGTAGGTTTTCATAGTTTTCAGGTGCATAGTGGTTTTCCATTGAACCCACCCCTATATATATATATATATATATATATATATATATATATATATATATATATATATATATATATATATATATATATATATATATATATATAGATTTGGGTTCAAATGAGTACCACTAGTTTTGCGGAGTACCGGAGGTACCTCGCTTAAAACCATTTTTTTTGAAATTTTTTTTCATAATCATGTTTAAATTAATAATATAAGACTACTTGCAAAAAATCACACCTAAACACACACTAGAACTATGTGAAACGTGCAAGTTCACATGAACTGCACTGGTGTGACGTATGTTCACAGCTAAGCATGTTCACATGAATTTTTTTCACGTTCACATGACTTTTAAGAGGCTAGAAAGTGTGAATGTGTGTAATCTTTTACGAATAGGCTTATATTATTTGTATCTAAATTAATATGAAAAAAATTACAAAAAAAAAAACTTTTTTTCGGAGCATGTTCACATCTTAAACCCGTGTGTTCACAGGTACTCACGGTACTCTGCATTTTTTAGGTACTCACACGAACCATATTCTATATATATATATATATATATATATATATATATATATATATATATATATATATATATATATATATATATATATATATATATATATCATTACTTTTTATATACACATACATATTATTTCAATTTTCTCAACTTAACACAACCAAAATATTATATAAATTCTTTCATTTTTATAATTTCAAATTCTAAAAAAAAACATTGAATATATTTGGGGTGTTCAAAACATTGATCTTAACGTCGATCCGGTTGATGATTTTGAAAACGAATATTCGGACCAAGATTTCACGTAGTTTAGTTTTTATTTTAATGTTTTTTTTTTATTTTAATGTTTAAATTTAATGCTTTTATTTTAATCTTAAAAATTAATGTTCTTATTTACTTTTTAATATAATGTTTTTATTTTAAAATTTAATGTTCTTATTTTAATTTTAAAATTTAATGTTCTTCATTTTATGTTTAATTTCGATATTATTAATTTATTTCAATGTTTTTATTTTAATTTTGAAATGAAAAAAAAAAAGAATGGCAAGTTGGCATCCACACCCTCAAAATGGCATCAAAATGGCATTTCATGGCAAAGCTGACGTGGCGGCAATTTTGAGTGGCATCCATGGCAACCACTCCCTGTGGCCTTATTAATTTTTTAGAAAGTTACCGGCGGAATCTCCGATACCCGATGCAACCAAGGATGAGAATGAGAATTCATTACTCAACGACAATGAGAGTGTGGGTTGAAAATAAGATCACTGGTCATCTTCGTCTCGTTGGTTGATGAAAAGTTCATTACCCAACTAAGATGGGGTCGAAAATGAAAATGAAAATCTAGATTATCTAGGTCCTGTTGCGATGGTTAGCTAGGTGGAACTTCTTACTTCTTTACAAGTGTTAAAAAAGTACACTTTGTTTTTTTTTTTTTTTTTTTAATTTGTAAAAAGACAAAAAGTAGACAAAAGCCATAAAGAGACGATGAAAACGACAAAAGAATTTCATTGGTCAGTCAAGAGACACATCACACCATTCACTAATGAAACGAAGATTCATTGGGCCCCTGCCACGGTCTATGCTCTATAGTCAAAGGATACAGTAATTTAGTTTGACAATACTTTATTTATACACCGCATTTATTTATAATTACGATGTAATCATAACTAATATATCTTTTATTTAATAAAAAATAGGAACCATACACCCAATAATAAACAACAATTTAGTTAAATTATAGGGTGTGATGTATGAGAAATTAGAGTATAGTATATAAAAAATTTGCCTTCACGTAATATTTCTTGATTATTCATTTATTCCCGTTTAATGTTTAATTTTTAAAGGGTTTATGTCATTAAATAATAATGTATTCCCATTTGGTATGAGAGTTATAAGTAAGTGTGAGGTTACGAGTTTGACTCCCGTCGAAGGCAGGTTGGAATTTAGATGGTGAAAGTAAGGCGGCGTTTAGTTCGCAAAATGTTTATTCAAGGAATGGAATCTGTTAAGAGAATGAAATTCTGGAATAATTGGAATCTTCTTAATCCAAATGCTGTAGTTTGTCTGGTTGGCAGTAAATGAATGAAATTCAGATTCAGTTCATTTATTGTTTTCTATTTGTTTATAAATTTGTCTAAGATATTGTAGTATGATTATGACAAATTACTAAAATATATTATTAATACTTTTCAAAAAAATTTTAATTATAAAAATATTTTATGGAGTTGGAGGTGGGATAATGTATGGTATGGTGGGTATATAAGGTATGGGTGGGGTGGGGTGGGTGGGGTAAGGTAGGGTGGTAGGGTAAAGTATAGCTAGGGTAGGTGGGGTTAGGCTGTGTTTAGTCGGGTCGATATTGTAACAACCTAACTTTTAACCCAACATTAATTTCAGTATTTGAGCTACTAATGTAATTTTATTACATTATTTGTTTTGTAATTTAATTAAGTAATGAAATTATTTAATTAAATTATATAATTGTTTCAAACTATTTAGATGATCAAATTAAAATAGGTGTAAAATGCAAAAATGTAGAGGGATCAAAAGTGACAAATTCCAAAAGATAAGAAATAAATATTTAAACTCTTTTAATGTTGATTATCACAATTAAAAGAAAGTTTTAACTCTCTCTCTCTCTTCTCTTCAAAAGCAACGCCTTTTCTTAAAAATTCATCAAGAAATCATCAACAATCCATAAAAGTTGCAATAATTGAAGAATTAAAGTCAAGAGAAGTTACAACAAATCATCAAACATCAATAATCTACAAGATTTCAAGGTAATACTCATTTAAAATTTGAAATTTTAAGGATTTGGTTTCGTTTTTAGAAAACCGAAAATTCAAGATCTAAAGTTTAAGATTTGTGTTGCATGTTGGTAAAAATGATTAGAAATCATGTATTTAAGTTATTAGGTGTTACAGAAACAAAAATCATAGGTTAATTCGTCCAAATAAAAGAGAGATCTGAATTTTGAGAGAATTATGTGTTCTTGACAAAAAGTTTTGATTTTGCACAAACTTGGACGATTTAAGCTGTTTGTGTAACGACCGATTATTTAATGTAATCGATAATTAATATTTATTACGAAGAAATACAAATTCAGAATATTAATTAATATTGGGACATAAAAAAATGGTTATGTAAATTATAATAAATAAAGTATTGATTTATGAAGAAAGGACCTTAAAGAAATGGAAATAATTGTAGGGTATAAATGGTAAATATTAAATAGTTTATAAAAAAAAAGGAAAAGCAACTCACTTTGCTTTATATATACGGCAAGCGCGCGCACACACACACACACACACACAAGTGTGTGTGTTCGTCCAAACCCAAGAAGAAGGAGAAAGAGAAGAGAGAGAAGAGAAGAAAAAAAGAAAGAAAAATCTGATTTGTTGGAAGTTTCATATGATTTTGAAGATCCAAAAGGTACCGTTACTTTCTTTTATGAATCATACTCTTTTTCTCTCCATCATCTTCATATGAAAAAGATGAGAGCTCAAATGGGTTTTATGGAGATCTATTAGAAATGGCTAGATCTTGAAAGAAAATGATGAAATATGTTAGATCCATTATTTAAAAAGTATATTATACAAGTTTCTATGTATTTTATTGGGTTTTATGGAGATCTTTTAGAAATGGCTAGATCTTGAAAGAAAATGATGAAATATGTTAGATCCATTATTAAAAAAAAAATATATATCATACAAGTTTCTACGTATTTTGATGGGTTTTCATGGAGATATCTTAAAAACCTTTAGATATTCAAAAATAATGATGAAATATATTAGATCCATCCTTTAAAAGTATATTATGCAAGTTTTATGTATTTTGGTGAGTTTATCTCAAAAACCCAAGTTTTAGTTCATATGAACCCTATGTAATCTAAAAAGATGAAAGTGATGTTTTGATGGTTAAAATGGGTTAAGATATATATATATATATATATATATATATATATATATATAGAATATGGTTCGTGTGAGTACCTTAAAAATGCAGAGTACCGTGAGTACCTGTGAACACACGGGTTTAAGATGTGAACATGCTCCGAAAAAAAGTTTTTTTTTTAAAATTTTTTTTCATATTCATTTAGATACAAATAATATAAGCATATTTGTAAAAGAATTACACGCATTCACACTTCGTAGCCTCTTAAAAGTCATGTGAACGTGGAAAAAATCATGTGAACATGCTTAGCTGTGAACATACGTTCACAACAGTGCAGTTCATGTGAACTTGCACGTTTCACATAGTTATAGTGTGTGTTTATGTGTGATTTTTTGCAAGTAGTCTTATATTATTAATTTAAACATGATTATGAAAAAAATTTTCAAAAAAAATAATTTTAAGCGAGGTACCTCCGGTACTCCGCAAAACTAGTGGTACTCATTTGAACCCAAATCTATATATATATATATATATATATATATATATATATATATATATATATATATATATATATATATATATATATATATATATATATATTCAAGATCATTGGGGTACCATATTAGACTGGGGTACCGAGAAACCATTTATAGCCAATCATTTATCATTAAAATCATTAAAATATAATATAAATTTTGTTTAAAATTCTTTCCCACATTAATTAATGTTGGGGGTAAAAATGGTATTAAAAAATTTAAATTATAATCAAAGATTCTTTGTATCCCATGAAGATCTCCATTTTAGTTAATAGCATTTATTACACCCATACTGAACATGTGCAATGATAACACTCCATAAACAACGATTGAACATGTTCAAGACCGTCAATATTGGTTTATCATCAAAACGGATAACAGCAACAAAAAACGCAATAAACTCCGACTGCACATGTTCAATAACGTGTAAATGAAATTGAACCTTCATGAACGGTTTGAAGAAAATAATAAATACTTTCATTTGACACATCCAGTTGAACATGTTCAGTTGTTCATTAAAACTCATTGTCGAATCTAATTGAACATGTGCACTAAAACCCATTGTCGAATCCGATTGAACATGTTCACTAAAAGCCATTGTCGAATCCAATTGAACATGTTTATTAAAACCCATTTTGAAACTTATTATATATATGTTATGGAAGTAAATCCCTATAATTAAGGAAACTATTATATTATTAGTTGTCATCTATTATTTAATATAAATCTAATTGACTATATTACCCTTTTAAACTTATAACCAAACATGGGTGGACTCCGGTTCCCCAGTCTAACATGGTACCCCATTGATCTCGACCCTATATATATATATATATATATATATATATATATATATATATATATATATATATATATGTTGGGAATGATTTTACAACTCTTTGTAATAAATATAGAAAAATTTTGGTATTTACGGCATTAAATTCGTAAGGCAATAAATTGCAGTTCAGCACTGAAATTTTCTGAAATATTCGCTAAGTATGGATTTCGGATGACATTGGTCCGAAATTGTAATTTTGATTATTATTGTGGGATCTTTCGCCATAATAATTTATGACCACAATTAAGAAGATTATTTAGACCAAAAATAATTATTGAGGTATAATGTCGAAATTAATTAAGTCTTACGATTATCGTGTTCGGATCAAAGTTAGGAAATTGTGCGCCGTGAGACTTATAAAGATTACATTATGAACCTATTTGTAGGGGTTTGACGGGTTAAGGTCCCTTGGAAACTATTAATCATACTTTGACGACTGTAACTCGGTTTTTAGGCCGAGAGCTTGTTGTACACCACAGTGAGTTCTAGCATTAATGTATTTATATGCATATCATGAATTGCATGTTATTGCTTTCGTATTCAATCTTGTCATTTACATGCTTTGCCATCACAAACATTATTGTTGTCATATTAATCATTCGTTTGACTTCTCCGCTGAGACGGTAAGCCTGTGTGTGTGGTAACCTAGCGGAATCATAATGGTAAGCCTGTGTGTGGTAACCATTATTGCCTGTAAAACGATAAGCCTGTGGTCTGTGGTAATCGTATGACATCACTGTAAACTGCATAACGATAAACCTGTGATCTGTGGTAATCGAGCAGTAGATTGTAAACCCATTGTACGGTAAGCCTGTGTGTGGTAACCGCAATGTGGTAGCTTATTAGCCATTAGTTGGCCTCCTGAGATTGTTAGTTAAATTCATGGCATTGCATGATATCATTCATATATCGCATGATACTTTAATCTAGAAACTCAATAAACAACTTTGTTGTTTACTCGTTAGTTGATATTTCTTTTCAGGAACTGATAAGGGCAAAGGCCCGGCTGGCCCAAACTGATAGACATTGATTGGAGCATGGTTAGGAGCTCCATATTTTGTTGATGATTGGGGTGGGAGTAGCAGACTTCCATTTTGGACTTACGCGAATTAGTTAATGAATATTAATTCGTTGTAATCAAATTGATGATTTAACATTATGACCCCAATTGCGCTCCTCCGTGATTTCCGACACTCTGTTGTGTTATATGCAAAGTGTTTGGAATCACGTTGAAGATTATTAAAGTATTAAAAGTTTTAATTTGACCGTATTTCCGCAAGTACTCTGTATAAATTAATGTATAATGGTATCGAAAGACTCGTATTAGTTGTATGGTGTTTCAATTTGGTATCAAAGCTGGAGCTCATAGACAGAGTATAGTCGACGATACTCTACTCTGAGCACAGTTTCAGATGCTGGTATTGATCCACCTAGGCGACAATATTATAACAATTATAATTGACCTTTGGCCTAGGATGAGATAATAATGGGTAGACTTTTAAGATTATAACTTTATGTAAGTAGAATTATATATACATATAAATGTCATGTGCACACTTGGGTGTGAAAGAAGTGTTGAACCGACCTGTAACTGTTTGTTGCAGACAATGTCGGATAGCCAGTCAAATCGCGTTCTACACCAGGAGGTAGAACATCCAAATGCTGGGGGAGACAGAGATCAGTCTCAAGATTATGAAAGTGAATCTAGTTTCCGTATTGGTGGAGGTCTAGAAGGACCAGATGATGCAAATGATGGCTCAAATGCTGGAGCAAAATTGCCAGCAGAATGAATTAATTAGGTAGTTATACTTTTAAAAATCAGTCTCAACGTAGTAGTTATGGAGTTCTATGACACTTTTATTGTTACTTAAAAAAATTTTAGGGTCTGAGTCATAAAATGCAATATTTTTTTTTTGAATTTACTCAAATAACTAATTTACTCTTTTTATAGACCTAGATGGTACTTATATTTTAATATGACTTGTCGATATTGTATTTGTAACCGGTTGCTATATTGATATGGAGGCTTTTGTTGACGATAACTTACTCATATGCATACGTGTTAATATGACCTTAATTTGAAAGGATATTGTATCAACATTGTTAACTGGTAGAATCGGTCACTGACTACCAAAAGTATCATATTGACAAGGAAAGTTGAGTATAAGTACCAACCGAATCATAAGAAAGTAATTTAGTAATTTCAAAAATAGTACATTGCATTTGGGTGCTTTAGCCCAATTTTTAATAATCAATTTTTAGCAAGAAATATACTTATTTAGTGATACATTAGTTTATTCACACACGGTGATATTTTTAGTAAAATTATTCACATACAAGCAAATAAAGTTACAACTAAAATATACAAATTTTAATTTTTTTTACAATACAATTACACGAGTAGTATTGATTTAATTTTTAGATTTAATTCTTTTAATAATAAATTTTAGAATAATTTTGAATAACGGAATGTGAGTCGAGAAAACCCAATGTGACGAAATTATTTGCTTTATTATAGACTTTATCGACCCAGACATTCCGTGGGTATGTGGAAAAATTATTTTGTTCTATTACCGGTAACGAATTTCAAAATTTTCATAAAAAATAACATAAGAACTAATATTAATGATTGCTGATAAAATTTATAAATAACTAATAAAAAATTTATAAATCATTATTTATTTATTTCAAAACTAATAAAATTTTTAAATAACTAATAAAAAAATTAATATATAAAATTTAGGATAATATCACAATTGACGTGTCGGTACCTAATATATAATAACATTTATCTCCAAATGTTGAAATTAGTACTTAAGTTCAATTGTAGTTGAACAAAATGTAAGAAATGGAGGTTATTTATATAAAAATATAGATTCATGAGGGGTTAAATTGGGAGTAAAATACGAAAAGATGTATGATATATTGATGAGACAAGTGTGTGTGTGTGTCGCTATCAAATGTGAAAATTGAAAAAGAGGCAAAGAGTAGTTGACAGAGATAATACAATCAAATTAAAGTCAAAACCCTTTCTTTTGAGTTTTGACCAAACTTCAATTGTGTGCTTTTGGATCATCCATCGACTTAGAATACTACAAGTTTAATGAATTGTTTGTTGAGTATGATTGATTGATTGATCTTCAAGATTAATTGGGTTCTTAATACTTGTGTAAAATTGATATACTCACTCATATTCGCTATAAATTCTTGTTGAATTTGGTTATTATGAGGCAATGTGTCGATCAGAAATGTTTTTTTAACAAAAGATTGTTTAAGATTTTGGGTTTATAAAATTTTGTGATTAGTCACATAACTAAAACAATGAAATTTCATAATCAAAATATATTAAAATTTTGAAGTTCACAAAATTTTATTTTAGATAATTTTCTAATAGAATTGGGTTTTATAGTAATTTATAAATAAAAGAATGGAACTTTATAACCACAAAATCTTTAAACCTTTAATTTTAACTAAAATTATTAAAATAATAAAAGCATAGTATAAACCCTTATATCCCCATTTAACTTAACTTTTTATAGATATTTATGTAAAAATCTTGATATTGACATTTCTTTTCAGTTAATTTCACCAATAAATTTTGTCTTATACATCCCTTAATCAGTTAAATCACACAAAAATGATATTTAGCATGTTGCAATTGATTATTGTGTTTATATGACACACACGATGCATCCACGTGACAAAATTTCTTTCCATTTTCGTTGTGTGAAATCTAAATACAAGCAAGTTCTCATCTCTGACTGATGAAGCTCCTTCTCTTTTTCCGGCCAAGTTCCTTCTTTTCTGGCTAATCTTTGACCAAAAGTCCCACAATTATGGATTTAGGGTTCATCTTGCAACCGCCTCCTTTTGTTTCCATCATTCAACATTAATCGTGAGTTTGTGTGTTGTAGGCGTGTGCAAAATGAGTCTTATATTTTTTTATCTTTGTTATATATATATATATATATATATATATATATATATATATATATATATATATATATATATATATATATATATATATATATATAGATGTGATCATTGCATAACCTAAATTTAGTGTAGAACCGTAGAACCAATATCGTCCATAGATTAAATTAATCTAATGGTCTTGATTAAAACAATAAAGTTTGGAATTAGTGAAAAAAAGATTGACATTAGTGATTATTTAATTCAGGGGTAAAAAAGGAATAGATTGGAAATAGCAAAAAAATTGGCATTAGTAAAATAAATATCCTTTTTTCTTTAAATTAAAATAACATTAATATGATTAATTGTTAAATCAAAAAAATTATACCATAAAAACGAGAATTTTATACTCTTTAAAACGAGACCGGTCATTATATATTTTTTTTCGAAAAAATTTTACGTGTTTATTTTTCGTAAAAAAAATTACCCAGACCACGATGCAATGTAGCATGGCCGGTATCATTCAATGTCGAATGAACACTTGATATCGTATATTCAACGTCGATGCAACACTGCAGGTATCATTCAATGTCGAATGAACACTTGATATTGCATAATTACCATCTTATCCCTAGTGTTATATAATAATCCAATGGTTTAGATTGGTTCCATAGTTCTACACTAAATTAAGGTTCTGCAATGATCCCAACCCTATATACATATATATATATATATATATATATATATATATATATATATATATATATATATATATATATATATATATATATATATATATATATATATAGATTGAGGTTCTATGGGACACCATATGCATCGGGAACCAAATGAGAACCAAAAATGCATTGCTTGTTTCCAAATGATGCAATAAGGGTAATATTGGAATACTTTATTTGAAAAAATTAATTATTCTTTTAATTAATAGATTAGGATTAAAATAGGAAACTAAATCAATCACATTAACCATTCTCCATATATAATTCCCTCTCTCTCTCTCTCTCTCTCTCTCACACACACACACACACACACAATCGACCGACGAGTTTGAGAAAACGATGATGAGATGAAGATGAAAATGATGCATCACGTTGAACTCATGAACCTATGAACGTATACGATGTGAAGAAGACGAATACGAAGATGCACAGTATGAACACGATGATGCATAACCTGGTGCTCCATATGAACACGATGATGCATAACCCGGGAAAGATAAATACGAAGATGCACAGTCAATGAAGATGATGAAGCATCATGTTGGATTTTTGTTCAATTGGAATTTTTTAAATTTAGAAGTGCATTTTATAAATTTATTAGCATTTAATACTTGATTATTGAATTAAATATTCAATCAATATAAATTTAATTTTGAGTTGACTTGATATATTATTTTTTCCGAAAATACCCTTATGCACATCTAATATGTAAATCGTGCATCATAATGCGTTCACAAATTTCATCTTTATTACCCTTTTGCCATTGTAATCTTAGCCATTCATTTTCTAGATCTAACGGTGTATATGGGTTCCTAAGTTGCACGATGCACACAGGTGCCCCATAGAACCTAACCCTATATATATATATATATATATATGTTCAACACCCATTATGCAAATGCACCAGAAGTACCACCCTTAAAAGTAATTTTTTGAGTTTTTTTTTCATGAAAATGTTTTAATTAACATTACACAGATCATATGTAAATTTCACGCAAATCCGAACACTCTAAGTGCATGAAAACACGCATCACATAAATGTGTGTTCACATACATTCAAAATTATACAAGTCAATAAGTGTGTGTTCACATCATTTTTTAAGAGTTAGGAGATGTGAATGTATGTGAAATTTACATATTATCTTCATAATGTTAATTAAAACATGTTTATTAAAAAAATTTCAAATTTTTTTTTTAAAAAGTGATACCTTCTGGTGCGCTGCATAATAGGTGTACTCTCTCGAACCATATATATATATATATATATAGGGTTGGGATCACATAAGAACCTTTCAATTCCGTGAGAACATGAGAACCCTCCAAAAGGCACAAATTTATACATCAAATGCACAAATCTAAAAATTAAATTTATAACTTAAAGCCATTATTGGTTTTCAATATTAATAAATATCATAATCTAACATTAAAATTATCTTTAAAATTTAAATTCATCAAGTTTTACACTAAATGCACAAATTTGAACATTAAATGCACAAATTTTGTCAAATGCATGAATTCGTACATAAGTGGACAAATTTAAAATGATACGCGTAAATTTTGGGCTAAAGTCATACAATAGCAGTATACTTCTTAAGGTGTATCAATATAGTACGTGTACTTTTTATATTGTTAATATCATACCTTTACTTTTTATGACCGATTATTTCGTCTAGCTTTGCGCAGTTGTGGGAGAATCATTGGTACAAAGTTGTTCACCGTTGGATCTGCATGAAATTTGAGGAGAAACTTCTCAACACATAGTTCTTCGATCTGGACGGTGGAGATCGTCATTGGAGATTTCTTCAGAGGTCTGTAGGTGTTTGAAGTTGGCTGTACTGTGTGATGTCTCCTATCAGGTTATCACAAGGATGAGAAAGTGTATTTGATGCATCAATTATAGAAATTTGAACATTAATAAAAATAAAAATTTCATTCTTAACAAGAATAGCCAGTAACCGGTTACCAAAGGTATCATATTGGTATGATACAATGTAGTACGCGTATCAAATTTGAACGATTCAAAAAGTACACGTATAATATGAATAATTAAAATAGTACACGTACCATATCGATACATTTTAAAAAGTACACAACTATTCTACGGCTTTAACCCGTAAATTTTTATATCAAATGCATAAATTTCTCAAATGAATTAATTTTAACATTAAATGCATAATTTTATACATTAAGTGCACAAATTTTAGAGAGGTTCTCACGTTCTCACGGTAACGAGGGTTCTGGTGTGTGTATATATATATATATATATATATATATATATATATATATATATATATATATATATGGGTTCAAATGAGTACCACTAGTTTTGCGGAGTACCGGAGGTACCTCGCTTAAAATCATTTTTTTTCATAAGCATGTTTAAATTAATAATATAAGACTACTTGCAAAAAATCACACATAAACACACACTAGAACTATGTGAAACGTGTGTGTTCACATGATATGTACTGTTGTGAATGTGTGTTCACAACTAAGCATGTTCACATGAATTTTTTCACGTTCACATGACATTTTAGATGATAGAAAGTCTAAATATATATATTTTTTTACGAATAGTCTTATATTATTTGTATCTAAATGAATATGAAAAAAAATTCAAAAAAAAAACTTTTTTTTCGGAGCAAGTTCATATCTGAAACCCGTGTGTTCACTGGTACTCACGGTACTCTGCATTTTTTAGGTACTCAGACGAACCATATTCTATATATATATATATAGGTCGAGATTCATGGAAAACTGGAAAACCATATCAAATGCACATGTTCATTATGATAAAATGTTAAATTTCATGTAAAATTATAATATACATATGTTCAAAATTGCATTATGATTAACTAATTCATATCATCTACATGTTCGTTAAAACAAAATATTTAATTTCATTAAAAAATGTGTAATATACACATGTTCGTGCATATTGCACATTTGAACATGTGCATATTGTTATTTTGCATGAAATGGAACATTTTATCCTAATGAACATGTAAATTATGTAAATTAGTCAATAATAATGCACATTTGAACATATGTATATTGTAGTTGTGCATTAAATTTAACATTTTACCGTAATAAACATGTGCTTTTAATATGGTTTTTCTGTTTTCCAGTCAAAGATGGTTTTCCATAGATCTTGAACATATACATATATATATATACATATATATATATATATATATATATATATATATATATATATATATATAATTAGGTTCATCAGCGTACTTATGAGATTCCAGCGTACCCTAATGTGAATGATCATTCACATATATTTTTTTTGAATAGACATGTATAAGACAACATTATAAATCTTGTGAATGGTAAAAAAAGATCATGTGAATGGTCATTCACACCATTCACATGGTGTGAAATGATCATTCACATAATTTTTAAGGACACAGAAAGTGTGAATGTATGTGAAATTCATATATCATGTGTATAACATTAATTTAAACATGGTTATGAGAAAAAAAAATTAAAAAGAAGTTTTTTAAGGTTGGTACCTTTGGGTGCACTTGATTTCGAGAGGTACATTTTTAAACCTGAGCCTATATATATATATATATATATATATATATATATATATATATATATATATACATAAATGAGAACATCTAATGTCACATGTTATCTGTATGTTTCATCAGAAAAAATAAATACAGTTTATAAAGAAAATAAACACAATGTATTATTTTTAAAAAGACAAATACACTGTGTTATTTTTTTAATTTATAAATATTAGTTTAAAATGCTTAAACATTTATTTGAAATAGTACAACTCATTGTCCATTTTTAGCCTTTTGTGATCAATCATCATTGGCTTTGCGCGCACACAACAATTTTCGAAGTGTTTGTAATTTTACATTATCATAACTGAGTTGATTTAAAGCAAAAATTGATTACATAAAGTCAACAATTTCTTTTTTATGTCAAATAAAAATAATTATGCATTTTCCCCTAAGATATGTCACTATAATTTTTTGTGGGGGGAACGAGGGTTAATGATGTCCACTAATTACATGTTTTTGTTGATATTTTAATTTTTTTTGAACGGCAAATTAACAACTACTACTTCCTAACTACTTATTTTTGCCCTAAATGTGGACTTCAGAACTTACTTTCATCCCCTAAATTTCAACTTGCCATCGACGGGAGTCGAACCCGTGACCTCACACTTACATCACACATCTCTTACCAAATATGATAAACCACATTGGTGTCAATATTTAAATGTCTCTTACGTGTTTTTTTTTTTTCCTTATACTCATTTTGTAACCTCCTAATTTTCACACTAAATATTACATGTATTATCAAGTCCACTTATATGTATGCTAATGTACCCAAAAAAAAATCATATTAACTCACATCAATGCATGGTCGGGTTTAGGGTTTAGGGTGATATTTATAGTCATCCAATTGTCATCCTCAAAAGTAGGGATGACAAAAATAACCGAACCCGACGGGGAAAACCGAAAACCGATCTAAACGGGGCGGGTTTCCTCGAACCCGATTAAGTTAAACGGGGGACGGGGCGGGTATGGTATTTCTAATACCCGTCCCGTATACCCGATTACATAACCCGTTTAAATCCCCGAATACCCTGACTACTTTTAATAGCAACACGCTATTTATATTGTATATATATTATATATAAAAGATGAATAATTTTATCTATTTTATATATTATACATAAAATTTATTACGTATAACTTAAAAAACTTATTCATTTACATATAATTTAATGAAATAATATTTTTTTCGTTATCATTTGATAGGTATTACAAATTTAATTTAATATTAGTATTAAAATTCTAACATACATGGACGTTTTAAGCTTAAATTATGAACCACGTGATTAAATTTCATATCATTGATTTATAAATGGGTTACCCGATTCCCCGCGGGTTTCCCCGCGTACCCGATGGGGATCCCCGTTTAGTCCCCGCGGTTTTTTTAAACGGGGACGGTATTTACATTCCCCGCCCCGAACCCGCCCCGTTGCCATCCCTACTCAAAAGACATAGACTACTTACAATAATAGTCGGCTCGGCTTGTTTACGTCCCTATTTGCAGAAATAAGAGGTTCGAAGATCTTTTAAGAAAAAACAAAAAATACATTAGTTTTGATTTATCTAATTTCCTTTTTTTTTTTTTTTTTTGAAATATTCATTTTTAATAATTTTTCATATAAGTCTATTACTGTAAAACCTAACAATAATAGAACTAAAAATAAAGCTAAATACAACAAATCATATGAAAGTTGAACTAAACTTGAAATTAAATATTAATCTAAAAATGATAATTTCATGATACAACAAAATAAATATATCTTTTTGTATATAATATTATATGCGTAATACAAGCGTTAGCAAAAAAAAAAAAAAAAAATGTACAAATCACTTCTCGTTAAAAAGTCGAGCGATGGCACAATCATTTGTTTCATATAATTAAATCAATAACATCATTCATGTATTATTTTAATAAATTATTTAACACATACTTACTATTAATTAACACCTAAGAAAATATTCCTACTCTCAAACTTATTTTAGTTAAATTTAAAATTAAGAATGGAAATAAGACAATCTATATTATAGTAATAAACCTTATTAAATAAATAATAATTTGATAAGTGTCAACAATACATGTTGCCACTTGTCACTTTCATTTTTAAAAAATAAATAATCATATACATTATTTCACTAATACAGAAGTTATCTATAATAAATAAACCGAACTTGTATATATTTAATGTTACACGAAACAAGTTACATCATTAACCAAACAAAATACACACCACGACAATTTATTATTCATCAAGGGGAACTACGAATTTTGTTATCGTTGTCACTTTTTTTAAAGTAAGTACAACGCTTAGATTTTTAAAATATTTTTAAGTTGGATTGGGTCACCGAAACAGGGTGTCAATACAAAATTAACAGATAACAAGATTTTCTACTTTAAAAAATATATATTAAAACTTAAAACCAATAAGTATCATAAGTCTTAAACTTTTACAATTGTTGCATTCAAGTTTTCATCTATTGAAGTCTTAAAGTTTTACAATTGTTGTCTTTCTAGGTGTCACTTGAGTTTTTTATGCATACGTACCTCAGTATTTTAAAATTTTATCGGTGTCAAGTGACACTCCACTTTTAATACTAAATCCGCCCATGTTCATCAAAATATGCTCATAGGTTTACTATCTTTTAAATTTTTTCGAAACAAATACTTTTGTAATGAAAGACTAACCTACGATACCATCTAATCCTATTCAACACCAATGCTCCAATTAAAATTTGAACTCGCAATCTTTCGGTTGGACAACACCTGTAATACCTTCAGACAATATACCAGCAGTGGGTGTCACACCGCACAATTCACACTTCTATCGTATCACACATCTTTCCCATTACAAGCCACAGTCCACACCCAAGAAAATAGACATCACCACTCTATTTTTTTGTTTGAATATCAAATAAATATAGAGGGGGAGAGGGGTTCCGGGGAATAGTTGGCATTGCGAGATCACAAAAACGAGGGGAAAGAGCGTGGGGTGTGGACCGGACCGTGAAGTGTGGTGGAAGGCTTAGGAGCCATGGTGTGAGTGTCACAAGATTGACAAGTCAGATCTCACGTAACTATGCGTAAACAATGTTCAGCTGATTAGGAGTCGTTAAAGGAAGATGTCCACCACGAGCTAAATACGCTAACCCAACATGACCCAACTGTTGGTGATCTATCACCAATATTATTTAAGTGTAATGGGATAACTTGTTTGACCAAAATAATCTTATTACATAATATACAAGTTGGGTTGGTGCGGAGTGCACACTTGTTCAATATTGTTAAAGATTAATTACGGGGGTTCGGGGGCAGCGCCCCCGATAGCGGGTTCCAGGGGCGGCAGCCCCTGGTAGCGAGGTCCAAGGGGCGGCAGCCCCTGGCGGGGTCCAAGGGGCAGAGCCTAGTTCACATCATTGGCAAGCATTAAATCCTAGTTCACATCATTGGCAAGCATTAAATCGAGTGTTCAAGTATTTGAAAGGAACCATGAATTTTGGTTTGACATATAGTGGATATCCTTCGGTGATAGAAGAATATTCTGATGCCAGTTGGATTACAAATTTAGAAGATCACTCCTTAACAAGTGGTTGAGTATTTCTACTTGGAGGAGGTGCTATTTCTTGGGCATCAAAGAAGCAGACTTGTATTACAAACTCAACAATGGAGTCTGAATTTGTGGCATTAGCTGCTGCTGGAAAAGAAGCTGAGTGGCTTAGGGATTTGATATATGAAATTCAACTATGACCTAAACCATTTTCTCTCATTTCTATCAAGTGTGATAGTGCTGCCACCTTGGCTAAGGCATATAGTCAAGTATATAATGAGAAGTCTTGTGAAGACCACCCCTTGCGGGGCGGTTCTCACCAGTCTAGGTCCCACATCATGCAATACGATATCAATCATACTAAGATAGGGTAATTAATTGCGGAATTAAAAATTACATGTACATTACAGATTAGGATACAGATTACATATTTCAAAGTAAAATTATAAAAGGGTAACATCTAATCTAGTCATTACATCATGGAATCATATTATATCTACCCAAAATCCACAACAATTGCTGTCTTCCAATTAATACCGAAAGGATTTGTTGTGTAGTGGTCTATGATGCTTCTGTCTTGATCATTAATTGACCTACGAGCTAGGTCCAGCAGGTGACTTTCCTTTGCTTTTACCTGTAAAATTATAATGCAGCAACTGTAAGCAATGCTTAGTGAGTTTATAGATTTTCAATATTAACATGCGTGTCAAGCGGATCGTCAGTCTAGCGTGATATGTCTTGGCTGCCGCTACAGCCCTCATGATTGAGATATAGAATCATAGAATTGGATGATGTTCAGGCCACACTCACGCTTAAATCGTGGGGATCAGCCACATACTGGGCTAGCTACCAGTAAGTCAATATGGCGAAACATCGGAGGTCATTACCAAGTCCATAAGAACTGGTGAAATAGCCAGGTCTATAACAATAGACCATCAAGGCTAGTCAAGCTGAATCAATCTTATCAAATGTCTGATCAATAATGAAAGCTTAAGTCATAAAAGTCATGATAGCAATCAATCATAAAGCAATGTCTGAAGAAGTCTTAAATGCAATATGAAATGATAATCAAATAGCTATCATGATCCACTGGGCAACACCGAACCATGGTGTGCACAGGTCTCAATCCAGCTGATACAATGAATGTCAATAAATCTAACATCAACAATATATCTCAACCGGAATTTAAACATGTTCAATCTGAATATCTATAACTCACAGGTCTGGGTCTTTATCAAACAGATATAAAAATCTGCCACCTGAGTTATCTCAGGATTTTATCTTTAATCTTTTGTCTTTCAGATCTCTGGCAATTTCTTTTCAAATCAATGACCCGCTTTCGATCTTTATTCTTTAAATCTTTGTTCAGAATATAACTGAACCTGTTCAAAATTATTCATATCATGTCATGTCAATCTCTTATCATTATCATCATCCTTTTAGTCTTTAAAATCTTTAATTTTATCTGATTCTGATAACTGATAATCTTCTCAATCTTTCATTTATTTTATATTCTCTGTTTCATTAAATCCTCAAAAGCTTTCTATATATATATATGATATATATATAACTAAAAGCATATGCATATAATCATTTATTTAATTGAAATATCAAAATACATAAAATTGGTTTCGGATCACACAATTTCGGATTCACCCGGATTCGGATCATCCGGATCCAGACCAAACCATCATCCGAAGTCGGACATAGGACCGAAATTGGTGTCATCCGAATTGTGCATAAGTCCGATTTAGGATCATAATCGAAATGGGCACCGAATTCGGATCATTCAAAATCCGAAATAATGTTGTCCGAATTGTGAAGCATCCGAATTGGACACATCATCCAAATTCGGTTCCAACCGAATTCGGACTCAAGACTTTGAATTTCCAGAAAATTTGTTCTTCATGTTCTTGAGTATTATACATTCGGATTTTTCATAATAATTCCCAAAAACTCTTTTTAGTAACATGCAATGTTATATATTGAGGTAATATCATTATTGGAGTGTTTTTATACAAATTTCCCTATCAATAACATCATTATTTGATCAAGATCATCCAAAAATGATCATTTTTGTCAAGAAAGTTATTTTCATCAAAATTTCTGACATAATCTAATCACAAATTCTTGTTTCTATCACTTTTATTAACTTAAATTACATCATTATCTAACAAATTTATGCACATGCGTTCATCGGATTTACATATTTTAATCATAGGTTTCGGTTTTTACACATAACCGAACCAACTCAAACAATTATTGAAATCTAGATCGATAATTACCTCAAAATTCTTGTAGATTGTTGTTGATCTTTGCTTCTTGTAACTCCTTTTTGATTATAACTTCAATTAATTGAACAATCTTTGAATTTCTTGATGATTTGTGAGGTTAGCCGTGAAGTATAGAGAGAGAGTAGAGAGAGAAAGTGTTTGGTGTTAATGATCTTATACATGTTCGGCTAAAAGTTAGGTTGTTACAAGTCTAGACACTTAGGTGCTAGACATAGTATGATTCGTGATCTAATCATGAATGGAGTAATATCGATAGAGTTTGTGAAAACTCAGCTTAATTTAGCCGATCATCTAACCAAAGGGTTAACTAGGAATCTTGTGCACAAGGCGGCTATAGGGATGGGTTTAAAGTCCAATTAATTTTTAATATTAAAATACCCAATTCCCATCTAATTAAATATTAGATGCAGAATTCAATGTGGAAAACTTGATATTTTGAGATTGGAACACATTAAAGAATTCATCCCAATGTGTTCAGATCTGCAAGTAAAGGAGGTTGAAATTTATATTTCTTAATAGTTCGCTTGAAAAATTGCATTTTGCAGGTGCAAGAATAAGAGAACTACCTATATAAGCATGAAGATTAGCCGCTTCAAGAAGTTTGGACTTAGCTTTGATATGCTTATTGAAGGATAGGAAACAGGCTAGTAAAAATAGTGTCAATTAAGAAATTGAATATGTAAACTGTTGTGTATATTATTTTCATGTATTCAAAATGAATAGAAAGGGTTCAATCCTTTTGTGATACCCTGATATCCGAATATTTGAATTTGTAATATACTAATGTGAAATTCAATCGTCACGAAATTTCATTTATGCATCAGTTTGTTTGTTATGATTATTTAAGTTAATCAAGATTACACTTAAATGGGGGAGGTTTGTTGGTAATCTATCATCAATATTATTTGAGTGTAATGAGATGAACTTGTTTGGCCAAAATAATCTTATTACATAATATAGAAGCTGGGTTGGTGCGGAGTGCACAATTGTTCAATATTGTTTAAGATTAATTACGGGGGTTCGGGGGCAGCGCCCCCGATAGCGGGGTTCCAGGGGCGGCAGCCCCTGGTAGTGGGGTCCAAAGGGCGGCAGCCCCTGGCGGGGTCCAAGGGGCAGAGCCGAATTCAGATGATTCGAATTGGACCCGAAATTCGGTTGAATCCGAATTATAGTTGGTGGCGGTTAAAATGGCGGTTGGCCATTTTGACCGTTACCCGCCAAATATTACCCGTCGTTTTTGGTCATTAGAGGGGTACAAGAAAATCAGAAACATTTTCATATTCATTGTTCGTTTTACTCTGAGTTTTATCCGATTGGGATTTCGATCTTACCGTCGAAATACTTCAATCTGAAAGTGTATCACGACTCTCAGATTATCCGAGCATTTTTGCAACTCATATTTTCTACACTAACTCAACTCAATAAGCTATTGTGTCACAATAATTTAAAGATTTAATTAAAAAGGAAATTTCGTTTTTAATTTAATTTAAAAGATATTTATATTGTATAGTATATTACAAATGAAATGGTGACGACTCAAACTCAATGGGAAGAGTATATAAGTAAGTATATATGGGTGCTTAGCAACATCCAGCTGTTTTCTAACAAAGAAAATGGATATTATAATCATTTTCAAAACCCCACATCATATCATTTTTAACCCAAATTCAACATTAGTCTTCGTTGACATGATGTCAACATGATGCATCTCCTTCATCAACATACTCATACCGGCACTAATGCAACGGAATACATACAACCAATAACCCTATAAAGACATACCTCCGATCTCCGCCAAGCCACGAGTCTTGATTTTGCATGCTGAATGCCTGATCGATCAAGCATCGACACTAACGGAATACGATGAATGGGAATTATAATAATTTGTATTAAATCAAATACCTAGGAAAAGAAACAAGGTTTTGGTCCTAGGTAAAGATTAAGTGGAGCCCAGAAGAACATTGACACCTGCAGGGAAACCGCGTTAGAAACAGGGAAAAAAACAAAAAAAACAAATATTTCTGTCCTCCAATTCAAAGTGCCCATTTCATAAAAATGGTCAAGTGCCAAGATTCGATGAACACACACTCACTCACCACACACACACGAGTGAAAGGACACATGTCAAGGATCTGTATGCTGTCTGTAGAATGAAAAAGTTTGATGTCTTAAGTTGCAAACATTTACATTATAAATTAAGAATAATATCTATTAGTGATTCTTGAAGAAGATGGAAGCTACTTGGAAACTGTCTTCAACAACTTATATAATATTTATTAATGACTTGCATTATCCACATCTATAAATACATGCCTAGATTGCATTTTAATACATTACCTTCCACAAGAATATTCCAGCCAAACAATGAATGACGACATGCACCGTCCTAGTCCGAGACCTAGCGGTGGTGGTACTTCTTCGGTCTACAGGGGTGTCCGGAAAAGGAAATGGGGCAAATGGGTATCTGAAATACGTGAGCCAGGGAAGAGTTCCCGAATCTGGTTAGGGAGTTTCGAGACGCCTGAAATGGCAGCAGCGGCATATGATGCAGCAGCATTTTACCTCAGGGGTGACGTTGCCAGGCTTAATTTCCCAGAAAGAGCAAATGCTCTCCCCAGGCCGGTTAGCTCCAGTGCGGAATGTATACGCATGGCAGCTCAAGAGGCTGCCTTGTTGTGCAGACCCTCGATGCCAGTATATGAGCAAGAGCAGGGTGGCTCAAGCTCGGGTCATACAGTGCCGGTTAATATCGGACTTTCCCCTAGCCAAATTCAGGCAATAAATGATTCACCACTCGATTCCCCCAAACTGTGGATGGAATTGGGTGATGCTCACATCTTAGATCAAAAAACGTATTTTTCCAACACTACTAACTTTGATCCTATGGTTGACTGGGAAGAAATACCAGACTATTACCTATGGGGCCCTTAGGTAAAAAAAAAATTCAAACCAATCTATTAGGAAAAGATGACCATAACTTCCATTCATCTTACTTGTGCATTTTCTACACATAATATTTATGCATGGGAATTTGGCAAACATAATTTTTTAATAATAATTTAAAAAAAAGTAAAAGAAAAAGGAAAACAGAGTTGCAAAAAGTTGGTTACTGATAATATTTAGAAAATAAGACTTTTCACCACAGTTTTTGTGTAGGGAGAAGAGCTTTTTGGGTGTCCTGGTTATCGATGATAAGTAGTCCGAGGGTTTCCTAGTTTAAATTTCCCTTAGTTACTCATATATTCATATCCTCATTTGTTCCTATAAGAAGACACATAAAATAAAGCCTAAGATTGAAACCATTATTTTTGAACTTTCCAGTGTGGCCCAAGAATTAATCAGCAAAGATAAATCTTATAACAGCATGTTGGACTCACAAATAACATATTCTTCTATTGTCAAATCCATCGAAGGAGCTGAATTTTAAAAGCTCGTTTGACACTACTGATTGGGATGGTGTAGTGCTAGCAAGGGCCAGGTGCTTAGCAGAACGAATTCTTTTGTGTGTTGTGTTTATTGTATTCTTTTTCGAATGATGTAAACAGCAATGTTTCCTGTAAGGTTTGCTATATCAGTTATGTTAATTTCAATAAAATTTATTGCCTTTTCATTTAGCTATGTAGCAGCTACTGCCTACTGGTGCATTGTACAGGCATGTATGTCTAGCAACATCACATAATATAACTAATTGTACCATCAGTTCCTACATTTTATCCGATATTACTTAAATGTGGTCATCTCAGTAGACAGTAGCAACACTAAATAGCCACTCTCTTTAACAGCAAAGAAACTCAGACACCCTTTTAGTAACACTCAAATGCATTGCCACTAGTTCAAGAGACTCGGTTAGTACCATTTAGACCAAAGACTGATGGCTAACTATGGTCAGCCTTGATATCACAATTTATATAGGCAAGAAGCAGAGATGCTCACCCACCAATAGTCCATATTCCCTTTAAAGATTTTTACAAACATATGATTTACTTGTTATACCACTATAGAAGATGAGGTGGCTTCTTTACTTCTGCAACTTAGATCCATTGGATACTAGTTGTCGCTACTTGTAGTGAATGTAACATAAAGGGTCTTCATAGAGTAGATACGGAAATCAAACACGATAACTCTTCCATCCCAAACTGGTAAGAGCAGACTAAAAGGTAAAAACCAAAAGATTATAAAGAGGTGGCGTATAAGCAAGTCAAAGGAAGAAATCTTTGTTAGTGGGAAAAGTAGGAGTACTGGTGAAGGCCGTGAAGCAAAGCAGTGTCAA
Source organism: Centrapalus pauciflorus (assembly GCA_020465985.1). Taxonomy (NCBI): domain Eukaryota; kingdom Viridiplantae; phylum Streptophyta; class Magnoliopsida; order Asterales; family Asteraceae; genus Centrapalus; species Centrapalus pauciflorus. The sequence continues at coordinate 111,672 of JAANYP010004891.1, read as the reverse complement.
AAAACTGGGATGCCTTGGTAACATGATGACCACATAACAAAGTGCTTGCATGCGTTTGTAATGGTGCACACTCAGAAGTATGTTACACTAATGTCATATAAGGTTAAATATTTAATAAATAACAGCGGTATTTTCATAATGAAATTAGGCAATGGTAGTATTTCCATGATTAAATCAGGTACCAATGCTATTTCATAATCTAGCAATCCTATAAATAGAGATTACTAAAAGTCAAATACTTTTGAGCAAGGCTGATGGATCAAGAATTGTATACAAGACCTCCTGCTTGAGCAAGGCTTTTAGATCATAGAAGCATAACACTAATATTTAAATAACACTTCTAGTTAAGATAGCTGGGCCAGACTAACTAGTTGTTTTTCATGAAAACAATAAGCTGACTTAATCATGAATATGAAAAATTACTCATTTCAGCATATATAGGCATTGCAAGCATCTGAGAATATAATTTGTAGGCACATCACTAGGTCTAGTAAGTAGCAAGGTTTGCTTGTACTACAAACAAAAAGGCTATGTAATAAAGCTTCAAACAGATGAGATGTGCTCTACTAACATTTTTGTATGTTGGAGGACCTACTTCTAGTCTAGGAAGTTGATCAAGGAGCGTAGCACCAGAGAAATCACTCAACATGTGACATGCCCCCTCCACTTTCAGATTTTGCCCTGCAAATCAAGCATATGAGTTATACTTGAAAAGGTAATCGAAAAAGAAAAGAGAGAACATAACATTGATGCATAGGTAACATTTTCTAACTGCTCCAATGAAGAGATTCCATATTAGAGAATGTAAGTCCGTGTTTGTGTGTGTGTGTGCGCGCGCTAGTTTTTAGAAGTTATACAGTTTGGCTTAACAATCATCATGTATTTCTATTTTCTAAGAATAAAGTAAACACAGTAATGTAGGAGGGTCCATGGGCTGAGAATAGAATACGAAAATAAATACGTTTGTGAGATAAAACAGTCATCAAAGGTTCCCAGCTTGTGAGATAAAACTAAGAAGCAATCGCCATCATCACTATCGCCCACTAACATAGGACCAACATGAGTGACATAGTACGTATTGTCATCTTAAAGCTCAATTATGCCAAGTATGAAATCATTAAATGAGGCAATCTCGTACCAGAACTTTTGGAAAGGCATGTGGCACTTACTTGTGATCAGAAGGATTTGGCATAAGTTCATAAACAATTGTTGCGACCACATCTCTCTTTAACTGTACAATCATCAATGTAGAATTATGAGCGAAGGAAAATTAATAGACAATACATTAAATCAAGAAAAATAAATCTCAAATGAACCTACCTGAGTGGCTTCACCTTTTAGCCCAATGTATTGTATTCTAGACGTGTCACCACCATAATTATCAGGAAAATGCAATGTCAGATTTCCAACACCTTGAAACCTAGAGTATCTGGTATAGCCCATCCAACGACATGCATTAAGAAATTAAAATATTATGAATTTCATTTTAATAAAAGGGACAAAAACATAACTATTTTCACAATCAACTTTCAGATTTGTCTAGCCATTATTAAACTATTTTTTGTCCCGATAGCCATTAAACTTTAGTATACTGTTCTACTTTGGAGAAAATGAATAAATCTAATGGCTAAATAGGTACAAAGTATGATAGTTTAGTGGTCATATCTGAACAATTTTTAGTGGTTAAATCGGTAAAAAAAACGTTTAGTGGCTAAATATGTATACAAAAAATAGTTTAGTGGCTAAATTGTGATAAGAAATAGTTTTGGGGCTAAATCGAAAAAGATCTGAAAGTTGGATGGTCAAAATTATACTTATCCCTAAAAGATATAAACATATAAGATTCCTCAATCACATAGTTATTCATTTCATGATCATATTAATTACATTATTTCATCCTAGTTCAACAAGATTATGTAGCAAGAATTGTAGAATTATGCCAAGAGATCTACATCTCACCATCTTTGAAGCTTTAGGTTACATAACTTGATTAAAATTCTCTCTCTCTCTTTTTCTCTCTCTCTCTCTCTCTCTCTCTCTCTATACACACACACACACACACACCCCATTACATATATATTTACATATACACATATACATACATACACATATATACACATATATTCATATAGGGGAGTGTTCAGTCGTTCAATGAAGAACTTGGAAAGGTTGGTAAAAACAAATTTTAATTTCATTTATTAAAAAAAAACTTATCGTGTTACTATTTAATTTATACAACCTAAATAATAAATTTATAAATACTATATCTATAAATACTATTAAATGAGTAAAAATATTTGTCATTTGTCATCACCTTAAGAATGTCATGTGGCTTTACACCCAATTGAGTGATTGACATTTGTAATTTGCATTTTGTGTTAATATTATCTAAACCAACATTAATAGAAGTGTTCATTTCTTTTTAAATCCCTAAAAATGTTCCTATTCTTAGAGATCTATTAAAATTCCATCACCATTTAAAAAACTATTAACTAATTATACTAATGAGTTAGTGACAAACTTAGATGTAATTAATGACTATCTTTTCCGTTTAACTAACTTATATTTAAAATTAATTATAATAAATGATGTTAAATATCACATGTATAAAAAATTTCAATATATCAAATTTAATGTAAATCTTTTAATTTTTAGTTTATATAATTTTGAGAAAAAATATTTATCAAAGTTATCCGTGTAATACAGGGTTAATAAACTAGTTATCTTTTAAATTATAAATGTTATTTTAATAAATTAGTATTTTAATATTTTACTTGACACCACAACTTCAATCGAGTTGCTACATGGGGATAACGATGTAGCAGTCGATTGGAGCAATCGACGGTGTAGCAACAGTCGATGGAGAATAAGTCCAACGTAGGGAGGACGAAAAGGAGGGAGCCGTATTTTTTGGTGGGGTTTAAAGTAATTTAGGTATCCAATAATAAATTAATTAAGAAAATGATAATTATATTTTTAAATGATAAAATAAATTTAAAATAATCATTTGGATATATATGTGAGATTGAAAGGTTTAGAAGGATATATAGAAAGTAAAGAAAGAAAGTATTATTTTAATAAACCTGGCATTAATACTTGAAAAGAAAATATTTTTTTTTTCTAACTTATATAATATATATAATAATAATATTTTTTAAATTTACAAAACACACTTATTATAATTTTTTTATTATATAATGAATATTTAAAAATTTGTTTGTCTTACATACTCTATCAGAACCAAAAGAAATGTTCGTTAATAAAAACACACAGTTTTAGATATTTTTAAATATTACAACCTTTAATCAAACAGATGGCAGTTTAACTTATAATTATTAATTATTTTAAAATTTTCAGATTTTAGACTTCATAATTAGATGTATACATAAAATTATATTAATTATAACTTACTATTTATGAATATAAATTTTTTTTTAATATTAGATGAATATAGACATTTATTTTAGAGCTGAAGGTGTATTTACTTGCTACAATAGAATATAACTGGTTTAATTACATATTCTATATAATATTAATAATTTCTATATCAATTTAATTTTCATGATTTGTTGTCTTTTATATTATCTTTATAATAATAGTTTAATTATTTAAATTGATCCCATGTAATACATGGGTACATAAAATAGTCATTATATATGAAACATATATAATTATGATAAAAATAAAGTTATTCGTGGTCTTTTCTGTGTGTGTGTGTGTGTGATTTATATTATCATGAGTATAAGCATGTGATAAATCTTTCTGTTTGATTACATAATTCAAATAAGTGTAAAGTAAATTGATTCTATATCTAGTTTTCTTATTTAAAACAAAGGAAACTCTTAATTTTCGATAGTACGGTGCTAATGTTTCACGCAGTCATTATATTGTAAATTTGTAAGTCATCTACTACTGTTTTGTTACAACAGCAGTTGCAGTTTATGCGATTATACTTATCAGGCTATCGTATCCCTTTCAGTATCCCTTTCAGCTTTCTCTGGTATATATTTGTTTTGAAATATGATAACAAATTTTCATATTGAATTTCGAAATAGAGAATCAGGTTGTGGCCTCAAAACCTAGCATTTAGTTGTGGGTTCAAGTCCCATTTGGGACAAGGTGTGGCATAGAATAAGGAGTAAAGTAGGTTTGGGGGTTAAAAAATTTGTGATCTAAGCTAAAGTTCAAATATACTTCAGGTTTGCAGAATTCATGGATGTTACTACTTACTAGTAGCATGGTGTATCAATATTAAGGGAAAGAAAGCAGGTTGTACCTTGTCTGGTATTCTAAGACACCTTGCAAATTTTCTGCCAAATCCCACTCCTTAAGAAATGATAAATTTTAATGTAAGTGAAAAGATCAAAAGACTTCAAATGATAGATATTTAGACATGTTTAGCCTGCAGACCTGAATAGCTTGCATACTCTGGGCATCTGAGAAGTCAATGCCTTCACGATTGACGAACCTACATGCAAAAAGTACATTCAATTGGGAAAACAGGCATGACTTGATGGAAGTGTCACAAGAAAGAAAGAAACCAGCAGGAATAGCCAGTGCAGCATAGGGCAAACAGAAATACTTTGGACACACAACTTGAAATACTTGACCACTATAAAGTTTTGCTTTTTGCGGATGATTTATAATTGATATTATTTTTGTTCTTGAACAGGATACAAAAACCCCCAATAGAAACAATGCCAGAGTTTCAACAAAATCAAATGAAGCTATGAATGGTGTTTTGTCATGAGAGCGATAGAAGTTCTCAGAGCTTCATAGAGGTAAGTGAGTAAGGTTTTGAAAACTCTACTTACGCTCTCATCCTGGAAGGACTTGTTCCATCAGCACCACCAACAATAGAAATGCTCTTTATCTTCACATCAGATGTAAATCTATCACAATAGTTCCACAAAATGAACATAAACAGTTAACCACAAGCCTGGAAATAAAGACGATGCAGCATCACAAACAACATTCCTTTTCAATATGGTCACCAAGTCACATCAGAAAATACCAAAAAGGCAAAAATGACATAGTAATGTCATGCCATATAATCACATAGGAAAAGACATATGGACAAAACAGGCACGACTTGATACACGACATATAGACACAAAAAAACTGAGGTAGGGGGTGCATGTATCTATGTGTATATACAAGCCTAAACACAAGATAGTAAAAGACAAAAGGCCGCTACATGGATTCCATATTAGATATGCGAAGATACATAGACACTAAACCTATGTCTTATGATGCTTTTACTTTTTACGTGGTATCTGCAAAGGTGATACACACTCAAAACTGTTAGAAAAGCAACTTGTGTGGCTTGTTTTTTTTTTCTAACATGATTATATATGTTTACGTATAATTCTGATTTAGGTTCTCTGTTAACTTTGTAAGTTGTGAAATTTCATCTCATTTTTTGGTAAAAGAATCAAAATTTATTTTCGTGCATTACATTGCAAGGGTACACGTCATATCGCACCCCCAGAGCACTATCTTAAAGGTTTGGCAGATAGTATGTGATAATTTTACCCATTCACCTTCTTCTGTATCTACTCCTTATTTAAATCTCACAGCCAATGAAATAGTATTATAAACATATTACAATCACAGGATTTTTCCAGCCTGTTATAGTGTAATATTCATTAACTTGAATTGTTTCAATCTGAAACCCAAAGAGGTTGAGAGCACCTGCATTTCAAAATTCCTAAAAAATATGCTTTATGCAGAACACTTACGTACGAAGAATAATGTGTAATGCTAAAAGACTGATGTTAATAATAAATAACAAATAAGATAAAACCATAAGCTGACAAAATGCTCATTAATTAATCAAGGTTTATATCTCAATTATCCCCCAAGCAATAGAAAGGAGGCTTTGTTCAGCTAAGCAATAAACTATATACACTTATGATTTATATTCTATAGGACAGTTCCACAAGGTACCACATCTTTGGAAGGGAACCAATAGGTACCACTCTAAATGAATAAAATTAACCAATTTGCATATCTATGTATAAATTAACATTATGAATGTATATGAATGTCAAAAAATTACATTTTGTGTCTTGTAAGTCAATAAACTGACATTGTAAATGTACAGAGGTAGTTGTGAATGTACCATACATTCACAACTACCTCTTGTACATTCACAATGTCATTTTATAAACTTACAATGCCCAGAAGTATGTGAATGTACATAGTTACATACATTTATGATGTTAATATATACATGGATTTGCAACAAAAAAGGGGTCAACTATATTCATTTAGAGTCCACCTCCGGGTACCCTGCAAAATGTGGAATGGAATCTCCTGGACCTGATCGTACATAATCACAATCTGGCATAACTCCCACTCCATTAAAGATCCGATTTTACCTTCATATCAAATTGCCATTTATAAAATAATTTATAAGTTCATTGTCATCGAGTAAATGCAGAAATGCCAATACAAGAGGGCCCATTTGCAAGACTTTAACTCTTTAAGGATGCCATGGAAGGACAATGATTAATGAGACAAGTAACAAGTAACAAACCAAGTCATCTGATATATGAAACAATATACTACTTACGGAATAAAAACAATTAACTCAGGATCACCCTCATTGCTTTCCAAGATACCCTGTAACAGTAAAGAAAACCACTAATCACATATAGGTCAGGTACAAATCATAGAATGCAGAATTACCAACTCAAAATATATAGGAATTCGTGTACTCCGGTAGTGTATTCATTGTTAAAGTTGAAAATTTTACTATTTCCTGTGGTAGTTTTCCATATAAATATATAGCACATTATCAAGGAGTAGACTAAACTAAGTTGTGGGTTGAACTATTTTCATATTTGCATTATTAGTATATTGAATTAAGTACGCATTATATGCAAATTACAGAGACGGATTAAGGTGTTCAAATGATTTGAAAAGCATCTAACACTTCAATCATAACCCAGTGCTTCTGTAATGGTACTACTGGTAAGCACATTTTGAGCTATTTTACTCTATAGTGTGGAAATTGACCTATTCTTTGGTCATCAAACTGTGATTATTTAAGTAATCAAACCACGCTACTAATCAAATCAAACTTGATGAATGTTGATCCATCTAGTTAGGATTATCTGCACCACATTTCATTTTTGTGTATAACTCTATTAGAACTCCCAGTCCCAGAAAGTAGAACGTTAAAAGTGTACTATGTTTCAACAAACAAGTCAGCGAACACGGCAACACTTATCACACACCCAAATCCAGAAGTAGCTTCAGAAGCATAACTACCTTAACATGTCAAACTAGAATTGGTTGCTTAAAGTTTACTCCCTCCGTCCCAAAATAAATGTCCACTAGACAAAAACACACAGTTTTAGGATTCCATAATAGTTACAACCTTTAATGAATATAATGACAGTTTTACCCTTAATTATTAATTACTTTTAAAAAGTCAATTTTCTTAACCACAACTGTTTATGGACGTGGACAAATATTTTGGAACAAGTTAAAAAAGAAAAATGGACACTTGTTTGGGAGGGAGGGAGTAACGTACAATTGCTACAAAAGCAGATAAATAATCTAAAATATCTGTATTGGTGAGTGGTGACTGCATGCTAATAATTACAAAACTACCTTAACAATTTCTTCATTTCTTGCATATGTCGATGTTCTTCTGACCTTATACATCCATCCATACCCAGGTTCTAGGGTTTATGTCTTAATGATGTTAAGTTGTGGAAGTCTAATGGTTGCAGAAGGAACTATTAGCCATGCAAGAGTCCTAGGGCACCCCGAGCGCCTCGGTGGGACGTGGGGTCAATGGGGAACCTAGGCAGAGTTTTCAAGAAGCAGTGCCCTGGAAGCTAAAACATTTTTGGCCCAAGCCAATAACAGGTTTTTGGGTCTAGGATTCAATATAAACACATCACGAGTGTATTGTAAAGCTTAGTAAGAAATCAATAAATGGACTCACTACTGTGGCAGTAGGCGTATGTCATTCTTGAGTAGAATCACGTAAATTTGTGTTCTCTTTTTGTTTTTATTTTTACATATTACTTTCCTAACGCCGTTTCTCCATATAACTCAAATAAAACCCAGAAACCTTTCATTCTCAAAAACATTCTCCAAGTTTCCATTACAATGTCAGAAAACTTGAGTCGACACCATTTTGAAACATAAATCATGAGAAACACTACCACAATCACATGAGGAAACACAATTACAAGAGCCTCCCTCATTAAGGCTTTGCATGGAAAAAGAGATCAACGTTGATTGGCATTTTTAAATATGTTACAAGTTTCATGATTCTCTTCTCATTGCCTCATTGGTAATCATCAAGTAATTTTCACCAAAAAACATTCCTTAAGCAAATATCTAAAATGCAACGGTGATTAAATATTAGCATGGTATAGAATCACCACTTGTGGTGGTGGCATCAGCCACAGCAAATGAGGGTGTACATGGTATACACTTTTAATATTCTAGATCAAGCATCTGTTATTTATAACTGGATCCTTGAGCGGTGAATCCAGGATTTCAAGTTGCCAGTGAATCAGTGATACTAAATTGGAAGCATCCATTGCCAAGTGTAAAAATAGCAAAGATCGGAAATTTTCACACCTCAAAATATCGGGAATTTTTACATTAAACTTCCGAGTTGACCTGGTGAATGGGCTACCTTGTGCAACCATATAGGTCCGCTAGTGCTTGGTGTTATTTACGGGAGTGCCAAAAATGATCAAAATTCACAAATAGATCATGTAAGCCCAAATGTGTTTATACATTCATTTTGTTTTTCTTCAAAATATAACTTCCAGTTCACACCAAGAATTAAAGACAGGGAGAACATACATGAAACAGCAGTCAAGATAAATGGAAAGTTATATGTGTTTAAGAAAACAATTACCTCGGAAGAACTTAGACGCTGCTCCCAAGCTTTGAAAACTGCCTTGACACTTCCAGGAACAGCCTCATTCAGCGCAGACACCTTTAAAATGTAATTGAACAAAAAGGAAGTTACAATTTTTTTCTCAAATTCCCAAAGAGTCATATGATATAATCTAGGTGCCTAATTAGAATAGTAAAATAGACAATATTAATTCTGTTTTCTAATCTTTCGACCGAGCACACTTGTAAAACAGGAAAAACATCATCTGCCAGGGCTTAACTATACCCAAAAAGACGACCGGATTTACTATAACCTAATTGGCCTTTTTAATCTCCACTCGCTGAGTTTCAGCCTTCCCCTTTGTTATTATGTTTCAGTTTCGTCTGAAAAAAAATATCCAAACACCGTAATTTAAAAAGAAAAAATCTGAAGACATTCGCAATAAAAAAAACTGATAATTCAAACTGAAGATCAATACAATACAATCAGCAACGCCAAAGACATTAATACTAATGGCTGGATATTTTCGTGGTGCAAATGTCAAACGGTGACAATGGTTCTGCAAATATTAGTTTCATAGCTACCTAAGAAGAAAGGGTTTTGAAGAAAGAGGGGGCTAAACCTTGGGGATGTCTATGTGTTTGTAGAGAGACCAATCGGATGAACAATCGTGATCTTCGCAGCTGTGATCATGCAAGCACGCCATATATTTCTCTGAATTTTTCTCTAAACGGCGGCAATCAGAATATGAGGGCTGATGATCTCCGATCTCCAAAAATCTCTGTTCGACACGAAACGAATAAATTCGGGAGATTTAAAAGGGGGAAAAAAACAACAAAATATAGCTTCCACAGTCCACACAGTCCACACTATACATTTATTTACATAATAAAGTGTTTTCGTGTAAAAATCATGATTTATTTATTTTTACGTTGTGATCGAGTTTTCGAGATTTATAGGGTTAATAACGGAAAAACTCAATGTTCTATTTTTATTTTATCGATTAAATCTTTAAACTTTGTTTTCACTTATTTAAATCCCTAAACATATTTGTTTTACTCAAAACTATAAAAATTACCGGTATAACAAGTAGGGGTGAGTGACGGGTACCATTTCTGAACCCGAACCGGTACCGGTACCGACCGATACCAAATTAATATATTTGGTCCGGTACTCGGCTTTTAAATTAGCTAAAATTCGGTATTCGGTACTTTCAGTTTCGGTACCATATTTATTATCCCGAATATCCCGATCCCGAACCGGTACCGGTACTGACCGATACAAATTAATATATTCGGTCCGGTACTCGGCTTTTAAATTAGCTAAAATTCGGTATTCGGTACTTTCGATTTCGGTACCATATTTATCCCGAATATCCCGATCCTGAACCGAATATATAAATTAGCTGAAATTCGGTATTTGTAACTTTAAAACGTTAAACTTTGTTCGGTATTCGGTATTTGATGTTCGTTTTTCGGTATTAGGTATTCGGGTGCAATATTTGGTGATGTATGTTTGGTATTTGATATATATTCCTTATTCGGTTCCAATACGTGACTGGCACCGAAAACCCGGTCCCAGAACCGGAACCCTATAAAATTATACGGTTCGGTATTCGGTTCTTTCAAAACTAATAATTCGGTTTCGGTACCGGTTCGGTATGGTCCGGTACCAAGCTCACCCCTAATAACAAGTACCCAGCTGCTTACCTATTCTTCTCTCGCATCTCTTACAGAAACCTCCATAGCTCCATTTGACATCTTCATAAAAAACACACGTACAACACAAATATCAAACACACTCCCTTAAATAAAAACTCATAAATTATGTATCAGATCTTCTTGTCATTGTTTATGCATTGCTCCTGAAGGATCCAAGAGCTTTGGTAGGTCCTATTAGCATTACCTACCAGCTGGCAGAAACCAGCTGGCAAAAATGGCTGTTCCAATCATCAATCGGATATGAACACCACATATTGGGGCTCAATTTCTTGTGATGCCTTCACATTGAAAATAAAGGATATTATCTTCAACATTGTCAAATTCATCTAATACTCATTGTTACGAAAGGAAGTCAAAGCTTCTATCCAATATGCAGACATTTAGATCGAGCGTAAAAGGAATTGATATCTACCAGGCCAAATGCTTTGACAGCATCGACGAATGCAATATATTGAGATTGAAGACCAAAATAGGATTTATTCTTCGGCTTACCTACTTACTGATAAACTCGATAACTAGTTCAGAAGCCATCAGTACAAACTTTGGGAAGAGTAGAAAGGTTTTGATTTTCATCAAAAATCGGTCTGATTTCACACATATACCCAAGAACTTAATCTAAGGTGGGGAATATGGGTTTCAAAAAAATGATCGTTCGAGAAAGGATAGAGATACTGATAATAAACCATCAAAGAAGGCAACACAGGAGGGGGTTCGGGAGGTGGTGAACTTTATGGCTTTCATCATTGTCAAATCAAAGAGAGGGAGATATGATGTAAAATTGTAAATGAGAGAGAAAGATAGCGGATAGAGTATTTACCTGATAATCCGATTACAAGTCAAAATTATATAGTTTTAGATAAGCCAAAATTTGTTAATGGATTTAAATAGTAAAAAAAAAAAGTTTTGGTGACTTAATCGATAAAATAAGAAAAGTTTATGGGGTTCTTTTAATATTAGTCCTTTTTTATATTAGGTCCATCAATTAATCTATTCAGTCTCTTTTTAATTTTGTTTTTCAAATTTGATTTTAATGATGAACTTGGTCATTACTTTCGGTCTCAAATTTTCATTATTGAATTACTTATTTCTTGTTTTCCTTAACTTAGGATCTTTATAAACATAGATTAAAATTATAGACAATTGAACAATATATTTGGCCTATAACAAACTAATAAATGTTCATTTGTCCAACAAAATGAAATACATGTTCTAATCAATAGGTGCAAATATCCAAAATAGTGAAAATGCTTCTTTAATAAAAGTACAAAAGAAATGGGAGTCTTTTCTAGAACCGGTCTTGAGGTTTTTGATGTCAAGAACGAAAAAAAATGTCTGTGTAAATAATAGAATTTTTTTTAAAGATCCATGTTACGAACTAGTTAGTTCTTGTTCTTTCTTCTTACATTTTTTCTATTTTGAGCACACGATAGTTATTTTCAAGGAAATATGGTAAATCAAGTCAAGCAAATAAGAGTATAAGAAGACTTATAACATAAAATAATACTCGATCATAAAAACGATAAAAAGCTGATTGATAAATACAAATCCAAGATATTGTTCCAAGTTGCTAGTTGCTTGAAGACTTGCTACAATGCTCGTTTGAAGACATGCTATTGTGTTGCTTTAAAGACTTTTAGACTTGCAAATTCCAACAGGATGAAATAGTTCCAGGTGAGCACTCGTTGGAAATTGATAGAGTTTTAGACTTGCAAATTCCAACTACGCTACGGTAGTGCAATCGTTGGAAATTTGCAAGACTTTTAGACTTGCAAATTCTAACGGGAAGAAGAAAAGGTGCGACGCTTACAAACTCTCAAACAGTTCCAGATATGCAATCGATGAAGACAAATGACAAATCGACTTGGTTTGAAGACAGTTCGAGATAAACATTGAGATTGATGAAGACTTGGTTTACAAAACAAAAATGAAGACTTTCGGGTTCCAAAATTCCGTTGATATATGCAAGGAATCATCAATTGAATGATATAATCTGCTGCTTGATCTTGACTCTTCAAAGATTAAAACACTTCTATTGATTCCATTCTCAAAACTTAGATCGGAGCTGCCCAGCATAGTAGCGTCACACATATTGCTTCCTTCATGAGTTGACGTATGTATCAGGTTCCAGATGCCATATTGAGAAATATGGGCCTAAATAATACAATTTTTATGCCCCATACTTTTTTGTTGCCCTGGCCGAAGCCCACTTCACCTCCTATTGTGTCGACTTGATCTTTCTTATCTTGAAATCTTATGTGGCATCCACATCCCTTTGTGGAACACCACCCCTGCTTTTCCCATCTCTTTGGAAAGATGAACAAACCCACCCCATCAGCTTCATTACCCCGTTGGCTTCATTGAACAATCTTACACACACACACACACACACACTACAAATAAGTATATGTGTGTATCAATAATTTTAGTTTCATATTTTGATTTCGTAATTTTGTAGTTTAGTTACGTGATAGTTTTAAATATATAAAATTAAATATTTTAGTTTATGGTTTATTTATTATAAGTGAATTTCTTTTTTTTTTTAATGAAAAAGATTAAAAACATAAAAAGGAAAAAGATGAGTGTTTCTAAGATAAAAGATGAAGGGGCGGATAAAGAAAAGTTGATATGACACTAATGTGGTCAGAAAGATAGAATCTGAAAAAGGTGAGTATACCTCTCATCCTTATATAAATTCAATCATGCAAATTACTATGTATTAGGGTTTTACCCGATCCCATATTCAATCCGATTTTTGGCATAAGCAAAAATTGTCTCTCACACTAATAAAGATCTCATCAACAATCATTGCTAACAGGATCACAAAGGCAATGAACCCCCGCAATTGTTTATCCAACACCTAGCCAATGACATATTTATTAAACTAATTAATGCATACATAATACATGCAATAATGATACGTAATAGGTTGGTAATATTCCAGAAACAAGAATATTATCACTGAAGTGCAGTCACTATCCAGATAATGTTAACACTTAACACGTTACACCAGACTCGGGCATTGCAACAATAACAATCCGCCCTCTTGTCATACATACCGGTATTAACCTCCCAAAGTACCAATATCTCTTTGTCACGTGATGTAGCATAAGTATTCATACAACACAATAGTATTCTATATAGAATATAAACACATAGATTTAAAGTTCTGCACATCTTTTATATGTATTCTATGTAGAAATCATATATTCCGTATAGAAGATGTATTTTATGTAGAATATAAACACGTAGATCTATATAGAATATATGTATTCTATGTAGAATATCATATACCGTAGACAATCTAGAAAAGAAAAAATCAACAATAAACACGTAGATCTAACTAAGAAGATTAAAACAATAAACAAAAAAACTTTTGATCTACTATATTAATCATCGATCGTTTAACTTTCAATATAACAAAAAAAACACTTTGTATACACAAGTATTTTATTTAGAATATCATGTATCCTATGTAAAACATTACACATTCTACATAGAATATCATAGAAGATCTGAAATAGAAAAAAAATTCGTTTAGACATTTTATCAAATTATTAGTATAACATGTATTTTATGTAGAATATAATGTATTATATGTAAACATCAACGCATTCTATATAGAATGTCACATATTCTAAATAGATAGTCATGTATTCTACATAGAATATCGTAGACGACCTAAAACAGAAAATCAACATTAAACACGTAGATCTAAAGAAGATTGAGACAATGAACAAAAAAAACATTTGGATCTAATAGATTTGTTATCTTTTAAGTTTTAATATAACAAAAAATATACGGTATAACATGTGAATCATATACAAAACACCTTTCTAACAAAAATATGTATCTAACTATTACATTCAGTCTAGATTTAAAATATTACAAACAATCCTTATTTCTTCACCAGCGAACTTTCAAATCGTCATTTCTTCACCATCAGACTTCCAAATCGTGAGAGATATAAAGGAGAAAAGGTCAGAGCATGAAAACGACGGTTGGTAGTGGCGGTAGTAGCAACGGCGGTTGGTAGCAGCAACGATGGTGGTTTCAGATCTTGAGAAAAAGTGGGGGAGGGAGAGAAAGGGTGGAGGGTTTGGAAATAAAATGAGAGAGTGTGAGAGAGAGTTGTTGGATAATTTTTAGGGTTAAAAACTAGGAGAGATAATTTTTATTTTTCCAAAAAAACTCTTATGATCTCAAATTCTCATGAATATTTAGGTTTTTAAAATAACCATTATACACACACACACACACACACACACACACATATAGAGGAAGGTTCAATGGAAACCCACCATGCACCTGAAAACCTGTGAAAACCGCACTGCACCACCACAAATGCATCAAATTTGTAACGACCCGATTATTTAATCGATAATTAATATTTATTGTAAAGAAATACAAATTCAGAATATTAATTAATATTGTAATATATAAATAAATGGTGGTGTAAATTATAATAAATAAAGTATTGATTTATGAAGAAGGGACCTTAAAAGAAATGGAAATAACTGTAGGGTCTAAATGTTAAATATTAAATAGTTTTTTTTTTAAAAAAAAAAAAAGGAAAAGCAGCTCGTGGCTTTAAATTTACGCCAAACACACACACACATTAGTGTGTGTGTGTGTCGTCCTCTTCAAAAAAAAAAGAAATAAAGAGAGAAGAGAGAAAAGAGAAGAAGAGAGAAAAGAGAAGAAGAAGAAAGAAAATTCTGAGTTTGTTAGAAGCTTCATACGGTTTTGAAGATCCAAGAGGTACCGACTATTATTTTTATAAATCTCTTACTTTTCTCTTCTCTCCACCATCTTCATATGAAGAAGATGAGAACTCAAATGAGTTTTTATGAAGATCTATTAGAAATGGCTAGATCTTGAAAGAAAATGATGAAATATGTTAGATCTATTATTTAAAAAGTATATTATACAAGTTTCTATGTCTTTTGATGGGTTTTCATAAAAATCTCTTAGAAATCTTTAGATCTTCAAAAATAATGATGGAATATGATAGATCCATCCTTTGAAAGTATATTACGCAAATTTCTATGTATTTTGATGGGTTTTTATGAAGATCTCTTAGAAATGACTAGATCTTGAAAGAAAATGATGAAATATGTTAGATCCATTATTTTAAAAGTATATTATGCAAGTTTTATGTATTTTGGTGGGTTTATCTCAAAACCCCAAGTTTGAGTTCATATGAACCCTATTTAATCTAAAAAGATGAAAATGATGTTTGGTGGTTTATATATATATATATATATATATATATATATATATATATATATATATATATGTTGGGAATGATTTTACAGCTCTTTATAATAAATATAGAGAAGTTTTAGTATTTTTGACATTAAATCCGTAAGGCAGAAAGTGCAGTTCAGCCTTGAAATATTCTGAAAAATTTGCTAAGTATAGATCTCGGATGGCCCGAATTTCGGATGACCATGGTCCGAATTCTGGATGGCCTTGGACCGAAATTGTAATTTTAATTATATTTATTCTATGGGATCTTTTGTCATAATAGTCTATGACATCTATTAAAGAGGATAATTAGACCAAAATAATTATTGAGGTTTAATGCCGAAATTAGTTAAGTCTTACGACTAATGTATCCGGATCAAAGTTAAGAAATTATAGGCTGTGAGACTTATAAATATTATATGATGAACCTATCTGTAGGGGTTTGACGTGTTAAGTCACTTGGAGACTATTACTCATACTTTGACGACTGTAACTCGGTTTTGAGGCCGAGAGCTTGTTGTACACCACTGTGAGTTCTAGCATTAATGTATTTATATGCATATCATGAATTGTATGTTATTGCTTTCGTATCATTATTGTCATTTACATGCTTTGCCATCACATACATTATTGTTGTCATATTATCATTCGTTTGATAAGTTGTTGATCATTCATTTGACCTCTCCGCTGAGACGGTAAGCCTGAGTGTGGTAACCTAGCGGATTCATAATGGTAAGCCTGTGTGTGGTAACCATTATTGCCTGTAAAACGATAAGTCTGTGGTCTGTGGTAATCGTATGGCATCACTGTAAACTGCATAGCGATAAGCCTGTGGTCTGTGGTAATCGAGCAGTAGATTGTAAACCAATTGTACGGTAAGCCTGTGTATGGTAACCGCAATGTGGTAGCTTATTAGCCATTAGGTGGCCTCCTGAGATTATTAGTTAAATTCATGGCATTGCATGGCATCATTCATATATCGCATGATACTTTAATCTAGAAACTCACTAAACAACTTTGTTGTTTACCCGTTAGTTGATATTTTCTTTTCAGGAACTGTTAAGGGCAAAGGCCCGGCTGGGCCAAACTGTTAGACATTGATTGGAGCACGGATAGGAGCTCAATATTTTGTTGATGATTGGGGTGGGAGTAGCAGACTTCCATCGTTGACTTACGCGAATTAGTTAATGATTATTAATTTGTTTGTAATCACACTGATGATTTAACATTGTGACCCCAATTACATTACTCCGTGATTTCAGACACTCTGTTGTGTTATATGCAAAGTGTTTGGAATCACGTTGATGATTGTTAAAGTATTAAAAGTTTTAAATTGACCGTATTTCCGCAAGTACTCTGTATAAATTAATGTATAATGGTATCGAAATACTCGTATTAGTTGTATGGGTGTTTCAAAATTCCCCGCGCGATGCATCAAAATCTCGCGCGATGCATTAAAATCCCGCGTGATGCATCACCTTATTTATGATCATGCCACCGCGTTTTTATGAAATGCACCAAATCGGACGGTTTGCGTAGGTTTCCATAGTTTTCAGTATATATATATATATATATATATATATATATATATAGTTTCAAGTAAATACCACTTAAAATGCAGCACACCAGAATGTACCATTCTTAAAAATAAAAATGTTTGAATTTTTTTTATAAACATGTTTTAATTAACATTATGAATATTATATATATATATATATATTTCAAGCACATTCACACTCTAAGAGTCTAACTGTCTAAGTGTATGAAATCATGCATCACATAAATGTACGTTCACATCATTTTTAAAGAGTTATGAGCTATGAATGTATATGAAATTTATATATTATCTTCATAATTTTAATTAAAACATGTTTACGAAAAAAAATTTAAAAAGTTTCTTTTGAATGTGGTAACTTTTGTTGCGCCGCATGATGAGTGGTAACATCTCAAATCATATATGTGTGTGTATGTATGTATACATTTATAGATGCGGATTTAAGAAATGAATAAAATAAAAAGATTAACCAACATGGGTTTAATATTATTAATGGGGTTAATTAGTTGCATTTTATTGGTTGTTGTAAAAAGACCGCAGACTTTAAACAAGTGGGACATTTTCTCTCTTTATTTTATCCTAAAGCATCTCTTGCAGGCTTCTTCAACCAACTTCCTTCAATTCTCCCTTCATCTATCTCTCTCCATTGTTGGCATATATAAATTATAATCCACACAAGAGTGAAGAGTCCGTCGACCCGATCCATCTCTTCCGAATATGTATCCGACCTCCAATTCCTCTTCTGCATCTCAACCTTCAAGAGATCCCAACGGCGTTAATGGCGGCGGCGGACAAGGCCTTGCTCGCTACCGCTCTGCTCCCGTCGACTTTCTAACAACCACCGTAGACTCCGTCATCAACAATGGACAAGGACATCATCATACTCTCGGAAATCACATCGTTGGCGGCGGTGGTGGAACTCATCCTACTCGCTTCTTCTCACCTCCAGACACGACTTCGTCGTCGTCCCATCTCTCTTCCTCTGTGTCTACAGCCACCGGAGATCGGCCGCAGCCTACGTCATTCCGTTTAAACGAGTTTGCAACCGCTTTTAACGGATTGAAAGGTACGACTCAGACTCCGTCTCCGTTATTCCGCCATGGCAGTTCGCCTGCCGGGTTCCTCAACACTCTCGTTTCTTCTACCCCATCCGGTACGTACGCCCTTCTTCTTTAAACTAATCTAATTACCCTACGTACTTTTCCATCTTAAGACATATCACGAAAAGGGTAGTGATTTGTATAAAACTACTTTATTGTTTTTGATAATTAATAACAAAAAATTTAATAAGAGCTATATATCCATATATATTACGAAAATACAATTCAGAGAGGTTTAGGCGTTGTTTGTTTACGTTTAAAATGATTACTTAATAATTTTATTAAAAGTTAAACAAATATGACCTTAGTTAATTAGCTGATCAACTAGTAATAAAAAATCTATACAGTAAACGACACTTAATTAATGGCAAGTGTGTGTTTGTATATATATTAGTAATGCGTTCTTTAGATATGATATGCATCATGACCTAAAAACTTGCGATCACTGTACATAAAATCAGGGGCGGACCCAAGGGTACGGTATAGGGGTCAACCGACCCCGATAAATTTTTGATTTTGCGAGTTACGTATTTAGCTAAAAAAAATTTGACCCCCATGATTTTTAAAGTTCGACCCCTCAGCTCTCACTCAGAGTAAAAAGACTGTCTAGCACGAGCCCTGATTTTCGGAGCTGCATTCGTGTCCGCAGGTGCTGGGCGTACACGAGTTCAGTGGATTTTATTTAGCCTTCCGGGTCCAAGATTTGCACCCCCCTGCGCGCGGGTAGGCATTGGAGTAAAACCACAAACAATCTTGTCATGGCTTTAAACACTTCTCCTTATAAACCCACTTTGGTTTCCATCTTCGTTCCTATGTGGGACTCAAGTTCTCCCACTAAAAGGAGTTTTATTCATTCCAAACATCAATCTTTGAGCAACGATATCTCATTCATCTTAGCTCCGTTGTGGACGTTCTTTATATAGTTGGAATCCTCTCTTCAAGGAGAATACAAGCTCACAAAATATTAATTATATATTTCACAATTATATATAATGATATTTGGTCCAAAAACATGGAAAATGCATTTTTTTTTCTTTGAAAAATTTACACTTTTTTCCAACACTTACACTATCGTAGCTATTAAATTCCGACCCCCATAAAAAAAATTTCTGGGTCCGCCACTGCATAAAATAGTAAAATACATACCCTATAAATGGCTATAATTAAGAGCATAACTTTTTATTCATATATATATCAAAATAAAAAACCTTAAAATAAAATTATTATATTCATAATTACTTTCAGTTTTAATATAATGTTGGTTTAAATGTATCAAAAATAAAATTTCAGTTTTAATATATATCAATGCTATTTACAAAAACATTTATAATTGAAAACTCCATAATTGAATTTATAAACCGAATAATTAAAACAATTAGCAAACATATACATAAACTAATTAATTGTATTTTTTCTTGATATATGTTTGGGAAATCGAACCTTTAGAAACATAAATTTACGATATATTTTCAACCAAAAATTAAATTTAAAATAATCCTTGTACCATGTTCTAATTTGTAATGATTAAATTAATACTACGTATGCATGCGCAAAATATATATGTATTCATGAGTTTATGTACGTATTATATTTATAAATTTGTATGGTTAATTATAAACATTGACACATTGTTACGAGTTTTTAAAAACTTTAATTCGATCTACGGCTTTTACTGGAATTGAAGCAAAATATCAAATGTAAGTACGTGGATGTTTAATTAATTATACATTTTAACTCTTCATGAAGAGATAATCTTCACTAAATATCATAAAAATACGAGAAGATTTGAAAGTTTGATAATTGATAGTAGAAATTAGAAATTACTTTTTTTTTAGAACATATTATAAAATTATATTCACATCCTTTACTTATATGAAAATTTATTCTTAATTAATAATTAAATAAATATGTTTTTGTTCATATTTATATATACTATATAAAGGTAGTAATAATTGGTACTAATAATAAAGTGTTGAATGTTGACTGAAATTTTATATTTTTCACGTACATTACCTATTTTTACAAAAGTAAGTTCACTATCAAGTTATATATTTATAAGATGTACATGAATCATGTTAATTATATCATTTTGGTTTGATTGTAATATTACAGATTATTTAAATTCAAAACTCATTAATTACTTTAAAAAATTATATATGCACAATTGCACAAACATTGAGCATTTAATTCTTTAAAATTGCATTTTTTTTAAAAGCTTGACATTATTACAAATATCACAAAAAGGAAACACTATGTTTCGATGAGTGGAAGCCAATCCCAACAACCTTCAAAATTATAATAAGATCGAACAAAATCAAGCATGTATACTAGCTAGGAGTGTGAATATATCCACACTCGTGTTCAAAATTTTATACTACTGGAAATATGTCTTAATTAATTTCTCCAAGCAATTACTTGATCATTCATCAAAGCCCTGTTTCGATTAAAACGAAGAAATAAATTATATAAAACTAAGAATTAATGTATATATAATGTATGACTATATATAACAATTTGATTTTTAAAATGCAAAAACAAAAGCTTATATTAAGACATGCAAATAGAAAACAACTCTTGTGGTTTTAGTATTTTATCAAATATATATGTTGAAATTAATGTAAAGTTTTAGTATGTGTCACAATCAAAATAATATCAATCATGCATGCATATATATACATGACTTATAAAAGTTTGATCAAGTTAAGTAGCACATATATAATCCAAAAGTGTAAGAATTATATATGTAAACTGTACATATATATAGTTAATACACGTACATGCATGGTAGGATTAACAATGTGTAATAGCTACACACTTTTATCGAAGTTTTTATTTATGTTACACAATTTTCAAATTTTATATATGTTTATTTAGTTATATATATATTGCCTTTATTGTTATTATAATTTAATAAAATGAGAATTTAAAATTTGTCAAACGCTTCCCCATCATATTTTCATTGAGTTATTGATTTATTTTTTTGGTTTCAATTTGTCGTGTTTTTCAGTTATTTCAATCTAACAAGTATATTTGAGTTATTGACGAATCATTTTTTTCTATCGACACCACTTCCTCATGTATAAATCATTTTTTCTGATTATTTTACACACACGTTAATCTAAATCCATCACTCAACTTAAGAATTTCATCTAAAACAAATTTTTAAATTGAAATATGATTCTAAAACCTTGATTCTAATAATTAACCAAAAAACCCAATCATTATTTTTTCTTTAAAACTTCATCAAACTTAGAATGCAATATAACAAACATGGAACTAACCGCATGTATGTAAGCATGCATACCAATAAATTGGTATATATATATACACACACACACAATAGAAAACCAGAATTTAGATTCAAATTAAGTTCAAGTTAATACTTTGTTTTAGATGATGCTTTTAGTTTAATAGTTATACATATATTCAGTCATTCAGATGTTCATATATATGATGTTAGCTAGAATAAATGTAAAAGAAATTAGATGAAGACGTACGTTGTAAAAGCTCATAGAATTACTAAATATAAACAACAACAAAAAAATACAAATGAAGGGCAATAAAATGTACCACGCTTAAACAATTAAGTGCAATAAAAAATGATATAACATTTATGGTGATAGTTGTGTTAATTTGCAATTGTAAAATGACTAAATTGGTGTAGATTAAAAAGTTTATTCAAGTTCTTTAAATATAAAATGTATATATGTAGCATAAATACTTGAAAATTTTATAAGACAATATATATAGCTACTAATTAAGCACCATATTAATCCTTAACTAATATGATTATTATAAATATATAATAATCAATGCCTTAATTATTTTGTAAAAATCATATAAATTATGATGAGTAATTAATTAATGATTATATCTATCTATATTATTAAAAGAGTAACTAAATGTCAGATGACATGTTCTCATTTAATTTGTCACATGTCGCTTTCTCCTTTTGCCACGTCATTTACTGATTTTATTTTTAAATTTTAAAGTAAATTAAATTCTATGTAAATCTAATATGGATTAATTTAATAACTAACTAACTAAAATTAAGCAAACTTTATTATTCATATAATTATTATATTATACATATATATAAATATCAATTTCTAAAATCAACCCATGTAATATATGGGTAATAATCTAGTATATAGTATATACCTACCTGCACTAGGGTTAATTAGAACTTTGAAGATTTTCATATGAAACAAGAATGAAAAGTAGTTAATTAACAAAGACCGTCGTCTAGCTACAATGTATATTTGCGCAAGTGGGACTTAATAATTAAATATACATATCATCCACTGGTTTTAAAAAATAAAAACGCCCACGGTTTTGCCCTTAATTGGAATATATATATTATTTTGATAAATTCAATATTTAATATTTGATTGATTAAATTTACTGTTAAAGCCTATAATTAAATTCATGGTTTTATTATATGTTTATAAGCACGTTAAGTTTTATTTACTTTATGACAAAAAAGATGATATATATCAATATAATTCTATACATTAAGTATATATATATATAGTTAATATAAAATTATTTGCCTTAAAAAAAATTATTGTCAAGTTATTCACCACTTAATTAGGGTTTACATGTGAATAAATTTTAACAAGCATTGAAACTCAATGATTAAAATAATCCTGTCATAATTTCATATTATATATGGATAAACCCTATTTTCTGATCTTGAATAATAAAATTCTATATAAATGGCTTCTGCATTATCCAATAGATCGAAATATTACCTACCACCTATTATACAGCGCACTCGAATTGAAGGTACCACTTTTAAAATTATTTTTCATAAACATGTTTTAATTAACATTACACAGATTATATATAAATTTCACGCATCACATGAATGCACGTTCACATATATTCAAATTTATGTAAGTGTACGTTCACATAATTTTTTAGGAGCTAGGAGATGTGAATATATGTGAAATTAACATATTATCTTCATAATGTTAACTAAAACATGTTTATGAAAAAAATTTGAAAAAGATTTTTAAAAGTGGTACCTTCTGGCGCGCTGCATAATGAATGATACTCTCATATGTATTTTATAAGTTTTTTTTAATCATGTGATGAATATTTTCTTAACAACAAAGAATATAAAATAAATTTTAGCATAAATTTAGAGAATTAATTGCAACGTAAATTTCATTTTCCTTATTTTCTTGTTAAAATGAAGATAATCAAATATATTTAAAAAATAGCATTTTTATAATTTTTCTTTTATTTTTTATGTCAGTCTTTATTTGTGTTCACGTACTTTTTAAAAAGTATCATGCCTCCTTATCAATTCAACACCAACTAATAGTTTCAAATTTAGGGTATTTTTGATAATTTGGATTGTGGTTTATAGTTATTATTATATGTGACTTTCAAATATATTGTGATATATAGTTGATGATTATAAATTACAACTTACAAATTTAAAATAATCATCAAATTGGTTATAACTGTTAATATTCTTACAAATAAAATTAAGATGTATTATATAAAATAATTGTCAAACCATTATATTTATTAATTTGATTACTCGATCTAGAAATTGAAATCAATCGAATTTTATTTGGATTGACATTATAATAAATTGTTAGTGATGTACGTTATCAATCTTCATAGACCATTAGATCCTGATTGTTAATTTATAGCATTATTATTTGTTCCGCACAATAATTTTATTAGTTTCCACTCGGAAATGAAAAGCTTATTAAACTTTCTTTTCTTATGCTTTCACATTCTAAATGTTAATTTAATAAACACAATCGCATACACATGCCAACACCATCTTAATACGTTTTAATTAACCGCTAAGATCGATACCCTAACCATTTATCCATTATTCATATCGTCACATTTTCTACCAAACGAAATTAAATCCTTAACCAGTCAACACTTAAATAAGAAGAACACTACATGTCGTTCAAAGAAAGATTCTTAATAATAAATAACAATTTTTTTTATAGCTATACGCGTAGAGGTAACATATTCTTCGACATCAAATTTGATTTTTATGTTTTTAATTAGGTTTTCCATTCAAATAAGAGCTTATTAATTTTTTTTAATAATAAGAGGTAAGAGTTTAAACGCAAGATGTAAAAAGTGTGAAAAAACATTTATATTATAATATATAATTAAAATAAATAATCTAGCAATAAAATAAAGCTGAGTGTGTTGCAAGTTGCAGTTGCAAGTTGCAATTGTTTAGTTAAAAAGGTGGTTGATTTGTGGGTAGATTCGCTGCATAAATCATAACCCATTCGTACCCGACCCAATCACGCGTCTTCTCTGTTGCTACTTCTACCCCACTCAAACATACATTTCTCAAATCTTAATTAATTGTAATCAATCCTATTTTCGTTAAACTATTATCAGAGCCGTCTAATGGATTTCGAATGGACTGTGCTTGTGATTACAACATAGTCTTTTAAATATTTTAAATAACAAATTCATATTGGTACTTAATTCTAATAGGTAAAGTAGAGGTCGTGAATAACAAAAAACTGATTAATGAGTAATTGAAATAAATAATACGAAAAAAATGAATTTGACATGAATTATATTTTAACGCACCGATGCACATGACATGTCATATATAGAAAATTTTTTATTGATCTAAATTTAGATCTTTATTATGATTGTAAGGCCCTATAAAAATTGGGGCCTTGTGCGGTCGAGACTGCCGCACACCCTAAAAGACGCCCCTAACTGATATATAAAAATGTTTTATTTTAGTTACTAAACTTTTATTTTTAACTTTTACGTTGTAGTTGTAGATGGAAGAAGTTCACGATTAAGTTCTCAGCTTAGTTTCACAGGAACAAATTCTTTCTCTCAAATATCGGAAGAAAGTAATATTCCCAATTCCCTTGTATTTTCATCGTCTTCCTCACAGAACAAAAGAGCTAAGAATGGCCTTAGTATCATGGAGTCCGAGGTATATACATTTTTTAAAGTTGTTTTACATGTGTATATTCCCACTAATTGTACATATAATGTAATATAAATTTAATGAAATAGGTTTTATATATACTAATTAACAATTTAAATTGAATTTTAGCTTAATTTCGGGTTATCGGAATCAGCACTAGAGGCCGCCTCAATGGAGAAGATGATGGACCTTCCGTTTGACTCTGTGCCTTGTAAAATACGTGCCAAGCGTGGTTGCGCTACTCATCCCCGGAGCATCGCAGAAAGAGTAAGTAACTATATATCTATTATATATTTCTATATAAGAATAAATTGTATATCATATAAAAACATCAGCTTTTGTTTATAATTATATATGCATAAAGTAATTATATTATATATATATACTTACTACAAATGAATCAATAATCTGAAAATTTAAAATTATACAAAATCTGTATCCGAACTCGAATATGAAAATTTGGATAATCAAAATTTTAGATTGAACTCTCAGATTCAGATATTTTTGAACATCACAAAGTGAATCACATCTGTTATACCATAATTAATGCTGCCACCCAAAACATGCAACCCAATATCCACCAATATCCGTTGCCACGATCGACCACCTTTTTATAGGTTTTATTTCCCCCTTCTTTTATATTTGTATAATCGTATAAAATATATTTTATTTTAATTTTCATGTCGTACATATTAAATAAATAATACAAAATAATTAAATTATGAGTTTCATAATCTGATATTTAATACTTTTTTATAACGAATGGAGTAATCATGGTATAAATAATACAAAATAATTAAATTATGTGTTTTAATACTTTTTTAAAGTTCAAATATACCATACGTATTTTATAATATAATAAGCGTATAAAATAATTCATATTTTTTTTAATCATTTGATAATTTATTATCTATTTAATTTTTTACGTGGCTACTAATCAATATTGTTGTATACATGTGGTTGATTTAGGAAAGACGAACAAGAATAAGTGGGAAGTTGAAGAAGCTGCAAGATCTTGTTCCTAATATGGATAAGGTGCTTAATTATAATATAATCTTTTTGCCTCTTTTTTTTTTTTAAATCCCTTTTGCAATTTTATGCTTCAATCTCCTCTTTAATCTTAATCGCATGGAATGAATATGACATGTCACATACATCCACACGTATATATAATATAGTATGGTTCGAAAGAATTCCACTAATCATTATGAAACGCTTCATAAACATGTTTTAGTTAACAATATAAAGATGATGTGTAAATTTTACTTACACTCACGTCGATCTCCTAACTCCTTAAAAATGATGTGAACGTACAGTTACATAAATTTAATGTATGTGAACGTACATTTTGTGATGCATGATTTCATGCACTTAGAATGTGCGAATGTGCGTGAATTTTAAATATCATCTTTGTAATGTCAAATAAAACATATTTATGAATAAAAATTCGAAAAAAGTATATTTAGGAGTGATGTCTTCTGGTGCGCTGCATAATAAGTGGTACTCACTTGAACCTAAAGACATACATACATACATGTATGTATGTAAGGTTGAGGTCATTGCATAACTTTAGGTGTCGTTTGGATTGAATGAATTAAATATGATAGATTAATTCTAAAATGATAGCTAGGAATTTGAAATTTTTAAGAGGATAGGTGGATTATGAAAGATCGAGATCATTGCATAACCTTAGGTGTCGTTTGGATTGTATAAATTCTAAAATGCTAGATTCTATATTTATTTCGTAGTTGGATCGAATTTATATATAATTTTTAAAATACTTATCAAATTTCAAACTACATATACTCTAAACTGACCCAATTAACCCCACTTTACATTGAAACTTGGCCGTTTCATGAGTCGACTACTATCTTTAATTTGCTGATTTGCTCGATATATTTTTAAGTAGTTAATGCCTACTTTGTTTAATTCTATATATTATGACAGCAAATATATACATTTTGTTGAAAATTCATTTATGCAGCAAACAAGCTATGCAGACATGTTGGACCTGGCAGTACAACACATAAAAGGCCTTCAAGCTAACGTTCAGGTTGGTAGATATAAACATGTATATACGGGGTTCAATGGAGAACCTTCATCAAATGCATCACAATTCCCGCGTGATGCAACATTAATTCCACGTGATGTATTAAATTCCAGCGTAATGCATCGACTTCCACGTGATGCATTACGATTTTCTAGCGATGCATAGATGTTCTCCAAAGTTCTTCGATGCATAGAGCTTCTCCATTATTTCCACGTGATGTATTAAATTCCAGCGTAATGCATCGACTTCCACGTGATGCATTACGATTTTCTAGCGATACATAGATGTTCTCCAAGGTTTTTCGATGCATAGAGGTTCTCCATTGAACTCACCCCTATATATACATGTATATACACATATATACATACATACATATATATACACACACACACATATATACATATAATATATGTATGTATGTATGTATGTTTGTTTGTGTGTATTGCTAATTAATAACCGATGAAGGGTAAATCTTTCTAAAACAACTTTTAATTTTACATGTTAAGTGTTGCCTATGTACTAGTTAGTTGTATATCTTGAATTATTTTAACATTTAGATTTTGCATGTATAAAATGACATCGTTGGATCGAAGTGATGCATGTACTTAATTAGAAATTAATTACGTCGTATGATGTGGTCTTGATTCTTAATTTGCTTCTCGGTCGATCTTGTAGAGCCTTAACAATGAGCTCCAAAATTGCTCGTGTGGATGCAAGCCAAAGACGAATATTATATGATCCAACGACTATTAGACACATGTTTGCAGGGAAGTCTCGTACAATGATAAGAGCCTCATACGGACATGGAGCGTACCATATCGACATATAGCAATTAAGTTGATATCATGTTTAATTTTGGTTTAATACATATGTTTTTTAATATATATTTTCTTCAATGTATCTAATTATATCCTTGTTCAGGAATTTTATGTAATTACAAGATTTTGATTTAGATTTATGTAATTATATATTCATGCACATTTGTACATCAACTAGCTAATCTTTTTATCCATATGTTATGTAACGTCTTTATTTTTGTAAACTTTCCCGATCGTGAGACTGCCTGTTGGACGTCCAATGACACCTTACTCCGACCTGAGCTATGCAACAACGAGATCGCCCTTGATCAAAGCTTAATTGTTAGATTTGCTTTAAACATTATACGTACTTTGATTTCTTTTAATGAAAAGCTTATCATTTTGTTTAAAAATTTAATTAAAAAGGTCAAAAAGTTGTGTTTTAAAGACTTTAACAAGTCAAAATTCTATTCTAGCAACGTAAAGTGTGATATTATTATGCTAATAGTGTTTTTTAAGGATGTTAAACGTGTTGTAAATTTTTTTTATTAAAAACCGACATCTTTAAAAAGTGTGTTGCCTAATCATGCATTCTCTACACTTTGATAGTGCAAGGGGTCAATTTATGCATTCTAAAAATTGTTTCTCCCTTGAAAGCAAGTCCAGGGACCAAAAATGTCATTCTTGCAAACTTCATTTCAAATTTTTTTAAACGACAAACTATCATACTCATACTACTAAACTATTCATTTACCCTAAAACTTACTTTCTCCACCTAAATTTCAACTTGACTCCTACGAAAGTCGAACCCGTGACTTCTCACTTACATATCACCCCTCTTACCAAATGAGCTAACCCCATTGACATTTCTTCATTCTCCCAAATGCAACGGGAATTTAGTCTAAATTATCATCGCCTTCACTTCATCCCAAATTCATAAGCCAAATTGAAGAATTCGAGTTCCAAATAACTTGATTGCATGTGATTTTTATACAAAATTTTAAGTCATTCTAAGGTAGGTAAGTTTGAATTTTGGATAAGTTTTGGGTTAAGGTTTTCGTAGATGACAAATTCAATCTTAACCATACTCTTGAAATTGTACGTGTTGTAGCTGATTTGGGGACTAATTTGGGTTGCTTTTCTTTTGACTTAGTTATGAATTAAGGGTAAATGATATACGTACCCCTCCCAAACTCATCATTTTGGACACCTCAGCGCCACATCAGTTTTTCAATTTCCATCATTTACATTCTAAGACAATGGAAATATCCAACGTTCTATCCCAATATTATCAACCCATTAAAATTTAGAGAGAGAAAGAGTAAAAGAAGATAGATAGGTGAAAGCCGGAGGGAGGCCGATGGGGCGGGGAAGGGAAAAGTGAAAGAGGCCGCTGGGGTGGTATTCCTACCGGGAAAATCTGATGTGGTGAAGTCACTCGATCATACATTTCGCTCTAATGTTTATATGTAGGAACTTTAGGGATAATTCAAGCCCTAGATTGTTAGAAAAGATTGGATGATGTTTAGATGTTTTTTTTGCTTAGAAAATGACTCCAAAATGGTTTAATAAGCTTTCCAAATCGTTTGCCCAATTTTCCCTTTTATATTTGAATTTTGGGCAAATGAGGTGAAGTTTCGAAGTGTAGAGTGTGGTTTGCAAACGTGCCACGTTCATCAAATCAACAGATCCGAAAAATGTGTTTGTTGACTATTTTGATGTGAGAGTGGGATGGACAGATGAGTGGATGGGTAGAGTAAGGTAAGGATGAGTAGGATAGAGGTGAAAATAGTGTATGTACTAGTAAGCAAGGTAGAGTGCGTTGGGTGGGTAGGGGTGGGGTAAGAAGTGATAGGTGGAGTTATGAAAGATATGATAGTATATGTATGCGAGTGTGGACCTATGGGATGGACAGATTGGTGGATATAAGAGTATAGGTATGATAGGTATAGATAAGTAGGCAAGTGGATGCGACAGTGATAGACCCATGTAAGAGTAAGCGTGATAAAAAATATAGTTTAGGCGTAAGTAAGGTAGAGTGGATAGATGTGGGGTAAGGTAGGTAGGATGCATGAGATACGATTGCGTATGATATAAGTGAACGAGGTTGAGGTAAAGATAATGCATGCATAAGTAGGTAAGACAAGTTCAAAATGATAGGCAGGATAAGGAAGAGTTAGACGAGTAAGAATATGATTTTTTAAGTCTAGAAATGAAGAAAAGATATGATTGGATGTATCAAGGATTTCAATTAATAAAGAAATGTACGTTGATTTTATTAAATCCAGCAAAAGGTGACATTTAAAATGGAAACTCAAAAAAAAAAAAAAAAAAAAAAAAAAAAAAAGGCAGTACTACATCCACGAACCGCCGCTGAGACTCTTCTCTCGTCTTCCTCCCCTCTGATCACCACCAACCATAACTCCATTTGCCCTACAGTACCCCACTGAGAGAGAGAGAGAGAGAGAGAGAGAGAGAGAGAGTATGGAGGGAAGAGAAGGGCAGAGTTCGACAGCAGCAGCTCCTCGATACACACTACCACCATCTCGATTGTCATGCGAAGACATACTCTTCTGTATCGATGTTGATCCTGAATCTCTCGTTGAAATGAAGAATACTAACGTCAATGGCAGACCTTTTACACGATTGGAATCAATCAAGCAAGCTATTCTCCTCTTTATCAACGCTAAGCTTGCTATTAATCCCGACCATCGTTTCGCCTACTGTGCTCTCGGCAAAACCCCCTTTTGGGTAATTTTTTTAACCTCCAATTTTTCTATTAATCACCTGATTTATGCATATTATGAATTTAGTTAGTTACCCCTTCGTTTCCGATGATGTGAAATGTTTTTGTCAGATTCGAATTCTTTATGATAGTAGCTGGTTCGATTCTAGAATTAGGATATTGATATACACAGTGAAAATTTTTTGTTTATGAAAACTTTGAAACTGGAATTAGCTCATATGACGTGTAATAAAGATACAGAAAACCTAGGACGCTTCCTAATTTTATTGTCTAACAAATTCTGTGAAAATAGAAAGGTATTGCAAAATTGGAAATACATTAAGCTCAAAACAGAAACCAACAAATTTTGCTGCTGATTGGTCTGTATTTTAGATACCTCTGGTGCCTGGAGGATGAGGAGTCTTGATCTTATTTTCTCCTACTAAAATTAGAGTGGCCTGAAACTCTGATCTGCATATGACTAGGCCGTACAGAACTGTGATAACTGTTGATGCTGATCAAGGCTGTTAGGTCAGTGGAGTGCAGATGACAGCAGATTGTGTGACATTGGCATCTAGGACTATGTCTTGTCATCTAACATAATGTAAGTTTCTTGTCGTCACTGCTAGTCGTGATGAGCAGACCTAGGCTGGGGCATGCCACATGATGATAGGCAGATTGATGGCAAAAGAAGAAAGATAAGCAAGTCAACGTATCCTATTGCTGATTACTACAGAGAAAGGGGAAATTTAGAAAACCTTGTCATGAATGGAAAAGGCTTGGAGTCCAAAGTAAGATCTGTACAAAGTTATCCAGGGACAAGAAGGTCATAAGTGCTCTCAACTCTATCACTAAATAATGTGGTAACTAGTAAGGATAAATCAAGAGGGGTATCCTGTTTAGAACTTAAGATATGGAGTCTGACTGTTGACTGAGGGACCTAACCACCGCTAGTCCGAGGACACAACACCTCCGTGGGAATTTGATCAACAAATTCAAACCTCAACTTTGTGATCAATAATATATCTTATTGGTGCATCTGTGGAGTAGTCGCAAACCTTTACTTTTGGAATTTAATCAATAAATGAACCATGTAAATCATGTTCCGCATTACATTATAGTTGCCTTGATTGTGTTTATGTGCTGATTCCTATCATATTTATGGCCTTATGGGGAATTGGTGGTTAAAAACAATGTTTCACAAGGCAAATGGGGTATGGCGGATTGGCGGGGTTTGAGAGAAAGGATTTGAAAATTGGGTAGAAGGTGCTATTAGCCTATTAACATTAATTAAGAAGGAAGGACTAATTGGAGATTTAAATGATGAATTCCTATCTACACCGACTATAGGTGTGTATAATTAACCTTTATATGCATGCAGTTTTCTAGATGTCTTGCTCTGTAGAAATATAAATTATGCACTACAGTGAACTAATCTATAAGCTTGGAAAAGAGTTATACGAATCATATAGCACCCTTTTGTAGAGTTTATCTCGTCACACACACGCACACAAACGTGAAGCAGTAAACAAAAGAACACGCGATATTACATGGTTTGGTCGATGTTCTGACCTACGTCTAGTCTACGGGGGCAACTAGGGGTCTCTAATTATTGAATTGATACCGAATGATTACAAGTACAAGGAATATATAGACAATAATTAGGCAACATTTCCTAATTAACTACATGGGCCGGCCTTCTAAGATACTAGGGCCGGCTGCCCTTTTCTTTTATCTGAAGCCTACACCACAACACCTTTCATATACAATTAATAAGATCTATTGGGCATCAGTAGCTAACAAAAGGAAATTTCATCATATATATTTCTTTGAAAGAGTTTTAATGTGGCATAAAAACTCTCTTTTATAAAGCACTCTGCATGATCTTTGTAATTCTGTGAAGATGCCAGTAAGCTCAGGGACCATCATAATATTGTGGTTTTATCTTAAGTCCTTATTAACATGCTTGCTAGCTTGGAAGATATAATCAACGGTATTCTTTTCATGAGCTTAATTGATCGACTGTGAAGTCTTTCCTTCTGTTTGTTTCTTGTATGTCTAAAGCTTAAGAAGGAGTTTAGCAGCGAAGTTGACTCTGCGATTGCTGCATTTCGAGGCATCACTGTTGATTCTTCTGCTGGTCATGCAGATCTCACGCATCTGTTTAAAGTAGCAAATCATGAAGCTAAAAAATCTCGTGCTCAGAACCGGATACTCAGGGTGGTGAGTATATCTGTTGATTTATCTCCAGAGTTTTGTAATGACATCTTTCAATATATGAAGTATGAAAGAATAGACAAAATATATCTGATAGGATATCATAAATCATCATGTTTAATGATGGTATTCTTGAAATCATTCACTACATGTCTAGCAACCAAACAGATATGTTATAGGAGCTATAATGAAGACACTATTAAGTTCCACAGTACTAGTGTCATCTTGAAATGATGTAACAGACTGAATTATTCATTATCTTCCACCCATTAGCTGCAGAAGGTTCAGGTTTATTATATAGATTAACTTGTAGTTATAACTAGGGTTATGGTCTGAGAATAGGAACTTACTTTTCTCAAAGTTCTAGTATGGTACTCATAGTTTTTTTATACGCATGAAGTTATATTGACATTAAAGTTACTCGTGGCCGTTTAATTGTTGACACTACATATATGTTGATGGTCATAATAGGGCATGACTTGTAACTTTATTTTTAATGGCCTTAATAGAACACAACTGTTGCTCTAAAGATCAAGGACACAATTATTTAGGGTGTGTTTAGTTGATGGAAAATTGAAATTTGTTTTCAATTTCACTTTTCCAGAATTTGTTTTCATTATTACATTTCTAGAAAATTAGGAAAAAATTTTGAAAACGTGTTCACCACGTCCCTTGTTTTCGCTTTTGAAAATTAGAAAAATGGTTGAAAACTCCTATCATCCATTTTCCAATTTCTATTATAAATTTAGAAAATGAAAACATTTAGAAAATGACATAAAAATTAGAATAATGTCAAACTAAACATGTTTTCAATTAAGCCCTGTTTTCGTTGAAAACAAAAACAGAAAACCGGCTTGTTTTCGTCAACTAAACGCAGCCTTAGTTTTTTTCCCCATGTCATTCATTTTAACACGTTCTACCAATCTGAATCACCGGACACCAGAAGTACCATAGACCATGGTAGGACATGACTTGCAACTAATGACCATGTGTGTAAAAAAGAAGTATGAATACCATATCGGAACTTTGAAAAAAGTAAGTTGCCATTCTCCTACCTAAACCCTTGCAGTTATATGTCGAGTCTTATATTCTACTTATTGCTATTGACTCGTATCAAGTCTTACATCTATTGTTTTACATGCCAATGATTTTACTTTTCTGCTGTTTTGTGTGCATCGACAGTCTTGAATTTGTTGGTGATATTATCTAGGCATGTAGAGTGTAGACCATCTTATTTGCTGCTAGATTGGGTATTATTCCTGAACAGTTTATTGGCTTAATGCTACTCTCCAGCTAAGCATGAAGGAGAAAGCTAGTCCCTTCTTTGCTTACCATGTATATTCTTTGTCTTCCACACATCCAATACCAATACAACTATCGTTTGCATCTTATATGTATGTATTATGCTAAATATATTAATAACTTGTCGGAAAAGCATCACGGTCATTGCCTTCATTTTTAAATCTATATCAAAATAGTAGACAGAATTTGCTTTTCCGAAAAAATATTTCAGATATATATATATGTATTATGCCTTCATTTTTAAATCTATATATGTATTATGCTAAAATATTTCAGATATATATGTATATATATATATATATATATATATGTATATATGTATTATGCCTTCATCACGGTCATTGCCTTCATTTTTAAATCTATATATGTATTATGCTAAAATATTTCAGTCAAAGATGGTTTTCCATAGATCTTGAACATATATATATATATAGTTGGTGAGTATGCTAGTGATAGGATAAAACTAGGGCTATGAAGATGACTAGATAAGCTAGGGAGCCTTACAAGATCAAGAAGTCCAGCAGTCAAAGGACAACTTGATGGCAAGAAAGCAGGATTTACAGGACAACACTCGAACTCTTGAAGTACAATTATAGGACACATCTTCAGGCTCATTTTGGGCATTGACATCCAGAAGAAGAAAAAGTTTAGAATCCTTCAAGAGTTCACCTTTATAGTTTAATTAAAGATGTACTTCTCAAGGAAAGAACTTTGGTTTTGTAAAACTTGATCTTTTGAAGTTTGAAATTCATGCCTTGTAGCGGAAGATAACACACATTTGACAGGGAATTTCAGTTTTAATCAGATATCAAGAAAAAATATTGTATTTTAAAACGAGAAAGAACACATGACCATTATCATTACCCATATGCGTAAACTTATGTTGTTTGTATTATTTGTGGTTCCTAGATCCTACTCTACTGCAGATCATCAGTAGCACCACAACACCAATGGGCCACAAACCAAAAGCTCTTCACATTGGATGTGGTTTACCTCCACGATAAGCCAGGACCCGACAATTGTCCTCAGAAGGTGTACGATGGTCTGGTGGACGCACTTGAGCAGGTCAGTGAATACGAGGGTTACATCTTTGAGAGCGGACAGGGGCTGACACGTGTCCTCTTCCGTCACATGTGTGTGCTCCTATCACACCCTCAGCAACGTTGTGTCCAAGACGACATTGATATTCCCAAATCCCTTACGAAGAAGTCACCAGCATTGGAGTCAGCCCCTGCTGATCAAGAATGTGTCCCTGTGTCCAGTCAGTAACTTGTGTTCCTTGGGCAATGGATACACAAATGTAAGAATCCTTGATCTATAGTTGTGTTGTTAAAACCATTTATGTAATGTACCTTTGGAGTTGATCATAAACACAATTTGTATCCTTGGTTTTATCTCGTGCTTTTTATCAGTGGCTTGGGTTAATGTCTTCCGAAATAGCTGATAAAGAGCTGTGTGCATCTGGATTGATGTATCATGTATGATACAAGTCAACAGCACAACTCTGAAATGCATATATGCTTGTAACAAAATGAGTCCCTAATCCCTTTGGCTATGAACCAGCATGCATCTCGATTGATCCAGTTCAACTAATCGCTTATCGTGTAAGAACCTCACACAAATTATTTGTAACCAAATATAAAGAAACGTTTGGTTCGCGGATTTTTTGGGATTCATTGGGGTTTGCATGTAAAATTCAATTACCTTTCATTCTTCAGATTAACAATTTTTTTTTCAAAAATAATGCAGATTCTTTGACAAATACAAATGCCGCATAATGCAAATTCTTTGACAAAATACGAACCCAGATAAAAAAATCTGCAAACCAAACGCCTCTTATTGGTTTGGTGTGTGTATATTTTTCGTAGGCATTTTTGTTAAGCATATGAATATCTTTTGCTTGCTTAGTTTTGTGCAATTTCTTTTAAATTGAATGGAAACTACAGATCTGGTTATTAAACGTGAAAGAGAAGTATAACATGGGTAACTAGCAACTGAGCTACATTTTTTTGGGCGTTTCAGACTTTCAGATAGTTATTTAGCTTTTGGCCTTTTTCTTTCAAAATGTCACCAAATTTCAATTAGTTTACTTTGAAAAAAAAAATCAAAGACGTTTGCTATAAGTCAATAAAGAACTTTTGTCTACTGCACATAATCAGCAGGCTATGAAACGATCAACTTTTTCAACATTGTTCTGGGTTTGGCCTGTTTTACACACCACATACGAGACAATTGATTTGAATCCCTAGGTAGACCAAATATTCGTAAAAAAAGAACAGAGGTTAACACGATAAGACCCCATCAACGATGACCATTACAGAACCTCAAACCGACAAAAAGAAACACATCACAGTCACCTGGAAACAAGCAATTACATCACACAAAAAAATGCATCAGAACTTACTTCCATTCATTTGCCATCTACATCGCCGTAAGTAAAACCAACCGAATAAATCATTCGTAAATGTTAAAAGACACTTTATGAAACAAAACTTCTTGCTTCGAGCACACTCTCATCTCAATAACCTTCTCATTTACCAGAAACAAAGAAACCTTTTCATCAACTAAAAAGGGAAGAATAATTCATGTCACCTTCATTGGCTACTAGATTGCCTAGTCTTTCGGACCATCAAGTTCAACCAAGTCATCATAGGAGACGGGCACACGGATTCTATCATGAACAGGTCGTTTCTGTGACTCTGTCTGTCTCTCTTCGGTCCGTAAATCTCCATCCTGCACAATTGGTTCTGCTTCTGGTGCACATGGACCTTCTGGCTTGTTCTGGTTTGATGATTTCCTCAAATCTGGTTGTTTAAATTGCTTCTGCAAAAAATAATAGTCCACCAATTATTATCTAATCGAAGCATGAGCCTTAATCTAAAAACAAAACCATAAGGCTGGACTAGCAGTTGCTTGGGATTTTCTAAAGGAGGTATTGAGTTCTATTCCTAGGTACAGGTTTCCAACTCCTTGGGGCCATCCATATTTTACGAATAGGTGTGATGTTGGCTCGTGATTTATTGACTTGTAGGGTGTCCTCTGAGCTTGGGGTCTAGTAGGATCACAGGGAATAATTGCATGACTCGGACAACTTTGCATTCCATTATCATCACAAGAACAGAATCATCGATGTGTTAAGATACACGTAATAACCTCGCATCTTTTTGTTACACAGTTTCGTTCTCCTAGCTACCTGGTGGACAGTTCTGCCCTTGGTGACTGGAAAGAAAAACAATAAACATATTTCAAGGAACCAAAGCAATGTAGTGTCATTTATGTGTAAAGGTATATTATCGTCGCACCTCAAACTCCTTCCCTTTTTTCATAATTTCCTTGAAGGCATTTGGATCACGAGCTTTAAGGATGCTCCATAAAATTCCACCCCCTGTTCTCTGGCGTCTTCCATCTGCAGTTTTCTGACCACCACAAGTCTGAATTGCATCCACCTGTTACCATCCAACTGTCATTAAGCAAATCTAGAACACAATAGAAATATCACTCAACAATGAAGTAGACAGCATACTACATCCACATAACACACCATCAATGTATATATGTAAAATCAACACACATGAAACAATCAAGAGTGCTCTATTTTAGACGAGAAATGCATATATGTTTTCAGGACTAGATTGACTTTCATTTTTGCTTCGTTTTGTTTCGTTTTGTTACAGCCTGATAGGCATCATCTGTTGGATGTATAAATGTTTGTCTATGTTCATACCAAGTGCTGAAACTGCAAAAGATACGCCAAAACAGGTGACATCAATCTACACCAATAGGAAATTATGAGGTAATACATCCAGAAGACATGTCAGCTCAATGATCCACAGACTGAAAGCGATAAAATGGCTTCTGGAAGAGAAATCTGCGATTGTAGGGAAACAACATCGAGCATCAGAGACCAAGAAATGAAGTAATCTATAAATACTGAACACCACCGCAGCTCTAGGCTGTTCCTCTCACCTTCTACAGCAACGAAGAGTGAACCTTTATCTTGACTTTCAAAATACCACAGGCTAGATTGTGCTTAAAGTTATAGCCTCATGAGCAAGGCCAGATGGTATGTGATAAAGCCAATTCCAAGAGCCACCTCGTTATCAAGCATATGGCCTCAGTCATGGTTGCTAGTTCAATTTTGATGGTCCATTAAGCTGTTATATTTAAAAGGTGGAGGCCCTAGTAATCTAAAACAATATTCTTAAACTGAAAAAGAAGTTAACATAATTTGATGTACTAGAGAGTAGAGAATGAAAATATTAGAGAACACAAATTCATGTAAGGAGTCATGCAAATCTTTTTTCTTTTTTAGTAATGAAGCTGAAACATTTTATCAGACATTGCAGATTGCCACAAATGGTACCTCTTTCACAAGATCACTCAAGGCAGACACACCAAGACAGCCGACCGCGGTCCATACCAGGTAAGACTTCCGTTCTTTCAAACGCCTACAAGTATCTAAGACAAATCTGCAAATGGCATAAAAACCATAAGTTTAAAATTAGATTACCTTCATCCACCAGACGACTATAGATGTGGTGAAGGCTGATTATCAGAATCTGTTACTGTATAGCACAAAGTTGAGATTTGGGACACAGCAAATATGGCAAATACCTATTAATGTCTGTGACATCAGACCCTGAACCACCTTTCTTTTTCTTGTTTTTCTTCTTATTCTTACGTCTTCGATTTTTACTTTGAGGTTCTTTAGCTATAGCATTAACATCCAC
The DNA here is from genome assembly GCA_020465985.1 of Centrapalus pauciflorus. Taxonomy (NCBI): domain Eukaryota; kingdom Viridiplantae; phylum Streptophyta; class Magnoliopsida; order Asterales; family Asteraceae; genus Centrapalus; species Centrapalus pauciflorus. Next base: position 72,401 of record JAANYP010004891.1, on the reverse strand, counting down.
ACTGCTGTTTTGTGCCACCTCAGCTTCATGATTGTTCCCAACCAATTCTCCTTCTTCTACATCAACCATATCAACATCTTCCATATCTTCATCATTATATACATCATTAATGGAATCAAGCAAGCTCTCTTCTCCCTCCATGAATAAAAATGAACTGCAAAAAGATCAAGAACACAAAACCATTATTTTCTCTTCTCAATTTATTAATATTCACTTAATGGAAAATTACGCTCAATGAATTGAAAACTAACGTTTCATGAGTGTCATGTTTTATGGTGTACACCAGTGTGGTATTAACAGCAAAACTATCTACAAGAAGCTGCAAATTAAACAATCATATTACCCTACTAATGAATCCCAATATAGAATTAACTCATTTTGGTGACAATCAACAAGAGTTATAGGATAAAATCATCACCTTAAGCACAAATTAATACAACATTAAAATGATAAAATGTTCAAACAAACAATAAACCACTCATGAAAGCCTATAATAACAAAATACATGAATAATACAAATGCTCCAGAAAAACAAGCGAGTTGGAATCAGGGTTCTCTCAATGGGGTGGAAAAAAAAGTGCATTGCTACTTAGCAATTGCCTAATAGTTAATCACTTTATTAGGGCACATAGCTATAACGTCTCCCCCTCACGGATCCTTACCTAAGCCCTTTCTCTGGCTAATTCTAAACAAGTACAATTAAGAAGTTCATTACACAAAACATCAAACACCTTGAGGAAAACAAAAAATCTTTATAACAAGCAATCGTAAAAAAACACCCCAAAATAGCAACAACTTGGCGAAATTTACTTCATCAAATGCAATAAACATGATTAACAATATATGCAACGATAAACAACGAAACAGAACAATCAAACAACAAATCGGCATAACAAATTTAAAAAAAAAAACGCAACAACACGAAATTAGCAAATACAATAATTAGTAATTGACAGTTGAAAAGAAAATCTAGTTATTAACGTACTCACCAACACTTTCACGATTAAATAACATTCAAGATCATCATATCACAACATTTCCAACAGATAATACATGACAAAAAGCAAATTTAGAGACTTAAAAACATGTTAAGAACTATATTCTACAGAAGGCAGTAATAAAAGAACATCTAAAGGATTTTAGGGTTTATTTACCAAGAGATGAGAATCGAGAGAGACTGTGAGAGCAACACTGCGTTTGTTTATCGAGAGGCGAGTCAGTGAGAACCGAGAGCGAGAGCGAGGCCTATAGTTGTTGTTTTACCCACTGTTATTGGGCCGGGGGCCCATTATAAATGGGCTTACAGCCTACAAGATACTCGATACCCGTTCCAAGTTAAAACATACTTTAATTAAATTCAAATCTAATGATTCTATTAAAAAAGTAAATTAATTGTCACTTGACACTTAACTAGAGTGCCATTTGGCGCAACCTTCATTTGACACGTGTAATTTGTAAATTTTTATTTAAATAATTATTTCAATTAATTAATAGTTACTATTTTTTAGAGATTTTGTAACCAACTCTAGGTTAATATAATCCATTTTAATGATTAATATAATACACTTGAAAATTAAAAATTCTGATTTTAAGGGTTGATATTAATTATTAATAAAGTTAAGAATTTATTGTATCTCGATTATACATTGTTATTAATTATAAATCAAGCTAAGAACTTTACGATGCATTCCCCGTTCATCATCTGGAGGCTCCTTAATTTATTTTTATACAGTTTTTTATTCTATAATTTTAAAATAAATATTCAAGAACACCTCTTTCAAAATATTCATAGTTTGTGTTGTTTATACCAGAGTTTTAAATTTATTTCAAAATTTATAATTTAATAAAAGGTTATCATTTAAAAAAAATAATAAACTAGTTATATGCAAGTAGATCAACATTTTACTTATCCTGAAATATATTGGTAAGCATGCATATTGCATAGTTTTTTTTTTTTTTTTTTTTAAATTGATTATATTCATGATTAATATAACTTGTAGGTAGGTTATAGTTTTTTTAATCATATATTTCTTCTTAGAAAAATAAATAAGAGGATATCATTTTTAATTATAAAATGTTAATCTTTTACATATGATGTCAATTATGTGGGTACAAAGTTTTTGAATTAAGGAAGAAATTTAGTACATAAATACGGTGTCCAAAATCAGAAATCCGAATTTCGAATAGTGAGTTTTGCTATACGAACTGAAAATTCATTTTTTTAAAAAAATTAAATCAAATATCTAAATATCTAAAATACAAATTCATATATCGAAATACGTATTGATACATATATCACAAACTAAATGTATCCGGAATTATTACTCAAACCGACTAAGAAAAGATTAAAAAAACTAAAATATATAAAATATTAGTTAATAAATCTATAATATCAACATAAAACTCAAAATATCCATTAGAATATTAATAAACACTCAATATTATGTAAATAGTCGATACTAAAGATATATAAATTTTTTTTAAAAAAAAAGTTTTTTTGAATATCTAAAAATCTGGAATTTTCCTATCCGAATCCAAAATTTCGGATATCCGATTTTCATCGGTGGAGAGGAGAAACTAATGTCCGCTTTGGCAAATGCCACATAGTTTTGTTTCTGGAAGCGAAATCATAAGCCCGTCTGAAAACGTATCTTGGTGGATAGAGACAATGTCAACATTATATGGGCATATTAGTTACCCCTTTCCACCGATGTAGGATGTTATAATATTTTTATTTCAGATGCTTGGATTCAGATTTTTATGAACACCCCTAACAAATACCCCTTAAAACATGAAAAGTATCATGTATAAAATATATAGTTATTTAGAGCTGGCTTCATGTGTGCAATATATGATGATTATTAAGTGATACATATGAAATTGATCATTGAATTATAGTTTTAACATTAGACAAATGTCTCGGTTCACAATATTAGATCATACAAATATAACGTAAACAATCATTTTAATCGATATCATAATCGTCGATCATTTGTCTCGATAGATGGAATTCGTTAGAACAGAAGCCGAGGTATAGCCCCCGTCAACCATTAGATTACGCCCCGTTATAAATCCAGCTTCATCGCTAGCTAAAAATAACACGGCTTGTGCAACATCATCCAAGCTTCCACATCTACCATGTAATAAATTTCCATCTCGACGTATCAAGTTGCTCACTTCTTCCATGGTCATATCCGATTTATGTAAATGTTCTCGATATGCTTTCACGAGCATCTCTGATGGGATGCCATGTGGCGAGACACAGTTTATACGGATCCCATGAACTCCTAATTCGCTACATACGCTTCTTGATATTCCAAGAATGGCTCCTTTGGTTAAAGTGTATGCATGCGATGCAAGGCCTCCTAAGATTGCTGCCGAACTCGATGAGCATATGATTGAACCTCCATTGCCAACCGAAATCATTGCTCGTGCGGCGTGCTTTATCCCGTGGATAACGCCGTTTACGTTAACGTTTATTAGAGTTGTCATCTTTTCCATATCAAGATTTGTGATGCTCCTTCCATCACCTAAAACCATATATGATGTAAAAGAATTAATGAAGTTGTGTGAAGGGTTCAAATGAAATCTATGATTTTTAGTAGGGCTAATGATCTTCTATAGTAACCAACTTTTACCATTTTCTTATTTTAGGTAATCAACTTTTAATTTTGTCACTTAGGTTGCTAAACTTTTATTTTTTTCATTAATATATATAGGGCCAAGAAACAAAAATATAAAAGATTTGTAGAATGCTAGTGATCATATATTTTGTTTTAGAAAGTTTAGTAACCTGAATGACAAATAAAAGTTGATCACTTAAAATAGAAAAATGGTAATACGTAATGTTATATTTGCCCTTTTAAAATTTCTATTTGATCACCCAACTTTCATCATTAATGCCTATGAACAACTTTTGCCAAATATCTAAATATGTTAGGGATTTTGTGTTTATTTACCAAGAATTCCAGCATTATTGAAAATGATATCGAGTTTTCCTTTCCAAGATAATGCTAAATGAACGGCAGATTCAACATCAGATTCTTTAGATACATCACAATGTATGTAAAGACCGTTTATAGACTTGGCAACACTTGAACCAACATCATCTAATATATCGGCAACTATAACATGTGCCCCATTCTCAGCCATTAACTTTGCCGTTGCACCTCCAATCCCTCTTGCTCCCCCGGTCACAATCGCAACCTTCCCTACCAACCTTCACATAAAGAAAGTAACGATGATTTCTAACTACATACAAACAAAAACTACGAAAGAAAGGGGGAAATCGACAAAACGTGTGTAAATTGAGTAGACCAACCTCTTTGTTTCAAGCTTTTTCCTACCATCTTTCTTATGATCACAAAAAATTTCCATGGTTGAGAGTGGTTTTTGTTGGTAAAGCATTTAAGGTATGAGGTTTATATGGAAGCATTCTTGTTGATAAATCATGCAAGATATGAGCTTATAATGGAGTCAAGTAGGCAAATGGTGTTGTCAATAATTATATACTTGTCTTTCCATGCTTCCCATATTCTTCTTTACCTACTTTTGACCTATATAATGTTGCATAAAAGTTTGTTTGTTGAATTTCAATAAAATAGTTTGCTTCAATTAATTAAGAAAGTAGCAATTAATATGTACAAAATGTTAAGACTTAAATAGAAACAAAAATGATCATTAAGAGTTAAAGATAGAAAAATACAAAAGAATAACCAACGTTGAGGGGCAGAGACGATAAATCTGTAATATCGTGTTTTTGAATAGCAAATAATATATTTTACTTATTTGTTTTTGTTTTTTTTTTTTTTGTCTTTATGTGATTTCATTAAAAGACAATTTGAATTTTATACGTTAATTAACTAATACTTGCTCGATTATAAAATTAATGTATTATTTTGTTTATTAAATATTGTCATTTTAGTTAAAGTTTATATACAGTTTTGAATATTCAACTTGATGGATTTCGGTTAGAGCGAAACCCAAAATGACATAGCCAAATGATTGTTTCAGAGTCAAGCATCGAGTCTTCATCATTGTCACAGGCAAGCCCCGCCGGCTTCCACCTAGACAAAAAAATAAGAGATTTAAGAGAAAATATAACAGAAGCCATAAATCACACTACATAGATGAAATGGAACAATAAATGAACAAAGTAGATACGATTAAGAAGAGTTTTTGCCTTTGGGGTCCTTGGATGTTGCTCGTGCGGTTATCGGATCAAAGGGACAACGTAAAATATCATGGATAAAGTTCAATCAATCACTCTACCATTTGTATCATATGTAGGTTAACAAAATATTTATTAGAAACAAAAATGATATAATTACTGAATCAAACAAAAAAAATTTAACCATTAAATTAAAAATATGAGTATAAAAAAAAGTACGAAGTATAAATAAAAATAAAGATACATTTACTATGAGTTAGGTTCAAATAAGCACTTCTCGAAATCAAGTGCACCCGAAGGTACCAACCTTAAAAACTTTTTTAAATTTTTTTTTAACATAACTATGTTTAATTTAATGTTATACGCATGATATATGAATTTCACATAGATTCACATTTTCTGTGTCCTTAAAAATTATGTGAATGCTCAATGCATATTTATGTGAATGGTCATCCATGTGAATGGTCATTTCACACCAAGTGAATGGTGTGAATGACCATTCACATGATCTTTTTTTACCATTCACAAGATTTATGATGTTACTCCTTTTGAAAAAAAAAAGTCTTATAATGTTGTCTTATACATGTCTATTCAAAAAAAATATATGTGAATGATCATTCATATTAGGATACGCTGGAATCTCATAGGTACGCTGATAAACCTGATTTCATTTACTATATTTCATTAACCCTTTTACATCAGTTTTGTTACGGGATTATCACTTGACCATTTTGGTATAGATGAACAATTTTTAATTATATTTGGGTTCATCAATTTTAATGTTTAAAGTTTCGAACTTTAAAAAAATTGATATATATATACACACACACTAACTTTTTAGGTATTAAACCCCTGTTAATCATTATAACCCTTTTTAATATTAAAAAACTAGTTTATTACCCGCGTATTACACGGATATTTTTAACATATATAAAATATAAATTTATAAGAACTCCGATTGGGATGGGAATGAGGATAGAAACTCATTCCCCGACGGGGATGGGGCTGGGGATGGGGGAGAGGATGGAGAAGCGGGGATGTGGATTGATAATTCTACACACACACACGAATATAATTATTATTTTTAAATATTTTAAACTTTTATTATATTATAATTAATAAGTTATTAGAGTATTAGATTTTGTTGGATTTGATTTGATTTGATAAAAGTAGATTATATTAGATTTGGATAGATATAGTTTAAATTTATTTATTATTTTTTAAAATTATAAATGTCACGTGTCGATTTATGTGACGACATGTGACTTCATATATTTACTATTTTATTAGTATAGATAGATTACAATAAAATGATGATAAAAATTCACAACATTAATAAGATATCCAATAAAACATCGACAATTAATTAATCCAATAAAATGATTGTTGTTACGGATGATTTTAAGATTATTTGTGAAGCTAATTTAGACATTGTTTGTTTACCTGTTAATGGAATCATTATGTCATTTTACCTTAAAATGACTTCATAATGATTCCATTAAAAAGTAAACAAACAACCTCTTAGTTACACGTTTAAGGATGGGCTGATTGATGAATAATGAGACGTTAGCGTCGTGCCAAATTTTATGCCATAAGCATACAATAAAAGATATATGGTACGTCACATATAATTATTGCTCACGTTTGGAAAATTTCATTAAAATAATGATTTTATTTAAATATAAATGAATTAATGTTTTTACGAATGTAAATATAAAGAGTAAATTACAAAAATGGTCCTTGTGGTTTGTCCAAAATTATGAAAACGGTCCCTCAACTTTCAAAGTTGCATAAATGGTCCCTAACTTAACGGTTTACTTTCAATTTTGGTCCCTCGTCCGTTAAGCAACCGTTAAACTTTTTAAAATGACATTTTTACCCTTTTGAGTTTGGTCCCTGATGTTTGCAATTAATTACGCATATGGTCCTTGATAGTAATTTATTAACTTTTATTTTATTATTAATTTTTCTTTATTATTTCATTACATTTTTAATAACATTATTAACTTTTTAACTTATATAGTAATAAATTTATATTATAATACTAAGTATATAAATCGTTTGATTTTTAGTATATATTAATCAATTTTTATTAAATTTAAGTATACAAATCTTTATATTTATATGTGTATTTTATATATTACGAATAACTTTTAATTGTAAAGATTGATTTGTTATTCTAATAAAAAAATTTATTTATATTGTTGTGGTTGTTGTTTGAAATTTGATTTCATCACAAAGTAATGTTAAATGTAAAATATCAACGTGTTTCGTATTAAAATTTTGTAAGATTTGTACTTGGATATTGATTTTAATGATTTTGGGTATTTTCGTAAGAAAATATGAGTTTTTTTTCTATATTTTGAAAGTATTTTGATTATTTTCCAAATGATTTGTGTATTGGTTTGATCTTGTTATATTTTGGGCCCTTGATGTTAAGATTTACGTGTTTTCTTTGGAGTACGTAATGACACGTCATTCTATAATAATTAAGATCAAACTGGATTTTTTGATTTTTGAAACAAAAGAACCGTTGTAACAAATTTTATTAGGTGATCAATCAATTAATATTTTTTTTGTGTCGAGTTATTAATCTAATGTTATATTAATTAAATACATAAATATAATATTTTATTTCCAATTTTCTATTTCATAAACATTAATTATAAAATATATAACGTAAAATTAAGCGGGTAAAAATCCCTGAATACCCGGTGGGTGGGTGGGTTGAATGAAAAACCTATATGTATCGGAAAACCCGGGAACCACTTTATAGCCATTGGATCGGGTGATGCATCACGCGTGAATCTGATGCATCACGCGAGAATTTGGTGCATCACGCGGGAAATTTGATGCATCACGCGGGAATTGTGATGCATTTGGGGTGGTGCATGGAGGTTTTCCAAAGTTTTCCGATGCATGTTGGTTTTCCATTGAACCCCCCTATATATATATATATATATGAAAACTATGAAAACTAGATTAAATTATAAGAAGATTGTAACATTTTGGTCCCTGGAAGTATGATATGTACATAAATGGTCCCTGAAATTCAAAAGGACAAAAATGCCCCTAAAATTAACGGCTCAAGTTAGCCGCCGTTAGTTTGAGGGACCAAAATGTTACAACTTTTCGATTTTTGGGAACTTGTGGTGTAATAAAATTCTTTCAGGGACCAAAACCGTAATTTCATATAAAGCCCAGGGACCATTTATGTAATTTAGTCTTTCTGTTTTTAAATTTTTAAAAATGACGATTTTGCCATTTTTCAATTGTAAGTTTGGTCATTTCAATTTTGGTCCCTATTCTTATTTTTTTCATTTTTGGTTTTAAATTTAAATATTAATTTAATGAATAATGATTTGATTCATCATCATCATCATCATCATCATCATCATCATCATCATCATCATCATCATCATCATCATCATCATCATCATCATCATCATCATCATCATCATCATCATCATCATCATCATCATCATCATCATCATTTAAATTTATTATTTTATTTGTTTTTTTTTATAAAAATGCTTTATAAGTTATTAAATTACTAATATATATTAAAAATAAATATTTTTACAAATCATTTTATAAATAAACAAATAATATAATTTTTTAATTGGATTTATAGATAAAGTATATATAAAATATAATTTGAATGTAGATTTTTATCCTATCTATATATTAATTTTTAAAGATATCAGAAATAATATATTGTATTTACGTTTTATATTTATTAATCTTTATAAATATTAGAAATAATGAATTATAGTTATTTAGTTTATTTTATTTAAAATTATATTTTTTGTGACGTTAATACGTTTTGATTTATATTTAGTATTTTATTTTTAAAATTTTAATATTTTGTTATACCAATATGTTTTGATTTCAATATAGTATTTTAATCTTTTTGATTTACAAGTTTATACATTAATATGTTTTTTATTCGTTTTCGCTTAAAACATAGCAAAATTTAAGAAAAAAAACAAATAAAATAATAAATTGAAATCAAAACGTAATCACATAACAAGATATTTAAATCCAAACAAATAAAATAATAATTTTAAATAAAAATATATTAGCGTAAGTGCGTAACAAAATATTTAAATAAAAAATAATAAATTAGCAAACTTAAATAAAAAACGTAACGAGTTAGTAAATTTAAATCAAAATTTACACAAATTCAAAATTTATTAAAAGTAATGAAATAGTTTGATTGAAAAGTATAAATAATAAAATTATACAAATAGTTTAACCAATAAAATATAAATAAATAAAACTTTAATAAATAAATTGAATACATAAAAAGATGCATAACTTAACTAATTAGGTATATAATTAAAAACAATTTTTTGTAAAGAAAAATAGATTTATTTTACAAATAAATAGGTATAACTAATAATAATAATAATAATAATGATGATGATGATGATGATGATGATGATGATGATGATGATGATGATGATGATGATGATGATGATGATGATGATGATGATGATGATGATGATGATGATGATGATGTGAATAATAATAATATAATTAATAATGAATCAAATTATAATTTATTAAATTAATATTTCAAATTTAAAACCAAAATTGAAAAGTTAAGAAAAAGGACCAAAATTGAAATTAACAAACTTGTAATTGAGAAAAAGACAAAATCATCATTTTTAAAAATTTTACAAATAGAAGGACCAATTCTGCAAGTAAAAAGTGGTTTGAGGGACCGCCACTGCAACTTTAGAAGTTGAGGGACTATTTTCATAACTTTGAACAAACCATAGGGACCATTTCTGTAATTTAGTCAAATATTTTTTATAAAGTCAAATATTTTAGTTTTAATCATTTTATTAATTAAAAGTGAACTTTTTCTAATAAAAGAATGATACAAAAAGATGAGTATATCCAAGTTAAAAAGATGGAATAAGTGAAAAGTTTGTGTTACGTTGATATGGTCAGAAAGACAAGATTTAGGAATGGTAGCCACCTCATTCACCTTACACTAATGTCTCCTAAATTATTGTAAGCTATATCAATAATTTATATTCTTAATAAGTTTACTTGTAAATTTTAGGTTTAGAACTCAATGAATAATATATAAAGCACATTGGTTCACATAGTTGACAAAAGCTCATTGGTTCACATTATTATATATGTATAGAAACTCAAGTGAAGTTTAGGGATGACAAAAAAAACAGAACCTGATGGGAAAAATTGAAAACCGATGTAATCGGGGCGAGTTTCTCCGAACCTGATTAAATTAAACGGGGGATGGGATGGGTATGGTATTGATAATAATCGCATCGTATACCCGATTACATAACTCGTTTAAATCTCGAATACCCCGATTACTTTTTTAGTATCAACATGATATTTATATTGTGTGTGTGTGTGTATATTGAATATTTTTATCTATTTTATATGTTATGCATAAGAATGATTGTGTATAACTTAAAGAACTTATTTATTTATATATAATTTATTAAAAGAATGTTTTTTTCGTTTTCAATTGATAGAGATACGAATTTAATTTAATATTAGTATTGTAATTTTAAACACATTTACGTTTTAAGCTTAAATTATGAACCATGTCGTTAAATTTCTTATTATTGATTTATAAATGGGTTTCCCCGATTCCCCACGGGTTTCCCCGCGTACCCGATGGAGATCCCCGTTTAACGCCCGCGGTTTTTTAAAACAGGGACGGGATTTCCATTCTCCGGCCCGAAACCGCCCCGCTGCCATCCCTAGACTGAAGTTGTAATAGATTGGTTCACATTGTGGACAAAAGTACATACCCAAATTGAAAAATATTCATATCATTTTCTACCAGCAGAAAAAATATATAAGGACGAATATGATTAAGGATTACTTTTTTATTATTAATTTATACATGTTTGGTATGTTTGATTCTACTTCGTTCATTCATTTTAAAGATTCAAAGACTTTATATGTGTGTGTGTGTGTGTATATACATATATATATATATATATATATATATATATATATATATATATATATATATATATATATATATATATATATATATATATATATATATATATATATATATATATATATATGAATCAGGTTCATCAGCGTACCTATGAGATTCCAGCGTACCCAGCGTACCCTAATGTGAATGATCATTCACATATATTTTTTTTGAATAAACATGTATAAGACAACATTATAAGACTTTTTTTCAAAAGGAGCAACATCATAAATCTTGTGAATGATAAAAAAAGATCATGTGAATGGTCATTCACACCATTCACATTGTGTGAAATGACCATTCACATGGATGACCATTCACATAAATATGCATTGAGCATTCACATAACTTTTAAGGACACAGAAAGTGTGAATGTATGTGAAATTTATATATCATGTGTATAACATTAATTTAAACATGGTTATGAGAAAAAAAATTTAAAAAAAGTTTTTTAAGGTTGGTACCTTCGGGTGCACTTGATTTCGAGAGGTACTTTTTTGAACCTGACTCTATATATATATATATATATATATATATATATATATATATATATATATATATATATATATATATATATATATTCTATAAATACTATTAAATGAGTTCTTATTTTGTGCCATTGTCATGTGACATCACTTCCTACCGTTATTTGAAACCAATATTTTTAAATCAATAATTAATTCATATAAAAAATAATTTAAATAATATCTAATCAAATCTAAATTTAAAGTAAATATTATCTAATATAAAACTTAAATTTGAGTTTGTATTTATATTTAAGTTTATAATATCATATAAGTAGATTATAAATTTGATAAAATATTTTTAATATTTATCTTACAAGATTAAAGAAATTAATGTTTAAAATTTATACTCATGTTATACATGGGTTTTTAAACCAATATATAATAAAATAGAACACCGGCCAAATGTCACACGTGACATTCATATTTCACTGAAAAATATAAATACAACTTTTTATTGTGAATAAAAAAAGATAAATACACTATATTATTTATTAATATATATAATAAAAGATAAATAAAATTTATTATTTTTAAAAGACAAAAAGACATTTTTCGTCCATGTGGTTTGATGGTTTACTCAAATTCAATCTTTCAACTTTAATAATTCTAAAATCCGTTCCTATTTTACTAATTTTGCCCGGTTTTAGTCCGTCGTCTGACCTTTTTATCTTTTTCAACTATGAGAAATGATTCAAAATGAATTGCATAAAACTCAATATTGATTTTCAGAAATGCATACAACTCAAAATTAAACAATTAAACAGATAAATCCTATTGTAACAAAATCGAACCAAATTAAGCGGAATCAATACCATATGAGCATATTCTTAATTATGAGCTACTCAATTTACCTTTTTTTAACAGTAGGAATGGTCGGTTACACTAATGCAACAGACGATGCCAAATTAAGTGTTGTTTCATATCCTTTTTCATATATCAAGAAAGAAAAAGTCTATAAACTGTAAAATTAAAAAGGATCTATAATTTCTAATAAAAACTTCCATGTTTTGAGACTAAAAATTGAGGATTAATAGTTTATGATTTTTTTTTTTAAATTATTAATGAAACTGTTGTTAACAAGAGAGAGAAAGAGAGTGACTGTGAGAGTTTCAAAATGTCAATATGGATTTTCAGAATTGCATAAAACTCAAAATTAAACAATTAAACCAATAGTCGTGTTGGAACAAAATTGAACCAAATTATGCGGCATCAATACCATATGAGCATGTTTTTAATTATGAGCTACCCAATTTACCTTTTTCATTTTAACCGTAGGAATGGTTGGTATCACTGATGCAAACAGACAATACTTCAAAAAAGTCATTGACAAACGTCGTTTGGCGAATCTAGGATCCTGTAGAAGATAAGTTATTCTTTTTTTTTTTTCCCCCCCTCAAATGAGCATGTTCTCGGATCATATTTTTTCAAAACTTTAGTTTGGTTCCAGTATAATTTATAATTTTTAAAAAACTGGTACCAGACCCAACCAAATCAGTGTTGGTACAATTTAATCCAGTTTTTTTATTCTTAATATTTTTTTTGTTTTGGTTCAATCTAAAATTTAACCATTACAAGTTCGTAATTGACGAGCACACGAAATCCGAAATACATTTTATTATATCTTTTTAATATAATATATGTTGCAGAACCTTGAAAAAAAGATAACAAAACATTTAACTCCGAGAACTCTCAAGATGACAATCTGAACTTGGATATGTTGTGTTCTTTCTAGATACGTAAAATCCTTTTGATGTTACTAACCAATAACAATGTTGGGTTATAGGTTTCTAGTGGCTGCAAAATCTCTTGATGTGTTGACTATACAATGCCACAATTTGCTGCCACTACAACAAATATGTCATTTGTTCACATCATTTTTACACGCTTTTTAAAAGTGTATAAAAATTTAGTAAATTTTCTACACTTATAAATGTGCTTAAAATTATTGCACTAATAAATGTGAAAATATATACTAAATCATCCTAATTACCACATTTATAATCATAAAGAAAAAAGTTCACATGTATATGTGTGGACAATTTTTAATTTTTTCACACTTGAAAGTGTAGAGATAAATTTGTCACACTCAATTTTGTCACGCTTCCTCTTATGTGGACAAATTAAATGTGACAAATTGATTTTCATACTTTTAAGCGTGGACAAATTATTAGTTTGTCCACATTTATATCTGCAAACTTTTTTTATATACATATTTGAGTATAAAAACTTCACACTTGTAATTGTAACTAATTTTTACATTCTTATAAGTGTGAATAAACATAAAACTTTATTACGCACTTGCTAAAAGCGTGTAAAAATAACGTGTACAATTGATATTTTTTTTGTAGTGTGCTTTGAACCCCAAGTAAACTCGCCATATGTTGGAACACCAAATGGACAAAAGTACCAATCGTAGCTCTCCCCAAAAGAAAGGAAAGCATCTTTGTCAATAGCACGTCCCTTAACATGAACTCTTAATTGATCACCAGGGAGACTATTAGTGACAAACATATGTCATTCTAAAGTAAAAATACAATTAGAACTAGCAATGGTTGTACGAAAAGAAGAAAATGATGGGACGAACAAGAGGGTCACAAAGATAAAAAGACTAGACATTAACATGATGATTTATCAAGTTCTTGCGAATATAAATTAAGATTTATTTCTATATATACTTGATTCATACGTGGTTGCGTTGCTCGCATGTTTAATTTATTTTTGTCATTCATTTTGAAAAAAGAATTTATTACTATTATATTTATTAAATGTATTCTACTTTTATATGTATGCTAGCTAGTCATGACGGTTCGTACGGTTTACCAGATTTATTGATTTTTATTTAAACTTTATATAATTATTAGAAGTGTTTATTTGTTATGACTACTGGATAAACTCTAAATATGCATCGGGTTGATTGATTTTATTTAAATATTTATGTGTACCTATTTAAAAAAGAAATGAAGTAATCAATAAGACAATAATGTAACACCTTTATCATTATGGTCATTTATAAATTAACTTAATTTACATAAAAATTAGAGTCAATTATTATACACACATTTTAATCATCAAACTAAAGTAAAATTTTTAATTATCAAAATATAAAAAAGTATAATATGTGTTTTAGAAACTAATATTGGGTTCTTATATGTATCTATAAAATCTATGATTTATCCATAATATATACATCTATAACCTACCTATATTTATATAATAAATATATATCTATAATCGATAAATACGATTAAAAAAATAACAAACTGTCACTTGTCGCATTCTCCTTTAGTTTATCACTTCTCATCTTTTTAATTTGCCACACAATTTGTTAAAATTTAATTTAAAATTCAATATATTGTTTAATCCATATATTGTTTAATGAGTAAATTACACAAATGGTCCCTGTGGTTTGGTGCTTTTTGCTCTTTTCGTCCCTCAAACTTTTTTTTTGCACCAATAGTCCCAAAATCTCAAACCTTTAACACAAATGGTCCATGCCGTCAATTATGTCTGTTAGGCCAGTTAAATCACAAGGGCATTTTTGTCATTTTATATTATTTTTTTTTATCTAATTATCTTTTATTTTTTATCTAATTATCTTTGCATTTTCTTTTTGTATCATTATTTAATATTAATAAATTCATACCAAAAATCATATTCATCCTTGAAGTTCTTCATCCGATGATATCCATTTCACCGTCGATCCATACATAGACCCAGTACAATCCTCCACATCGTCAAGCTCGACGACGCTTCATGATCTCCATAAATTTGCAGGATGCTAAGAAGCTTTGGTCTTTGTATATCGTCTTCGATTAGCGTACCTGGGGTTTTTCAGATCCAAAATTCAAAACCGAAACAGGCATGGATTCAAGAATAGTGATTTGTGCTTGTACGACGACAGATCGTCACCTCCCTTTTGATGCTTCCGACAAGTACGGAGACAGGTCGTCACCTCCAGGTGGGTTTAGCATTGAGACTGCAAGGAAGAAGAGAGGCCGGCCAAGGAAGTATTCACCGTTGCCGGACAGGAGGATAAAGACCTTCGAAGAATTTGTCTGAAACCCTTCTTCATTTGATGACAACTTCATATGACAGCATCAAGTCGAAATCAGTCTTCAATAAAGAGATTTGGGCTTCGTTCGGCAAAATAAAAACGGATCTAGATTATGGTGTTGATCTTCGGTGATGTTGACAAAGGATGGTCGAACCAAATCGATGGAGATCTGCCCTTTAAACGATTGCTCGAACCAAAGAGAAGGAAAAAAATCGATGGTTGCTAGATTTATTCACCGTCAAAGAGAAGGAAAAAACGATTGCTCAAAACCCTTGTTTCATAAGTCACCAGCATCATGGATTTGAATTGGGAAAGAGAGATTGATTTGGGTTTTGATTTTCTTGATAAACAAATGTAAATAAATAAAATTTAGTAAATAAATTACAAAATAGTTTAATAAATAAAATAAAATATTTTTATATTTTAAAAGTTTATTAAAAAATTTCACAAATGGTCCCTGAATGACAAAAAGACGGAAATGCCCTTCTCTCTAACGGTCAAACTTAACGGATGTTAGTCAGAGGGACCATTTGTGTTAAAGGTTTGGGATCTTGGGACTGTTGGTGCAAAAAAAAAAGTTTGAGGACGAAAAGAGCAAAAAGCACCAAACCACAGGGACCATTTGTGTAATTTACTCTTGTTTAATCCATTGATGCAACTAATTAATAGATTAATAGAAAATTTTATAACAATTAAGTATATATATATTTCATATAAAAGTTTATTGTAACTATTATGTATAAAAATAAATCTATTATAAAAAAATGTTTTGATGTATATTTATTACAACCGTTTATTACTTTCGACTTAACTTTATATATATATATATATATATATATATATATATATATATATATATATATATATATATATATATATATATATATATATATATATATATATATATATAGGGGTGGGTTCAATGGAAAACCACTATGCACGTGAAAACTATGGAAACCTACGCATACCGTCCGATTTGGTGCATTTATGAAAAAAGCGGTGGCATGATCGTAAATAAGGTGATGCATCACGTGGGATTTTGATGCATCACGCGGAAAATTTGATGCATCACGTGGGATTTTGATGCATCACACGGGGAATTTGATGCATTTGTGGTGGTGCAGTGCGGTTTTCACAAGTTTTCAGGTGCATGATGGTTTTCCATTGAACCTCCCTATATATATATATATATATATATATATATATATATATATATATATATATATATATATATATATATATATATATATATATATAGGGTTCAATGGAAAACCTATATGCATCGGAAAACCCGCTAACCACTTTATAGCCATTGGATCAGATGATGCATCACGCGGGAATTGCGATGCATTTGTGGTGGTGCATGGAGGTTTTCCGATGCATGTTGGTTCAATGGAAACCCAACATGCATCGGAAAACTTTGGAAAACTTCCATGAACCATCACAAATGCATCACAATATCTGCGTAATGCATCAAATTCCTGCGTGATGCATCAATAGAAATTTGTTTAGCAGGTCACCAACAACTTTCCAGTTATAAAAAATAGTAACAACTTTTCATATTTTTATCAATAACAGTAACATATCAAATTATACCAAACTTTTTTTATTTTTTAAGTTTTTCTAAAATTTCATAAATATTAAAATAAACTCAATTTATGTTTCAATTTATTTAATTGGATTACTACTATCTTTAGTGACTATTTTTTAATTTCATTAAATTTATTTATTTACAATTTTTATTTTTTCAGAACCTTATAAATTTTTAATATATATTCTGAATATTTATTTATGATTAGATAATATTTGATTATTTATTCACAATTATATAGTATGAACGAAAAAAATACTACGAATCATTTCAATTTCACTTTTTCCTAACGAAAAACTATGAATCATTCTCTTTTTAGTTTTTCCGAACAAAATAATATGAACTATTTTGGTTTTTTTAGTTTTTTCTATCTAAATGGGTTGTAATTTTTTTATATAAAAAACTAAAAATAAAAATTGGTTGCAGTATTTTTCAAACAGAAAAACTATAAACCACAATTATTCATAATTTTTTGTGTTTTTAAAAATTGTAACACCCCGTCTTAAGAAATATTACGTGGATTTAATTTATTGGTTGATTAAATTATTAATATTGTGTGGGGCAATGGTATGGCGATTAGTGGAATGACATGTGTCGAGGTCGAGTATACATGTCACCGGGTTATAATTCTAGTAGATTATTAATAATTATGAGACCACAATTAAATGAGAATATTGATATTAATTATGAAATATTGTTAACGGGGTCGGGTATCGGTGTCGAACCCGCGTTATAAACGATATATTTATATGTATAACAGAAGGAAAAAAAGCCGTAACGGATCGAATTGAGCTGTAGAATTGATCTTCATCTTGGCTTGGAGTGTTCTTTAATTTGGGAAGGTAAGAAACCTCTAATTAAATGAGTTAATTGTGTTATAAGCTGCTAAATTATGGAAATTGGTTTAGCAAGTGTTTGCAAGTTGTTATGTATCGTTTTTATGGGTTGCAATATTTTTCATTTGACAAAACTGTAAACTGTAATAATTCATAGTTTTTTTCGTTGTAAAAACACAAAAATAAATGACTTGCAATTATTTTGTACGAAAAATCTAAATGATTTATATTTTATTGTAAAAAAAATATAAAACATGATTGGGTCGTATTTTTCGTTCGGAAAAGTTAAATGTTGAAGGTTTGTAATCAATTTCATTTGCAACTTACTAAAAAGCCGAACAATTCGTAAATTTTTTATTCCAAATGAAAGGTATTACGAATGAAAAAGTATTGCGAACCGTTCATTTAGTTTTTCTATTAATGGAAAAACCATGACTCGTTATGGTTTATAGTTTTATAAATGAAAACTTTTGAGACTCATTTTGATTTTTTGTTTTACAGAAAAAAAAACCATGACTCATTTAGATTGGAAAAAACTAAAAAAATGGAATAATTTGTATTATTTTGTTCGGAAAAACTAAGAAAAATATGGTTCATGGTTTTTAAGTTGAAAAGTGAAAACTGAAATGATTCATAGTATTTTTTCATTCATATTATATATAATTGTGAATAAATAATCGAATATTATCTATCCGTAAATATTCGGAATATAAATTTGGTTTATTTTGGTGTTTATGAAATATTTAAAAACTTAATTAAATAAAAAAAATTATGTTTTAATTTGATATGTTACTGTTATTGATAAAAATCTGAAAAGATGTTACTATTTTTGATAACTGAAAAGTTGGTGATCTGCTAAACAGGTTTGCAGGTCACCATTACTATTGTTGATAAAATTATATAAAAAGTTGTTACTATAAATGATAAAAAAATCAATAATGTTACTATTAATGATAAAAATGTCAAAACTTGTTACTATTTTTGGTCATTTAATAATCATGTTTAAATTAATAATACAAGACTACTTGTAAATAAATAACACATAAACACACATTAGAAGTATGTGAAACGTGCATGTTCACATGAACTGCACTTTTGTGAACGTGTGTTCACACTAAGCATGCTCACATAAACGTTTTCGCGTTCACATGACTTTTAAGATGTTAGAAAATGTGAATGTGTGTAATTCTTTATAAATAGCCTTTATATTATTTGTATCTAAATAAATATGAAAAAAATTTAAATTTTTTTTTTCGGAGCAATTTCAAATCTGAAACCCGTGTGTTCACAGGTACTCACAGTACTCTGTATTTTTTAGATACTCACACGAACCATCTTCTATATATATATATATATATATATATATATATATATATATATATATATATATATATATATATATAGAGGTGGGTTCAATGGAGAACCGGCATGCACCGAAGAATCTCGAAGAAGCAACGTGAGCCGTCCGATCTGGTGCTTTTAAAAAAATCGCACGGTGGCACGATGGTAAATATCACCAACTTTAGGTGCACTTGTTTTTTGATGCACCGGGAGGCGGAAGGGTATCTTCGTAATTGTGCATCTGGTGTCTCCTTCGTCTCCGAATCAGGCGGCCTCATTTAACAACCCTTCCATATTTCTCAACCGGTTTTTTTGGCAACATTGTGGAGGTGATTTCGCGAGATTCCCTTTCCAAAAACTTGAATTTCACCGGTTAGTTATTGATTCTTCAGGTTAGGGTTTGTGCTCATGGGTAAAAAAATTTCAACTACGAAGAAGAAGGTGAAAACAGAACCGGAGGTATGCATGTGCATTTTTTTTACGGTATGCATTTTTTATTTGGAATCAAGATTTACGGTATGTTGGGTGTTTGAAAACAAGTTTTATGATCAACTAGTTGGGTTTGTATTAAGTGTTGTATATATGAAATTGATGGCTGTGATGCATTGTTTCTCATATGGATACTCATTTGTGACTTTTTAGAGGGAGAATGTGCTGTGATAATGACCATTTGTGGTGTTTTGTTTTGATGCACCAAACATAAATCACATCAATCTGCTAGTTTTTTTGTTCTAATGTTACTGTAGTTGCATTGTTTCTCATATGGATAGTCATTTGTGAGTTTTTATAGGGAGAATGTGCTGTGATAATGACCATTTGTGGTGTTTTGTTTTGATGCACCAAACAGAAATCACATCTATCTGTTAGGTTTTGGTCTAATGGTGCAGTTGCTACTGCATCAACTTCAGCAACTGTGTTTTACTTTCTATTAAGGGTTAAAATTATATGAGACTTTAAGTTTAAGTCATGAATTATGTCCATATATATATGATTTTAGTGTAATGCATCAATGAAATACGAATGGTTTGAACTAATGGTTTGAACCAATCATTTGTGATTTATAGATGACCACTTGTTGGTGCATCCTAATATATATCCCATGATCTTGATTTGAATTGTGTGAAATTGATGGATTTTATGCACTGTTTCTGGTATGGATAATATACCAGTGATCATGACCATTTGTGGTGAAACGTTTATGGTCCATCATATATGATAGCATATGTTAGTGAAACGTTTTGTGGCTCACCATGATTGTTGCATGTGTTTAGTGTGTTTACAATGAAATTGTTATGGTGTATGCTTTGATGCATGGGTTATGAGACTTCAAGTTTTGATGAACAGCAATGGTGCATGAATGTTCGTCCAGTGTGTTGATGAAGGAAGAAGAAGTCGTCCAGTGTGTTGATGAAGGAAGAAGAAATTCGGTTGTTGTTGTTGTTGGAGATAATTAAATGAATTTTTTTTAATTTTGTATAATATGCATTAAAATCCGGTTGTTGTTGGAGATAATTAAGGGATGTTCTAAATTTAAATTATATCCATAATTAAGATCTTACCATATGAAAATATATGAATTCAGAAAATGCCCATATATCCACATTCTGATGCATCTGCGCTCCTTTTTGATGCATGCTGCTTCTTCGAGGTTTTTCAGTGCATGCCGGTTCTCCATTGAACCCACCCCTATATATATATATATATATATATATATATATATATATATATATATATATATATATATATATATATATATATATATATGAGAGATTATGTGAGAAGAATTTTATCTTCAACAGACATCCTCTTAGATCACCGGTGAACCATGGAGAAACATCACCACCATTAGTGATTCTTCTTCAATAATATAAAATATTAAAGAAAATTATGTTGTATATATTATAATAAAGATGGTGTAATTAATGATAATGATGTATTTAACGAAATATAGTGTTGACAGTGATATTATTAATAATTTTTTTTTTTTACAATAGAGCATACATATCCATCTAATTCTACTCGAAAATCTATATCTTTATTTATAATAGGACTCGAACCATCAACATTGAAGTTTTTCTTAAAACCTGATACCGCTAGGCTACGAAGAATACCCCATAATATATGTTTATTAAACCCCAATTAATATATAGTTACTAAATTGCAAAAGTGACATTTATTACAATACTAGTTATTAACCCACGTATTACGTGGATATTTTATGAATAAATGTTTACTAAAAATCTACATAAAACGTCAAATACATACAAAGATGTTTATTTTTTTCTAAAAAATACGAGAATAGTATTATCTTTTGTTATTGAGGATAATTAAAAATTTTCTATTTTTAAATATGTATGAATAGTATTAATCGTGTCATGTCTTTTTAAAACTTTTTTATTTTTAGATTTTTATGTATAAGTAAAAATCTAAAACTTTGCTTTTTTACATAGAATACAATTTAAAAAATTTTAAGATTAAAAAAATATAAAACAACTCATTTTCAATATTGCATTGTTTTTACTTTTTAAAAATATAAAAAAAATGCATAGTTAGCTAACATTAGTAGTTAAATCTGAAAGTTATTTAAAATAGTTAAAAAGTTATTTAAAAATAAACTTATATTAATATTAGAATATTTAAAATATTTCCTTTTTAACTGTATGTATTAAATATGAAGGTATTTGAATTAGATTCCATAAATATTCTTATTAATGAATTAGTAAAATTAAAAATCTAATTATGGAAAAAAAGCGGGAAATAAAAAATTTATAGGGATGAGGTAATGACACGTGGCATTAGAGGTTTTCTTTTATTAATATATACTAGTCTATAAACCCATGTATAACATGTGTATAAATTAAAAAATTAATTTCATTAATATTGTAGGATATTTTTTAAAAATATTTTATTAAATTTATAGTTTCTACTTACAAAAGATAATATACTTAAATATAAATATAAATTCAAATTTAAATTTAAGTTTTATATATAAGTTCTATATTTGATTAGACATTTATATTATTTTTTATATGAAGTAATTATAGATTTAGAAAATATAATTTACAAATGGAGGTAGAAAGTATGCCACGTGACAATAACAGATGACGACACATGATAACTTAGTTATTTTTTTAATAGTATATATTATAGATGGATGTAGTACATGAGTATATTTAATAAATAAATAATTTTAAAAATATATAAAAACTTTAAATATTATTATAAATATAATAAAAGAATAATAGGATATTAGTGTTAAATAGGATACATAAAAATTTGAAATCATATAAACTATGTACTAAATTATAATTTGAATTGTGTTATATATATAATAATTCTAATATATAATTACGATTTAAATTTTAAATTGAAAGTCATATTTTAATTTAGGATAACATTTAAATTTGAAAATGATACTTTTTTAAATTTCATATTATTTAGTAATATTTTAATCAAAAGTTAAATAGCAAATTTAAATTTTATTTTTGTCTTTATTTATTTAAACATGAATAATTTAAAAAATTAATTGATCTATTTAAGGAAAAAAGGAGGAAAATTAAAAATGAAATTCGAGGAGGGAATGTCATGTGTCATAAAATGTTCTCATTTATTAATATGTATAGATTATTGTATGGTTTAAAATCTTTACATAATAAATGTCATTCGCATTTGATCATATGTACAATTTTTTATACATAAATTTATCTGCTTTAAGTTTAATTAATTATAAATTTCAGGTAATTAGGTGCGTTTAGAAACCAAAAATTTCCATCTCATTTTTAAAAAATGAAAACTTGTATACTTAACAACAATTTCATAATTTTTCATTTCACTTTTTCAAATATCATTTTTCATATTCTTTCTTTTACTTTTCTATAAACCCAATATTTCTTTGTAATACTCTTTTTCTCTCTCTAACTTTTCTATGACATATATTACATTTCTTATTTAATAATCACACATCTTATTTTTCCTTAAAACCAAAACTTTATCACCTAAACAAGTTTTAACTTTTATAGAAACCCAAAAATTATAACTTGAAAACTGAAATTGAAAAATGATTAATTTTTGTTAACTAAACAAGTTAAGCATGTGGACTCTTCTTTTTATTGTTATTTTAGATAAGTAGTGTAACACCCACATTTCTCACACAAATGCCACGTCAATACAATACACAGGTGGCATAACGCAAGTATCTCAAAGTACACATGTCACAGGATTATCGGAAAACACTGTTAATTAAAACTTTAACACATA
The DNA here is from genome assembly GCA_020465985.1 of Centrapalus pauciflorus. Lineage (NCBI taxonomy): Eukaryota > Viridiplantae > Streptophyta > Magnoliopsida > Asterales > Asteraceae > Centrapalus > Centrapalus pauciflorus. Next base: position 48,627 of record JAANYP010004891.1, on the reverse strand, counting down.
AGCTGTCATACATGAAGTCACACGCTGATACAACACATACACACTGAACCGTCTGATAAACACTAACTACCAGAAGCTAACATAATACTGATCAAGTACAAAATACAGATAACAGCTCCAAAGTCTAATAACAGAAGTCAACAAACACCCACGATCTCTGAACTACTTTGACTGCTGTTGCTGTGACTGCGGTCCCACGGTATGGCTGCCTGACACACAGAAGACTCGAAAACATAAGCTGGACAGCTCGTGAGTACGCGAGGGTTAGACACTGCAGGTAAAACACATAACACGCACAACACATATATCTCATCACACATATGCAACTCGACGCATAACACGTATCTCTGCTCAAAAGGGGACGCCGTTCCCCAGCTAACAGGCCGCACACAGCAGTGGTTAGCTACTCAATAGGCACAGGAGCGACCTGGCGATATCACTGCTGTATATATACAGTCTCATATCTCATGACTGGTTAGGGACAGTCAGCCTGCGCGATCACATATCGCGGACACCTGCAATTCAAACACATATAGCGCGTATAGGGTAGAGAAACTCATACCTGCGCGCTATCACAGTCTCATACACATATATGTCACAATCACATAGATGACTCGAAAGAATGCACGTGCGTTTGAAAAGAACTCGAGTACTCACCGACTACCCGATTTCGACTTGAAACCCGAAACTCTCAATGCGGCTCGGCACGTGATCGGCTAGAACCTGTAAACACCACGAATCTCATACATTAACGCAAGCTCAATAACCGAACAATTCAATCCGAACACATTTATCACAATTTAAACTAAACCCGATACACACTCCGAAATAATTAACCGATCCCCGAAACTCTTTTGCGGGATTCCAATCGAGACCCAAAATCCCAAACAATTTAATCCGACAATATCCCGAAGGAACCCGACCAATTAACGACCCAAGACTTCCTCACATTGATCAAACCGGATTTCTCCCGCAGGCTGTAGTCCGCGCCGCGCCCCCTGTAGTCGCGCCGCGCCCATTCCCTTCTGCGCGTCGCGCCGCGCCCCCCTGCGCGTCGCGCCGCGACCAGTCGCCTGTTCTCAACCTTGCTCTTCGTTTTCCATGGCTGCACCAGAGGGGTTTCAACCCTCCTCACTCGATTCCCAGCAACAAAGCATATATAACTCATATATAATAACCCATAACACATCCAGAGATCAAATCCCACATATACTCATACATATTTCAAGATTTTAGCTATCAAACCAAGAATTCATACCTCAAGATCCTCAAGAACACAAGGACGGGTGAAGGAGATCAAGATTTGGCACTCAATTGCAGCTAAGCTTTGCTTCTTCTTGCTGGAGCTTTACACAATTCACACACACACACTTCTGGGTTTTTTTTTCATGAAAATGAAGGCAAAGGAAAGGAGATAAGTATGTATATGTTTATCTCTAATTTGGCCGGTCCCGAACCCATTAAATCCGAACCCGATATCACTTTTTCAATATTAATATCATTAGGACCCAATTAAATCCACGATCTCAATGATAATAATTATCCACTAATTATTGACTCGGAGACACGTATCATTTGGTCTCGACACGTTAAATCCACGAAACGGAATTTAATTGGAACACACAATAATTATTAAAATAATGAGCCAATAAATTAAATCCACGTACCAGGCTCAAATCCGGGATGTTACAAGTAGTATGTATATTGTATATTATAAGATGATAAAATATTGTCTTTTGAAAAAAAAAAATTTTTTTGGTAGAGCGTTATCAATAAATTTTTTCTTAAATTTGTTGTTTAGTGTCCTTTTTTAGATGCTAAAATTTGTTGTTAAACGTCCGGTTTCATTTTTCAAGAAAGGAAAATATCTTTAAATTATCATCATTAAAATTAAAAACAATAAATAAATCATTATCATATCAAATAAAAACACCATGTTTAGGAGTTAAAAGTGATAGTTTATGAGTTTTACTAAATAATTAATGAAACTGCAAAATTAATGGTATATACTTAAAAAAAGTCATTGGTAAATGTTGTTTGGATAATCCAAGGCCAACGGAGGATAAATTATATATATATATATTGCCGACGGAGCAGAGAGAAAAAATGCTCACGTGGCGCAATATTACTAGTAAAAATTCAGAAATTTAAGGCTTAGTTGGCGCAATATAGTTGGTTAAAAATCAGAAAATCATGGCTACTTATTTGACGCAATATAATTGGTTTAAAATTCCAAAAATAATGGGATTCCCCCCACTATTTTAGCTTGATAAGATTCCACATAATTATCAAGATTTTTCTACATATTTTAATGTTTCTGCAATTAAAATATGTAGATTTTCCGAAAAGAAATAAAAAATGGCAATAAAATTTCAAATTTTCACTATTAGAAATAGTTGTAATTTGGTTTATCAAGTTAAATAAACATAACAAATCAGATTTAATCCGCTAGAAAACTTCAAATTTGCACTGCTGGAAATAGATGCAATCTGATTTATCAAGTTAAATAAAAATAAGAAATCAAATTTAATCGGCTATAGTATAACCGAAATATTAAGATATGCAGAAAAACACTGAATAATATCATAACTGAATATGCAGAAAAAAAGATCCAAACTTGAATAATAAATATTTCCAGCTGCATATTTATCAAGTTATCAATTTTTTATATAATTTGAAACCTTATAATTATTAGATGTTTATATAACGAGTTAAATGTAACCAAGTTAGAGATAACATATGCTTTATTGAAGTTACGTACTAATATATATATATATATATATATATATATATATATATATATATATATATATATATATATATATATATATATATATATAGATTGAGGTTCAATTGAGAACTTTTATGCATCGGGGCACCTCGAGGCACTTTTGTGCATCGGATAATCCATCCACCAAGGGTGCACAAAGGGCATTTAGGAAAAACTAAAGACATGATAATTAATTTATTTCTAAAAATCATTAAATGATAATTAGGAGTTACACTTTGAATTAAAATCTCATATTAACTACATTCCTTCCTCCCCATTTCTCTCTCTCTCTCTCTCTCTAACTCTAATCGTGTTCTTCACGATTTTCTTAGTGATGATGATTTGAAGACGAAGAATAACGATGAACAACGATGATGATGAACATGAACAAGAGAGGTAACCGATGATAATTATGAAGAACATGATGCATAGATGGATGATGAACGATGAATAATGATAATGCATAGATGATGATGAACAATGACAATGCATCGATGGATGATGAACGATGAACAACGAAAAATGATGATGCATAAATGGGCGATGAACAATGACAATGCATAGATGAATGATGAACAAGTTGAACATGATGCATAGCTCAATGAAGAATATGAACGACAAACACGATGCATAAAAGAATGATGAACAAGTTGAACACGATGCATAAATGAATTTTTGTATTTTTTTTTGTTAAATGCGTCTTTTTTTAACATGATGCATAGATAAACAAGATTAACGATGAAATGCATCGATATCCATCATCTTTTTTTTTTTTGAATTTGTGTAATTTTTGTTAAATTTGGAAATGTATCAATTGAATTTATTTGGTATTTATTATTTGATTATTTGTTGAAATATTAAATTTAATGAGGTATGCACATTCCCCAAAATGCCCTTCCTTGTTTGTTCCTATAATGCACAAGTTGCATAAAATTGTCCAACTATTTACCCTTTTGCCATTAATCTAATCCATACAATTTTTTTGATCTAATGGTTGATATGGGTTCTTTTGTACCTCGATGCATAAAAGTTCTCAATTGAACCTCCCTCTATATATATATATATATATATATATATATATATATATATATATATATATATATATATATAGACACACACATACATACACACACACAGAGAGTCAGTAGCCATAATCGATATTGATAAAAAAGAAAACTACATCAGCAGTGTTTGCGTGAAGAAAACTGTATCGTTTCAAGATGAACTTCACGTATGCTAATCAACCAAATGAAGAGTCGAAGATGTTTTCAACTCCTGTAGAAAAATTGATCGACAGTATCTTCTTTAATATTCTTTAAATATTTTGAAAATGATGTACATATATACTATAATACATATAGCATATATATGTTTGATACTTATGTTGCTGCTGTTTCTTCATTTATTTATGTATCAATTCAATGAACACACATAGAGGTTACGAGACACACACAACACTCAGAGACTATTTGACATTAACATGCAACCACACATATTCAAACACATAATCGCACACTGCACACACTCACAACTCATATCTTTTTATTTTTAACTTTTTCAGCAGCAACATAAGGTAGGATAAATGACGATTGATACATAAAATTGATCAATAAACATCCTTGCTAATTAAGTTGCCAAGGTCGAAGGCCATTTGACCTTCTTGCCCATTTTTACGGACAGAACTTAAGCTAAACACAACTGGACAGCACACTAATACTGCACTTATTTTCTGTTTTGATCTTATTTTCGAGCAAAAAAAATGCAAAGGTTAATGACAATTAATACTTGCATTTGAATCAACAAACCACATAGAAATCAATTAAAGGTTAGGCCGAAGGACAATTGGGCTTATTGGTCAGCCATTCTCAACAAAAACGAAAGCTAACATACACATATGTAATTCACGCACAACACAAAGACTTAAACATTCTGTATTTTATCTAATTCAAGCAGCAAAATCAAATAAATAAAGGACGATTTAGACACACAAATGGTCAACAAACACTCCAGGATAATTATGAATTCCAGATTGGCCACAAGCAATGATTTAAAATGATGAAAAATACTTGAGAAAAACATTTAACAAAATAGCAAGGTCAACAATTTTGTTCATGTAATAAGTGTCTTTCTTGTATTTGAATTGCATTGTTTCTTTTTTATGTTTTAAATTAGTTTGATGTATATTTCTAATTTTAAACATAGAAAGGAGATATCATAACGATATGTTGACTTTTACCGAACAAAATATAACAGTTTCAATAAAATATAATGTAAGGATTAATTTGATTAAAAATAATAATATTAAGAGACCAAATTTATATAACATGAAAATATAATGATTTTTTTCAATATTAACACTGATATTTACGATAGATAAAACTAAGTTTAGATATAGCAAGTACAATATGAAATATATTTGATGTTGTATTAAAACTATTACTGGAATGTAAATAAAATAATCTGGCAACCAATATATATGTGTGATTATAATGCGTTTTTATTAGAATATATAAAAAATAAAGCAAACTTAACAATATCTTTAGATTTTCCAACATAAATTATTTAAAAAAAAATTAAAATAGAAAACTTATAATTTCTTATAGCAATAAAACTGACAATAATGGAGATAATAAAATTTTAAACAAACAAACCTCAAATATTAAGTATTTTTTTTTTCTTAACAAACAATGTATAAGAGAATATATATGTATAGTCTTTCAAAATTAAATATTTTTTTTGTGTAATTGTTTAATTAAAAAAGTATTAATTTTGAAATAAATCACCCGAGCAACGCACGGGTATTCAACTAGTTATTCTCATGTTCTCGAATCATATTCTCTCATAATTTCAGTTTGGTTGCAGTATGGTTTGTAATTTTATTATAAAAAACATGTATCAGACGCAGATAAATCGATATTGGTATCATTTAATGCAATTTTTATTAATCCTTTTATTTGTTGTTTTGGACCAATCTAAATTTTAAATCATTACATATTCATAATTGAGGAGCATGAAGTCACGAAGAGATTTTATTATATTCATTTATATAATATATGTTGTAGAACATTCACAGAGATAACATGATATTTAGCTCCAAGAACTTTCAAAATGCCAATCTGGACTTGGATACGACGAGTTCTTTCTAGATACGTAAAATCCGTCGGTTCTTACTAACCAATAACAATGTTGAGTTATAAGTCTCCAATGGGCGCAAAATCTCTTAATGTGTTGACTATACAATGGCACAACTTTCTGATTCGAACCCCAAGTAAACTCACCATATGTTGGATCACCCAATGGACAAAAGTACCAATTGTAGTTCTCCCCAAAATTAAGGTAAGCATCTACGTCAATAGCATATCCCTTAACATGAACTTTTAATTGATTACCAGGAAGATTATTGGTGACAAACATATGCCATTCTATAGTAAAAATACAATTAGAACTATCATTGACATTGTTTGTACGACCAAATGAAAATGTCAGGATGAAGAAGAGAATCACAATGATAAAGAGGCTAGATATTGACATTATAATTTTATGAATTTATTGTGAATATAGCTTAAAATTGATTTCTATACTTAATTTATATATGGTTGCCTTGATGGTATGTTTAATGCTATACCCCTAAGTCATTCAATAAAAATTTATTACTATTATTTATTACATTTATTCAATTTATAGGGTTGAGTTTCATGAAGTCTCATATTAAATATACGTGTTAATTACGATAAAATATTTAATTTCGCATAATAATACAATATACACATGTTTAAAACTGCATTATAATAAATTAGTTCACATCATTTGAAGTTAATTACAAGGAAAAAAATTATTTCATGTAAAAATATAATATTTAAATAAATATGCACATGTTCAAATTGTATGAACTTGTAATGCACTTTTCGACATCTGCATATTTCACTTTTACATGAAATATAACAATTTATCGTAATAAACTTCAAATGATGTGAAATCGTCAATCCTAATGCACTTTCAACAGTGTATATAACATTTTTGTATGAAATATAACATTTATCCTAATGAACACGTACAATTAATATGAGACTCCATGACTACACTATAATATTAGACTTTATGAAACTTGAATCTCAATTTATATATGTGCGTGATTAAAATCAATGGGGTATATGTTGTGTGTATGGGTCATCACCGAAAAATCAATTCTAAATTTAATTGTTTTTATTAAAATTTTATTTGATAAGTAAAACCATTATTATTATTTTTTAGAAAATAGTTTTTTTGTAGTTTAATAACATAGAAGATAGTATGTGCACATATCTTTGTACACAAACTTTTGTGCAGAAAAAATGTTATTGCACATAAAAGTTTAAATTCATTAAAAATAAAATTTTTTTTAGATGGATTCACTAGGTTTACCAGTTGTAAGAAGTTTTTTTTTTTTTTTTTTTTTTTTTTTTTTTTTTTTTGATAAAAACACTATTTTAGTGAATTTTTACGATTTTCAAGGCAAAAAATATTTACAAGGTAATCGAAAAGAAGGGCCCAACTATTACCTTTTTTAGCAAAAGTTTCTTTTTCTAAGTACACAGTTTATTATTAGACATCAAAATAAAACTTTGCATTTTCTATTGGGTTAAGGTCAGTTTTGACCATTACACTTTTAAATTTGTATCATTTAGTCATTAAATTATTTTTTGTACATTTTTAACCATTAAACTTTAGTTTAATATTTTATTTTCAGAAAATGATTAAAATTAATGACTATATGTGTACTAAATATGATTGTTTAATGGTCAAATGTGTACAAAATATAATAGTTTGGTGGTCAAATATGTACATAATAAGATAGTTTAGAAGTAAAAAATGTGTGTAATTTTCAATGGTTAAATATGGACAAAAATAGTTTAGTGGCTAAATGTGTATGTAAAAACAAGTTCAATGGCTAAATATGTAAAAAGAAAATAGTTTAGTGGTTAAATAAGACAAAATTAAAAGTTGAATGATCAAAAACAACCCTAACCCTTTTCTTTTTACTATAAATAGGCTTAGTAGAACTGTAGAAGTATAAAGGGTTAAACATGTTTTCGACTGATAAAGGAAAATAACAAAGTTACAAAAATATTAAATATGTCAAACACCAACAACTTAAAATGACAACTTTCACAAATACATGAACCCGCGTATTACGCGAATATTTTTAATATATATAAAATATAATAAACTAAAATATAAATATATAAATATTATTTTTAAACAAATATATATAATAATGATATTATTATTTATTATAACCTATTTACACACACATGAATAGTAATTATTTTTTAAAATATTTTAAACTTTTATTATTTTATATTATAAATAATAAGTTATTAGAGTATTTGATTCTTTTGGATTTGATTTGATTTGAATTTAAAATGAGACTATATTAGATATGGATATATATAGATTAAACTTATTTAATATTTACTAAAACTATAAATGCCACGTGTCGATTCATAGCTATGACACGTGGTTTCATGAGAGTCGAGTATAGTTACTCTTTTAATAGTACAGATAGATTATATAAACATGCATTTATCAAATGAAAAGAACCAATAACCTTTTTTCCTTTTTTTAAATTTTAAATTTAAGTTTTTCATAACACACCTTGTACTTATGTTATCTTTTATTTAGCCCTTTTATTTTAATAAATTTTTGTTTAGTCTTCTTTTAACATTTATTATTACAACATTTTCTTATACACTTAAAATTAGGGACCTGCTAAATGGACATATCCACCTACTATATGGACATGTAATTAATGATAATCAATGATAGTCAAATTTTCTATTTTCTATGCAATATCCCTTTTCAATGTAAGATTTAAATAAGGTCAATTCTTGGAAATTAAAACAGTAAAAAAAAAAAATTAGAAATTAATACTCTATAATTACAATATAAAAACAGTAAAAAAATCAGATCAAAAATTCCAATTAAGAAAGTAATCTTTTCAGTAAACTCCGGCCAATCGGTTGAACTTCCGGCGACTCCGACAGAATTTCCGGCGATGAACAAAGAACTTCCGGCTACTACCTGACAGTAAAATTGAGGTATATCAAACACCATTCTTTAGAAATCAAACAAAACAAACACCATTCTATATATGTATTCATAGGTGTGTGTGTGTGTATATATATATATATATATATATATATATATATATATATATATATATATATATATATATATATATATATATATATATATATATATATATAAAGAAAGAGGTAAACTTTCTGTATGATGTATCCATAGCCCACCTATGAAAATCCTAGCTAGGTTGCTTGTTCTTTGCTTTTCTTTTTAGACTTACCCAGAAAAAATAAGCGGTGGCGATCGATGAGCGGCGGCGACGGTTGATGAGCGGCGACGGTGTTGTGACAGAGAGCGAGAGAGAGAGAGAGAAGCGGTGCTGATGCTGGATTTCTAGGGAGGGAGGGAGGGAGGGCGGCCGATGAGAGGCCGCCGTCGAAGAGAGAGAGAGAGAGAGAGAGAGAGAGAGAGAGAGAGAGAGAGAGAGAGAGAGAGAGAGAGAGAGAGAGAGAGAGAGAGAGGGCTGATTAGATGAAAATTCATAAAACTGATTAGATGAAAATTCATAAAACCCTAGCAATAAAAAGTGGTTGGGAGGAGGAGGGTTTTTTTTTATTTAATGCCCATTCAAACCTTCCACGTTTATAATTTTTTATTTTTATTTTTAATGTTTATTTAAATTCCAGAATTATATTTTTAATATATTTTGATATTAAAAAAATTTAATGTATTTATCTTATATGTTATCCTATATTAAAAATAATAAAATTGTATTTATTTATTTATTTATGTTTTTGTAAAGTTCATTTTTATATTTTGGATTTAAATTTACTATGTTATTTATTTTGTTACCTAAACTAGTTTAGGTACCCACGTATTACGTGGACAAATTTTAATAAATAATTTGTTATATAAATTTATGTAAACATAAAATTAAAACATATAAATCTTAAATGTTATTATAAAACTACAATGATAGTAGAATATTTCATGTAACGTACATTTCAAATTAATTAGCTAAAAATTATAATTTAAGACTTTTCTTAAGTTTAGATTTAAATTAGCTAAAAATTATCACGCCATGTGGCGTTTTTTGTTCTCATTTATTATATATATAGATATATTTTGTAATATACATTTCAAATTAATTATATGCAAAGGTACATTTACAATGGATTCGTCTAGTACTACACCAACCTTTTATACTGATCGGGTATTCGAATCGCGGGAAGATCTGATGGAATGGACACAAAACGTTGCACGCTCTCTTGGATATGTCCCTGTCACAAGAAGATCAATCGCATACAAAAATGGGTTCGTGTACAAGGTGACACTTATTTGTGATCGTGGTCGTGAGTATAGACGTAAGGATACTAGCAAACTCTCGGGAAGTAGGAAAACTAACTGCGGATTCGAATTACAAGGGAAATATTTAAAAGAGTATGGTCATTGGGCATTAAAAGTGAAATGTGATCAACATAATCATCCACCTGCACAATATATCGATGGACATCCATACGCCAGACGACTGACTGATGATGAAACTCTTCTGGTGACGAATTTAACAAAGAATAGTGTGGCTCCAAAAAATATTCTATCAACTCTGAAGGAGAGAAATAAAGATAATGTTTCCATACTCAAAACTATATACAATGTGCAACGAAATATCCGAAAGTCCAACCATGCAGGAAGAACTCCAATGCAGATGAAAATTCTTATAACGCTTTAATTATTATTTACAAACTAGTTTTATTACTTACAATGCTTTAATTATTTTTTACATAATGGCACAGGTTCTTTTTTCTTCTTTGCAAACTAGTAATTATGTTTACGAGTTTACAACTAGTGCTTCCAACGAGTTGGAGAATTTATTTTTTGTTCATCCCACATCATGGAAAATATGGCATGCATTCTCACACGTGTTGATAATGGATGCCACTTATAAAACTAACATATATAAGAAGCCGTTTCTTCAAATTGTTGGTGTCACTTCCACCCAAAAGACGTTTTGTGTAGCTTTTGCCTTTATGGATACGGGAAGAGAGGCGAACTACACGTGAGTGTTAAACTGTTTAAAGTCGACACTTCAAGAGTGTATGCACCCACGTGTTATAGTCACGGATAGAGAGTTGACATTGATGAATGCGAGCAAAGAAGTTTTTCCAAATGTTTCTCGACTACTTTGTAAATGGCACATTGAGCAGAACATTATAAAAAAGTGCAAGCCATCAATTAAGTCTCAACATGATTGGGACTTTTTTATGTCATTGTGGGTTCATCTTATTGAATCTCCAACATGGCCAACATACATGGACAACTACACGCGTCTCCAATCGTTGTTGCTGAAATATCCTGGTAAGTTAAACATTATTTTATTAATATTATATATAATATGTGAAATAATGTAGAGTACCATATTTAATTATTTTAAAATTTCAGGTGTTTTGAAGTATGTGGAAGAAACTTGGTTGAGCAAATACAAAGAAATGTTTGTATCTCTATGGGTTGATCAATGTCTGAACTTTGGAAGCCGCACAACAAACAGAGCTGCAAGTACGCATGCACTGTTAAAAAGATATCTCGGTTCGCCAAACTCTACTCTTGATAATTTTTTGCTTTCGATTAATCAACTTGTGGAATCACAACATACAGCAATTAAGGAGAGCTTTAGTAAGAGCACAACTTTTCGGTATAATCACCACAACCTACCATGTTTTAATATGCTTAGGGGTTTTGTTTCAAATGAAGCTCTAGACATAATGATAGGAGAGCTTCAACGGTCAGTAAATGGAATGCAACTAGATTCCGTAAACCGTGGTTGTCGACTGCGTAGTAGCTATGGACTACCATGTGCTTGCATGCTTTCCATGTACTCAAATTCTGGTTAGTATATTAAATTGTATTCGATTTATTATTTTTAAACATCTTGACATCTTTTGGAGGACACTAAAATTACTTGTTTTATGTTTTAATGTAGGTCAATGTGTGCCTTTAGATTCAATTGACATCTTTTGGAGGACACTTGATATTTTGCCAAGAACATCCGAAGTAAGTGATGATATTTGTTGTGATGAGGAACTGGAAAATTTCAAAGAGAGATTCCACAAACAGTCCAGACATGGAAAAATAAGTTTTCTAAGAAAGTTAAAAAATATTTATGATGCCGCTACAACTTCAATTAAAGAACCAGTTGTTCAAAAAAAATACTCGTGGAAGACCGAAGTTGAAGAAACAACAAACGAGATATGCGAGTTTTGATTTGAATGCGCCGCCTGAGAGACATAGTTTTTCTATAGATCTAAACAATGAACCCCACGAGCTATGTACAAAAGCAATCGACTTAAACGAGGAACGTCGGCGACATAGTTCATATATTAAACCTGATGAATATATATTTCAAGATCCTTTAATGCAAAACTTATTAAATTTCCAGCCACTACAGGTATCATTTAATTACTTTATATAAACTGTTATTTATTTATAATCTTTCATCAAATGAGTTTAGCTTACATGATAAATGTTAGGAAGCGGACCCTTCAACACAGTGTGGATATATTTACCCTGAAACTTCACTATAAGAAGAATTTTATCATCATCAGCCATCAATCCAGGTACAATGTTTGATATTATATTATTATATATTCGATTGATTGGATGGATGATAAACTGAGTTCTTATTGTCAACTTTATGTAGGTACCAATGCGCCATATACATCCATTAATTCATGAAATTCCGTCCTTTTTCCAACCATACGTAATTGGGATCAAAGATGTTGTGGGAGATGGAAATTGTAGCTTTCGATCGGTAGCTATTGCTATGGGTCGATTACAAGACGAATGGGCTGTAATTCGTAATGAGCTATTACAAGAGCTACATGACAACAAAAAACAATATGAAGCGATTTATAATGGTGATTACAAGTTTGGAAGAGTCTCTCAATTTTTTCTGTTTCGGTTTTGCACCAGATAGACATTGGATGTGGATGCCTCACACTGGTCCTTTGATTGCGAATACGTATAACTGCATTGTGTATTTCTTATCAGCTTCACTTTGCAGGACATATTTTCCACTTAGGTCAAAACCATTGCATCCCGAACTTAACCGATCAATTACAATTGCATTTGTACATGGCAACCATTTTGTGAATGTTGATTTAGAGGAGGGACATCCGATGCCTGAAGTTTCTGGATTTTCAAAAAGAAAAGGGAAAAAATTAAGTGAGTGGGAAGAAATGTATATAGATCGGATACTCACTTATAAAGAAGCACACAGAAACATTGATCTTAATGTTGTAGCATTGGAATGAAACAATGTTTATGAGTTTGATGGAATGAAAAAATGTTTGTCATTTCTTAATTAAATTTTGTCTCGTCTATGTTAAATGACTTTATAAAAAATATGAATGTATTGCCTTATGATTGATAAAGCAAATTATTAGATTCATTGTATTACATTTTAGTATTTTTTCCTTTAAATGAAAACATTAAATAAATAATAAAAAAATATAAAATATACATCATTACCTAATAATTATATAAAACAAATTAAAACTTTTTATATAATGGGTCCATTGAGAAATAAAATCATTAAGCAATGATTATGACAAAATGAACAAAAAACATTAAATCATTAAGCAATGATTATGTTTAATGAGTCCATTGAGAAATAAAATGGGTCCAATTAGACATACCCTAAAATTATGATTTTAATTATAGCTATGTGTGAAGTTGTCTAGTGAAACTATTATGTTATATGTTTAATTGTATAAAAAAAACTTTATTATTCAAATGCACGATACAAAATTCTAATGAAATTGTTTTATAATTAAAATATAACTATTTATTTTAAAATTTTTAGTTAAATACGATCACTATTATAACGTTGACAAACCCTAGCTAATCGATGTATTAGAAACATTACCATTATGAATTAATATATTTCATCGTAAAACCAACAAATTAAATTGACGATTAAACCTAATCAATGTAAAAATATCAAATTATTGTTATGAATAATTAATTAATTAATTATGGTTCCGATCCAATTTAATCAGACATTGTTTGTAGTTTTAGCGTTGCAAAATCTAGACCATCGTCTTCTAATTAGGCCAGTTTGGCAGTTACTTCCATTGTTACAGTATTAGTCTTAGACATTTGTTCTTGTAAAGCTAAAATGTTTGTTTTCAAACCAGTCGATTCATTTCGAGCATCCCGAAGAGCAGTCTTAAGGGCATCTAACTTCTTAGCTTCTTTTCTTAGCATATCTAGTTCAGCTAAAACTTCTTTAGGAAGAATACTTACCTTAGAGTCGGTTGTGGAGTGTGCAAATCTTCTCGTTCGGTCCAGACATAATGAGATGCTTGCTTGAATGAATCTTCAGATTGGTGATTGACTTGACTCGAACTTATTCAATACTTAGAAAAACTTGACGAATGATCCGAAAATTGCAACTTTCGAATCAGAATGATTCGAGAGTTATTACTTTCGAATAGAATGAAAACCTCAAGTTGAAATTTTCTAAGTCTTGAACGAAAAACAACTTTGGAACCGAAAGTCTGACTAAGAATTATTCGAATATTATAAGTTTCGGATGATAAGGATCCAAAATTTTAACTTTCGAATGTAAGAATTAGAAGCACTTAGTCAAAAATTTCAAGTCTAACTTTTGAGTCACAAAATATTAGAAAGTTCCAACTTTTTAATTCCAAATGATTCAAAAATTGAACTTAGAAAATTTATCACAACGGTTCCACAAAAATTAGATCAAATCTTTTATGAATTGATTGTGAAAACAGAATGATGTTCACCCCCAGGAATATAGTATCAAACGAATTTTCACAATCAATCGTTAGGAACCGATCTTTAATTTTGATAATTAAAGATTAATTTGATTTAAAAACTCTGAATTTCCAAGTTCTCCATTGTGAAAAATGGATCCGAAATTTGAATTTTTAATACAAAATCAAGATAAAATTTTAACTAATTGATTGTAAAAACAGAATGACATTCACCCGAAGGAATATAGTATCAAATGAATTTTCACAACCAACCGTAGAATTTATCTTTGATTTTAAATACTAAAATTCAATTTGATCCAAAACTTAACAAAATAAATGGTACCTAAAGATGACAATATATATATATATATATATATATATATATATATATATATATATATATATATATAATTTGGTTCGTGTGAGTACCTAAAAAATGCAGAGTACCGTGAGTACCTGTGAACACACGGGTTTAAGATGTGAACATGCTCCGAAAAAAAGTTTTTTTTTTAAAATTTTTTCATATTCATTTAGATACAAATAATATAAGCATATTTGTAAAAGAGTTACACGCATTCACACTTCGTAGCCTCTTAAAAGTCATGTGAACGTGGAAAAATTCATGTGAACATGCTTAGCTGTGAACATACGTTCACAACAGTGCAGTTCATGTGAACTTGCACGTTTCACATAGTTATAGTGTGTGTTTATATGTGATTTTTTGCAAGTAGTCTTATATTATTAATTTAAACATGATTATGAAAAAAAATTTTAAAAAAAATAATTTTAAGCGAGGTACCTCCGGTACTCCGCAAAACTAGAGGTACTCATTTGAACCCAAACCTATATATATATATATATATATATATATATATATATATATATATATATATATATATATATATATATATATGTATGTATGTATGTAGGAGCCGTGTATGTGAACCGAGAGTTGTGGTTCTAATGTAACTATTGACCAAATTAAACGGGATCCAAATATTTTTAAAAAAAATAATTGATCCTTATCTTTTCAATTAATTCACCGTCCACTTGACACACAACTTTTTAGATTTATTAAAGTTGAAAGATGGATCTAAAGTAACTTTGTTCACATACATCAAGACTGCATATATAAGATCCGAAAGTTGTAATGTGAGATTTCAATTAAACAAAAATCGTCCAATTAAAACTCAATGAAAAAGAAATAATATGAATTTTATTCGCAATCAATGTTAACCAACTAAATTATTTTGATTGAAATAAGAAATCGGAAAAAAATTTAGCCAAACACCAACTTAAACGTACTGGAACAAAAGCAACGAAAATTTGACCGAGTTTGTCAAAGTAATTAGAATCGGATGTTTGCACAGTATCAAAATTATAGCCACATAAATATTATTTGACCAACCAATCACAATCAATTACTCAAATCTCTTGTTTTACCCTACGTGCGAAAAAAAAATCGATTTGACAGGATTGTAATTGGAAAAACTACTGATCGAGATGAACGAACAAAAATCAAACCAATTCTTTCTGCTCTGATACCAATTGTAAGTCCCGAATCAGCATCTGATCTCGCTGCGCATTCTCAGTAATAGATGGCAGGCCCTTCAGAGATGGATTGTATCATAAGATTCCCATTGGGTTGCATGCCGATAAATTTTAGGAACCTTGATTTCCACTGTTCGTACTCATCTGGATAGTGAACAGGTGGTCTGTTCTCTGATCCAAGAACAAGGGTTTCTCTTCACATGATTAGAGAGTGCAGATTAAGAAGTTAAGATCTTGGAAGTGGAAACTGATTTCAGATGGTCACGAATTCGGGTGAACAGTAAGTAACCCGGTTGGTTTGGAATTCGGACGAACAGTGGTTCGGATGGTCAGGAAATCGGATGAACTTGATATCGGAGGAACAGTATAATTCGGATGATCTGAATGCGGATGAACAGTAACTCGGATGAACTTATTATTCGGATTATCAGAATATGGACCGAACTTTGGGGAAACGAGTTCGGATGGATTGAATTCGAATGAAGCGAACTCGGATGAACTAATGATTAAGTCGGATGGATTGAAATTCGGATGAACAATAGTTTCTCGGATGGGAACTTAACTGAAATTCAACTCTGGTGACCCGAATTCGGTTGTGGAACCTGAGTTCGGATGATACGAGTTGGTTTTTCAAAACAGTTTTAAAATGAGGGACAATTAAAGTTAAGCACCCGAAAAGTGTTTTAACTAAATTTTGGATGATCCGAATTTCGGGTGAGTCCGAAATTTAGTTCGAGATTTGTTAAAATTTGGTCCGAATTGATCCGAATTTGGATGCGAGATGAGGTCCGAGATAGTCCGAATTTTAACAGATCAAATAAATTCCAGATTTTCAGAATATACTAAAATGCAGATTTAAGCCTGAAAATAAATTTTAAATGTTTGGATTAATTTTTAAAACACTTTTTATGAATAACTATTAACCAAAACACCTAAAAAACTGGGAATTTTGAACAAAAACCCAAATATCCGAAGACGAATTTTAGCAAATAATCGATTAAAATATGTAAAGATTGAACTTAAAAGGCTCGAAATCAATACAGAATTAATAATAAGCAATTATAAGATAGAAAAACACGAGAAACAGAGTATTAAGATTGGATTTAAGATCAAACCGTGATGTTTTTGAGGATGAACACGAAGAACTCGATGATTTTGAATCCAAAATCAGTTGAAATCCACTGATTGACTCTGATACCAAATTGTTGTAAGTATTTCCCAGTAATAATTAGCACTCGTACAAATGATTTCAGCAATAATCAAGACAAAAAGAATGATAACACTCAATGATTGTGATGAATATTGAAAAAAGGCGGCTGCAAACTTTTTCTGCCAATTAATTACGAATGTTGTGTGTGTGTGTGTGGGAAAGGTGGGGTTTTCCTTACATCTTTTAATTCAACTATCAAGGAATTACAAAACACCCCCTTGACTTCTATAACAAAAGAGAATCACAAATAAACGGAAAGACAAGAAATAAATTACATGAAAATAAAGTAAACAAACTACTACAAAATAAATTCCACAAGATCGAAATTTAATATCTAACAAAATAAATACTCCGAAAAAAAATTTAGTGACTTAATCGATAATGGAATGAAAGTGCGTGAGTTTTTCGATATTAACTCTAAGAAATAATATGTAGAGACTATAACTATACCATAAAAAAGTAAATAAAAATAAAAATAAAAACATATTTGTTTTTCATAATAAACCAAATTTTATTTCCTAAACAATTGAACTTTTAAAAAATTTATTGAAATATTTTCTTTTCAAAAAAAAAAAAAAAAAAAAAAAACCCTACTCCTTCTCACTCCAACTTTATATTTAGTTTACAACTTTTATATTAAGAAAATGTTAATATTGAAAAACCCTACAAACTTTCATGAATTTATCGATTAAGTCACTGTACTTTTTCCCGAATGTTTATGTCCGTAGACAATTTTTGTATTATTCAAAACTATATATTTGACTAGTTTAGCAGGTCACTAACCGGTAAACGGTACACTGACCTGAACAAGAAAAAAATAAACTCCAGTGACTTAATCGTGAAAATTAGAAAAGAAAAGTTGGTTTGTTTTACAATAAAATATTCGAGAAAACTAATTGTATTACCCGTTAAGCAGGTATCATGTTAAAAATATAGAGTTTTGAAAAAGACAAACTTTGTTTTGAGACTTAAATAATCGGGAAAAAAAAGTTCAGTGACTTAATCGATAATTACATGAAAATCCGTAAGGTTTTTTCGATATTAACGCTTAAGAAAAAGTAAAGTACACAAATTGATAAAAGAGTATAATTAACTGAATAGTTTTTTAACTATACTTTATCTTACATTAGTTTCTAAATTGATTTTTATTCAATTGTTATTACCTAGTGTAAACCACGTACATTGCTTCATATATCATCTTTAGAATTAACACTCATCAGTTAAAAAATGCATCTATAAAAATACCTTAAAGATGATAACATTAAACTATCATTATTAACTAATTCATTTTACTAATTAATTCATTAATAATAAAAATAGTAAACTACACATGACATATCATTGTCAAACCAATGACATTTTATTCAAGTGTCATGTGATATTTACAACTTTTATACCTAACTTATAAATGGTTGCCTTGCTGGTATGTTTAATGTTATTCCTTTTTATTCAGTCAATAAGAATTTATTAAATATACACGTAAATTAAGGTATGTGTTAATTAAGGTAAAATTTTTAATTTCAATTTATAGGGTTGAGTTTTCATAAAGTCTCATATTAAATGTAGGTGTTAATTAAAGTAAAAATTTTAATTTCATATAGTAATGCAATATACACATGTTTAAAAGTGTATATAATATACCAGTTTACATCATTTGAAGTTAATAACGATAAAAAAATTTATATTTCATGTAAAAATGTATATTGAAACAATATGCAGATGTTCAAATGATATATACAAAAACAAATATTTGATAGATTTGTAAGCATGTATAAAATATTACATTATTGTGTACTACAAAAAATGTTATGTACAAATTATTATTTTTTTGAGTAAATTACAGAAATGGTCCATGTGGTTTCCTCAAAACTATGGAAATGGTCTCTGGTTTTTAAAAATTACATAAATGGTCCCTCAAAACACTATTTACTTGCAGAATTGATCCTTTCATCTATTGAATTTTTCTAAATAACGATTTTACCCTAATTCTTAAATTCAAGTTTGGTCCCTATAGTATTTAATCAGTCATGGTTTTAATCATTTTCATTATTTTTTTTGTTTTTGAAATTTAAATGCTAATTTAATAAAATATGATTTTATTAATTTTTTAAATTAGTTTATTTTAGTTTTCTTGTATATATTCAATTTATTTATTTTACATTTCATTTTTTAAACACGTTAATACATTTTTATATTTTTATACGTTAGCAACTAACAATTTGATTTTGTTAACATGTTTTGATTTAATTATAATTTTACGAAAAATATATAAATCTAGGATTTTTTTTTTGTTTTGATTAAGATAATTGGTTACATTAATACCTTTCGAATTAAAATTTGTCTTTTTTTCGTTTTGGTTTACATATTTTGTTACATTATTCTGTTTCAATTAAACTTAGTATTTTATTTATTCTATAGTAAATACTTTGTTACATTAATACGTTCTGAGTTAATTGTATCTTTTAGCAAAACTATGTCGACTTGACATTTGATTCGTTTTGATTTAAATATTTTTTTATTTTAATACGTTACAATTTAGTTATAATTTTTTAAAAAATATATATAAACTTAGTTATTAAAATGAAATTTTTTTAGTTACAATTTAGTTATAATTTTAATACGTTACAATTTAGTTATAATTTTTTTAAAATTCAAAAACAAAAACAAAAAATTATAAAATGACTAAAACCAAAACTAACTATATACTATAGGGACCAAAATTGATATTGAGAATAAGGGCAAAATCGTTATTTAGAAAAAGTCAAGAGATGTGGGGACCATTTCTGCAAGTAAATAGTGTTTTGAGGGACCATTTATGCAATTTTTAAAGACCAGTGACCATTTTCCATAATTTTTGAGCAAACCACAGGGACAATTTCTGTAATTTACTCTTCTTTTTTTTTTTTTTTTAAGAACTGCATAAAACTTACAACTAATCTATTAAACTGATAAATTGTATTGGAACGGAATCAAACCAAATTAAACGGAACCAACATATGAACATGTATTGGTTACCCAATTTACCTCTTTTACTTTAACTATAGAACTGAAACGTATCAACGATGCAACAGATGTCATTTAAAGAATGTCATTGGTAAATGTGGTTTGGCGAATCTAAGGAGCTATAGAGTATAAGTTATTCTCTTATTTTCCAAATGAGCATGTTCTCGAATCATATTTTTTATAAATTCAGTTTGGTTTTGAAATTTTATTTATAAAAAAACATGTACCAGACACAAATAAATCAATAATGGTACCATTTAATGCAATTTTTATTAATCCTTTTATTTGTTCTTTTGGTTCAATCTAAAGTTTAAACCATTACATATTCGTAATTGAGGAGCATGAAAAAACGAAGAGATTTTATAATATTTATTTAATATAATATATGTTGTAGAACATTCATAAAGATAACATGGTATTTAACTCCAAGAACTTTGAAAACGCCAATCTGAACTTGGATACGGTGAGTTCTCTCTAGATACGTAAAATCCATCGGATGTTACTAACCAAAAACAATGTTGAGTTGTAAGTATCCCATGCTCGCAAAATGCCATAATGTCTTCACTATACAATGCCACAGTCTTTTGTTTTGAACCCCAAGTAAAGTCACCATATATCGGATCACCAAATGGACAAAAGTTCCAATTGTAGTTATCCCCAACATTAAGGGAAGCATCTATGGCAGTATCATCTCCGTTAACATGAACTTTTAATTGATCACCAGGAAGATCATTGGTAATAAGCACATGCCATGGTACAGTCAAACAATAATTAGAACTAGCATTGGCATTGTTTGTATGACTAGATGAAATTGTTGGAACCAAGAAGAGAATCACAATGATATTGAGGCTAGATATTGACATTATGATTTATCAAGTTATTTTGAAAATAATTTTAAATTGATTTCTATCCCTAATTTATAAATGGTTGGCTTGCTGATATGTTTAATGCTATTCCCTTTATTCAGTCAATAAGAATTTATTAAATGTACGAGTTAATTAAGGTCCGTGTTAATTAAGGTAAAAATTTTAATGTCAATTTATATGGTTGAGTTTTCATAAAGTCTCATATTAAATGTACGTGTTAATTAAGGTAAAATTTTTAATTTCATATAGTAATGCAATATACACATGTTTGAAAGTGCATTATAATAGACTCGTTCACATCATTTGAAGTTAATTTGTTGGGAAATATTTAAGTATGTCAAGCTGTTAGTTAGATTTCTGAAACTGTTAGTAGTATTTCTGTGTAATTACAAAGTTCAAGCTGCTAGTTCAACAAGTTCGAGCTGCTAGTTCAAAAGTTCAAGCTGCCAGAGTTAAAAGTTCAAGCTGCTCAACTGATTAATAACAAAAAGTACTGAAATTCAGGAAGTGAGATATATTTCAAGAATTTGAATATCTTCCAAGCATATCTACTACTAGAGAAATCAGAGTTCTTCAAGGAAACAAATCATAAGGCTATATATATATATATATATATATATATATATATATATATATATATATATATATATATATATATATATATATATATATATATATATATATATATATATATATAGGTAGACTAGGTGTTTCTGTTGTAAGTCTGTATGTGAAAGTTTTGTAATTCTGTGCTTCATTATAATTGCTTTCTGATAAGTTTCTCAAGTCTCTAAGGTTGTAAAACCCTAAGAACAGTCTGTATTCTTCGTCTAATCAAACTGATTAGAGGTGATTGTAATCAGTGATTTTGGCAATATAAAGGATTTGATTTTGATTATATTTATCAATTTTTTGTTCTGAAAGTTTCTTAAAACAATTAAGTGTTATTCCGCAAACTTCTTAATTGGACTTTGATTCAATACAAGGTTATTGGTTTACACTCTGATTTATTAAAACCAGTTAATCTTAGGTGATTATTGATGTTGACAAGTGGTATCAGAGCCACAGGTTTTTGTTTGTTATTCTTTGTTTTCAAAGTCAGATACTTTCTTTTAAAAATTTATTTTTCTGCAATGGAGTTTGAAAATAGCAATAGTGGATCTGGGCAAGGACTCAAAGTGCCTATGCTCAAACCCACTGAGTTCGAGATGTCGAAACTCAGGATTCAACAACACATTCAATTTATTGATTATGCCATATTGGAAGCTGTTGAAAATCCTCCTGCAGTTGATCCTGAACTAGATGCTGAGGGCAAACCTATAAAAACACCTCCAAAAACTGAAATTGAAAGAAAAGCTAGAATGAATGAAGTGAAAGCTCTTACTCTTTTACAAATAGTCATTCCTAATGCTTATCAACATCAGTTTAAAAAGTTCTATAATGCTCATTCTCTTTGGATTGCTTTAGAGAAAAGATTTGCTCGCAATGCTAGCACCAAAAGGAATCAAAAGGATTTTTTAAAACAACAGTATGAAAACTTTTCTGGTGGCAAGAATGAAAACCTTACTCAGATTTTTGATAGGTTTAATAAGCTAATAGGTGAATTGGAGAGTGCTAAAGTCAGTCTGGATCAAGATGAAGTAAACAGAAAATTCCTCAGATCTATTGGTGAAGAATGGACAGTCTATGCTACCCAATGGAGAACCAAAGACACTCTAGATAAAATAGAGTTGGATGATCTTTACAACAGCCTGAGAGTGTTTGAATCTGAGATTGAAAATAAAAAGAAATCCTTTTCTTACAATCACAACACTGCTCTGCTGTCCTCAGCATTAACTGATAAATCAAACTGTTGAGATTCTTTTTCAGGTGCTGATGGTAACTCTTCTGAAGTTCATTATGAAGCATTTGTTGCAAGTGATGGACTGTTTGCTCTGAGATTCTTTCAAGCCAGAACAGAAGGCAAGCCAGCATTTGATAAATCAAAGGTTGAATGCGTTAAATGCCACAAGCTTGGCCACTTTGCTAGAGAATGCAGATCCCAAGGTCAGCAGCCACCAAGACCCTAGCAAACCAATCAAACTACATCCTCACAAGCTCTTTTTGACTTAAGTGATCAGAAAGAAGAGGAGTTTCAAAATCAAGTTCTTATGGCAGAAACATCCACTATCACTTCCACTGAACTACCATCTGAGGTAAATGCTAAACTGTGTTCTCAAACATGCAAAATTATGGTTAAAAAGTACAGAGATCATAATAAGAGTATGTGCAAAACTCTAGCTAAGATGGAAGAGAGGAGATATGAGTATATGCAGGCTATAGAAGATCTTGAAAAACAGATCAATGACTATAATGATAATGAGATTCAGATGGGACATGATAGAACATATCATGAGTGGGAGAAAAAGGAACTGAATAAGAAAATAGAGACCCTAAATAAGAAACTAGATGAGGCTGAACAGAAGGTGTAAGAAGCTAACAAGAAAATATAATCTATTAATATAGATTTAGGTAGCTTCAAGCTGGCCAATCAAAAGATAGAACACCTAATGGAGGTCCAATTTAAAGACAGGGTAAAATCTCAACTCAATCCCAAGGAAGGTATAGGATACAAAGCTACTCCACCCCCATACAACAACAAATACATTCATCCCATGAGTGAAGTTGCTGATAGGCTTGTGAATGAACCATTAAATGAGACAATGAAAACTGTAGATCCTATCCTTGAAGACAGGCCTGAATCTAAAGAAGAACTGACTCCAAATGAAGGCTGTGAGTGTAAAGAAGTTGAGAGAAACTCCAAAACAATGTGTGCACCTATAGAACCTTCTACTTCCAGTTTCATCAAAACCCCCAGTGAGAAAGCAAAAGAGAAGATGAGTGTATGCAGTGATGCTCCACATGTTTCTGTACCTTCTAACTGTAACATTGCATCTTCCTCAAAAACTAATAAAAGGGGTAAGACTGTTCCAATATGCACATGCCAAAAGCATGGTGTCCAAAAGTTTCCCACACAGCAGCAGGTGAGGGGAAATCAAAGGAA
The DNA here is from genome assembly GCA_020465985.1 of Centrapalus pauciflorus. Lineage (NCBI taxonomy): Eukaryota > Viridiplantae > Streptophyta > Magnoliopsida > Asterales > Asteraceae > Centrapalus > Centrapalus pauciflorus. The sequence continues at coordinate 24,347 of JAANYP010004891.1, read as the reverse complement.
CAAGAACCAGTTATGGTCTCACAAAACTGGTTCTCCAATCAAAACAGTCAAAAAATGTTTCCATTATGGCAGGAAAAATCACTTGGCCAGGCATTGTTTATATAAACCATCTATTACAAAACAGACTGTGGTTCAAAATCAGACAATTGTTCAAAACTCAAAATTTTCAAAGGCCAAAACACCTGTCACATCAGTTCCAAAGAAGACAGTTGATCACGAGGTACTTAAAAGTCAAAAGACAGCCTACACACCAAAAACAAGTTTTAGCAAAATCCAAAGAAAACATAAAAAAGGTATGGTGTGTTAAAGGCAAAAACACAGATCAAACTGCTGATGCAATTGTTGAGATTGTTATGTTAAAAGTTGGAACTGGTAGTGCAAATTCTGAAGCTGTTAGCACTAAGAACCCAGTTCACACTACTAAGTCTAAAACTGGAACTGGTAGTGGATCTTCTGAGACTGTTAATGAAAAGGTTGAAAAGAACACCTGGATATCTCATATCATAACTAAATACTCTTCCCAAAATCCACCAGTAGATCTCACTAAGTTTAAAAAAACACAAACAGTGTTTAGTTATGTCAATGCACAAGGACAACCGAGAACCAATTTGGTTTGGGTTTACTCCACTACTAATTAAGCTTTTTCTGTGCAGGGCAACCACAGGATCCAACATAGGACAAGATGGCATATGGACAGTGGAGGCTCTAGGCACATGACAGGCAATTCTGAATGCTTGTCAAACTTCAAAAGCTTTGAAGGAGGGTTTGTTGCATTCGGAGGTAATTCCAAGGGAGGTAAGGTAAGAGGTAAGGGTACTGTTAAAGCAGGCAACATGTTATTCAATGATGTTTTGTATGTTGAACAGCTGAAGTACAATTTACTAAGTGTGTCTCAAATATGTGATAAACAAAATATTGTTTTGTTCACAGACTCTAAGAGCATTGTCCTTTCAAATGATTTTAAAATACGTGAAAACCTTGTTTTACTTAGAGCACCAAGAAAGGACAATGTCTACTGTTTGGACACAGATCTTTTATCCAAATCAAATACTTTAAGCTGTTTGATATCCAAAGCATCATCAAATGAGTCTGCTCTTTGGCACAGAAGGATGTGTCACATGAACTTCCAATCTATGAATGTTTTAGTCTGAAAGAACTTGGTAAGAGGTTTACCACAAAAGGAGTTCATATGTGATGATCATTGTGTAGCATGTCTCAAAGGCAAGCAACACAAAACTTCTCATAAGGCCAAAGAAGTAAATTCAATCTCATTTGCTCTTCATCTTATTCATACAGATCTTTTTGGTCCAACATCTGTTTTGAGTTTGAATAAAAGAGCTTACTGTTTAGTAATTGTTGATGATTTCACCAAATTTACATGGGTTTACTTTCTTAGGACTAAGGATGAAACTGCTGAGCTAGTCAAATCCTTTATTCTTAAGATTGAAAACCAATCAAATTTAAAAGTTAAGGTGATCAGGTCAGACAATGGAACTGAGTTTAAAAATCATATCCTAAACAGTTTCTGTGAGTCTAAAGGCATTGCAAGGCAATTTAGTGCACCTAGAACACCACAATAAAATGGTGTAGCTGAAAGGAAGAATAGAATTCTAATAGAGGCTCCTAGAACCATGCTAGCTTATTCCAAACTGCCTATGACATTCTGGGCATAGGCAGTTAATACAGCCTGTTATGTTCTAAATAGGGTTCAAGTTGTTCAGTCTCAAGGGAAAACTCCATATGAGTTATTCCATCACAGGATTCCCTTAGTAGCATTCTTAAAGCCTTTTGGTTGTTCGTGCACTATTCTTCACACTAAAAATCACTTAGGAAAGTTTGAAAGTAAGGCTAAAGAAGGTTTCTTTGTAGGTTACTCTATTCAAAGCAAAGCCTGTAGAGTGTACAACAGTGTATCTAAAACCATTTAAGAAAGTGCCAATGTTGAGTTTAATGAACATACTGCAAATATCAAAGGCACTGGTCCTGATTGGTTGTTTGATTTAGATTCACTAACAAATTCTCTGAGCTTTGTTGAGTATACTGCAAGAACTGCTGAAAACAGTGTTGAGACTGTCAGCCCAAATTCTCATGCTTGTAACACAAATATTCAAGCTGTTGGCACAAAGTTTCCAACAATTGCAGATTCTGCTATATGGGATGAGTATACTGTACTGCCACTTCTATCTTGTGACCCACCAGGGGTTCTGGTTCATCATCAAGACACAAATACAGAGGGTGAAGTGCCAATCCCAAGCCCTGACGTAACAGCTCCATCCAATAGGGAAACAGCCCCATCTTCTGATCAAACTGTTACAAGAGCAGAATCCTCAAGTGGTGCTGAAGGTGATGATAGAAATCTGGGAACATCATTTCAGACAGAAAGAGAACCAACACTCAGGGTTCACAAGTATCATCCTCTCAACCAGATAATGGGAGACCCACGCACTCCTGTGCAGACAAGGACCATGGTTTACAAGGAGTCTACTAATGCTGAATCAGCAGTCCCTGAATTCAGTCTAGCTGCCTTTGAACATGCATGCTTCATGTCCCAATTGGAGCCAAAGAAGGCATCTGAGGCTCTGAAAGATCCATCTTGGATTGAGGCAATGCAAGAAGAACTTTTGCAATTCAAGATTCAGAATGTATGGACTCTAGTTGACTTGCCTAAAGGTAAGAGGCCAATTGGTACGAGATGGGTTTTCAGAAACAAGAAGGATGAGAGAGGTGTAGTGATCAAGAACAAAGCAAGGTTGGTAGCTCAAGGATATACTCAAGAAAAAGGAATAGATTATGATGATGTCTTTGACCTAGTAGCAAGGATAGAAGCCATCAGACTGTTCCTAGCTTATGCCAGCTTCAAAGGGTTCAAAATGTACCAAATGGATGTGAAATCTGCATTCTTGTATGGTACAATCGAAGAAGAGGTTTATGTGTGTCAACCCCCTGGATTTGAGGACTATAAGTATCCAGACAGAGTCTACAAGTTAGACAAAGCCCTCTATGGACTCCACCAAGCCCCAAGAGCATGGTATGACACTTTATCTTCATACATTCTACAAAATGGATTCAAGAGAGGTACTATGGACAAAACATTATTCACAAAGTCCATCAAATCAGCGATTCTTCTTGTTCAGATCTATGTTGATGATATCATCTTTGGATCAACAAATGACATTCTGTGCAAGGAGTTTGAAACCTTGATGCATAAGAAGTTTCAAATGAGTTCAATGGGGGAACTAATTTTCTTTCTAGGATTGCAGGTCAAGCAGAAACCCACTTGACTTTTTATAAGTCAATCAAAGTTTGTAAATGACATTCTGGAAAAGTTTGGATACATGGATAGCAAAGTTGCCAACACACCAATGGACACTCACAAGCAGCTTGAAGCAGATTAAGAAGGAGTGGATGTGGATATTCACTTATACAGATCTTTGATGGGTTCACTAATGTATCTCACATCTTCTAGACCTGATATAATGTTTGCTCTTTGTGTTTGTGCCAGGTTTCAATGTGCTCCAAAGGACTCACATTTGTTTGCTGTTAAGAGAATCTTTAGATACCTCAAGGGCCAACCAAAATTGGGACTATGGTATCCTAAGGACTCTCCTCTTGAACTAACAACCTATTTTGACGGTGACTATGGAGGTTGCAACATAGACAGAAAATCCACAACTGGTGGATGTCAATATCTAGGAGCAAGACTGGTCTCTTGGCAGTGCAAAAAACAGACCACTGTTTCCACTTCATCTACTGAAGCAGAACATGTTGCAGCTGCCAGCTGCTTTTCCCAAGTAATGTGGATTCAGAACCAACTAAGAGACTATGGTATGAAATTTCTATCTACTCCTATTTATATTGACAATTCAAGTGCAATAAGCATTGTACAAAATCCAGTGAAATTTCCCAAAACCAAGCACATAGACATTAGATTTCATTTTATAAGGGACTGTAATGAGAAGAAATGAATCCAAGTTACCAAAATTCATACAGATGATCAGTTAGCTGATCTATTTACAAAACCATTTGATGTAGGGAGATTCACCTTTCTAGTATCAAATATTGGTATGGTAAATATGGATTAATTTTTTCTTTATTATTCTCCCTTATTTCACGAAGAAAATACTTATTCGATGTGCTTAGTTAAGGGGGAGATACTGTTTCATAAGAAAATGCTCAATTTTCAACTAACAGCTTGAGACTATTCTCAAGCTGCTAGTTCATTTTCTCGGACTGTTAGTTGTTTCACTTGGTCTGTCAAAGTGTGCAGGGTAATTAAGTAATTCTTCATAAGATTGTGCGCGGGACTAGATATTTTTGGAAAGCCAAAACCTTTAAAGTCACAGTTTAGTTCGATTGCAACTACCAGTTGCAAAAATATCTTCCACAATCTTTTCATCTTCTCTCTGAGCGATTTACACACAGTCGTTCCAAACCCTAAATCACCGTCTTGATTTCAAAATGGAGTTTGTCAAAGAACATAACTGCCTACCCTACTCTCTCAAACATGCTGAAATGCAACCATTCCACGACATGATGGACTTTCTTCGTGGTTCCCATATCCATCATGCTCTCACTATTAATCCCACCATATACGTCGCCCATATAGAGCAGTTCTGGAAATAAGCCACTGTTAATACCTCTAATGGGGTCACCTCTTTTGTATCAAACATTGATGGTAATCCCATTACCATCACCGAGGAGTCTATATGCCAGCATCTGCATATTCAAGATTCCACAGGTATAACTGATCTTTCCCTTACAGCTTTACATGAAGGACTTCTTGCTATTAGGTATAGGGGCCCTACTGATTCTTTTACCTTCTTTAAAGCACATTTTGCCCCTAAATGGAAATATCTTGTGCATATTATTCAGCAGTGTATAAGCCATAAAAGAACTGGTTGGTCTGAATTTTCTTCAAATATTGCCACTGCCTTAGTGTGCTTATCAACATGCCAACAGTTCAATTTCTCAAATATGATTTTTCAGAGGATGTTAAGGCATCATGGCCTAAAGAATGGGAAATTTTTGATGTATCCACGGTTTTTGGCAGAAATAATTGCAAAGTCTTGTAATAATTTTAAAATACATAAAAGGATACATGTTTCTCATAGGCACTCTTTACCTTCTATCAAAAGGCTTTTGAAATCAAGTGCCAATTTTCACAATGTGGATGTACCATTGCCTTCTGCAATGCAGGACATCAATCCAAGAAACAGAGGAGAGGGTCCTGAGCAGGCTCAGCCATCCATTACTGCTTCACCCCCAGGACCCTAACCCACTCCTCATGATACAAACACTTCCTCTGCTCCTTCTATTATACATACATCCCCAGCCCCCTCACTACAAATGTATAAAAGATAAAGGGTTGTAGGAGCTCCTTCCTCCTAAGTCCAACTCCCAGAGCCAAATAGCCCTGTGCAGGGGGACACTCCTGCACAGCATATCGAAAGGGAACCCATTGAGGATACTCCCACCCTCAATTTGGAGGTGGACATCCCATCAGAGGATGTTCATATGGGTTTTGTGGCTGGTACTACTGATGTCTCTACACAAGAGGCACAGGACAGTATCAACATATCTAAGACCACACCCATGGCAACAGAGGGTGTGCAAGCACCTTCTGGAAGTCCCCAGTACCAAGAACAAAGGGGGCCAGATGTTTCTACTTCTGGAAATCCTGCCAGTGATAGATCTCAAATACCACTATCATTTGAAGATCTTGAGGCTAGTCTGCAACTAATGGCTTTAATGGATCAACAGTTGAAACATGTTGTAGCTATTTTGGAACATTACAAGTCCATTATTGTTGCACAGGGGGCTCAAATCACAGCTTTGCAACATTTAACATCAGCCCAACAATAAAGACTGGATCAGTTTCACGTTGGGTTCACACTTTGTGGTAACAAGATCATACAGCTTGAGAAGTTAGTTTGATCCCTGCTTGCAAAGGTTTTTGGTCCCCCCTGGCCAAACCAATGCATCCAAAAAGGGGGAGAATCTAGAGATCCCTCATCTAGTCCAAACAGCTTCAACTTCTCCAACAACAGCTTCAGTCTCTAGGCTAACACTCCCAATAGTTTCTCAAGCTGTTAGTCTAGAAGCTCAAGCTGCTCCCACTAGGATAAGTGGAGTGGTCATCATGGAAGGTTCTCAAGCTCCTGCCCCAGCAGTCCAACCCACAACATCAGCTTCTAGAGACAAGGGCAAAGGTATTCTGATTGAGACTCCAAAGATCAAATTCATCTCTGAAGAAGCCCATGTTGCCCATGATGCTGAACTGGCAAGGAAATTAGCAGAAGAACAAGATGAGAACTTAGACCAGCAAACCCTTGAACCAATGGGAGATGATGAAACCTTAGGAGATTACCTAAGAGGGTTTGTGGCCAAGGATAATCAAAGGAAGAGGAAAAGGCCAACAGGGCCTTCAAAGGCAGAACATAGAAGATTTTTGATAAATTTCTCTGCTATAGCTGGAATATCAAAAGTAATTGCTCAGTCATGGTCAACTGAAAAGCTTCAGGCTTTATATGACAAAGAAAAGGAGAAAGAAAAAGCATCCACAGCCTCCCAACAAGTTCAAGTTCCACAAGAACCAATTCAAACTGTTGCTAATGATCCTCCTTTTGAAGCCATTCAACAAGCAAAGTTTGATCAGGTTAAGAGAGTGCTGTTTGAACAACAGTTGCAAAAGGTGATGGAAATTGAAAAGGTCCTGGATCAGTATGACTTCTCTAAACCTCTTATTACTTACTGGTATGCTAAGTTAATGGATGACATTGATTTAGTGTATCATTTTGTAATCAAAAGAGAGGCTAGTCCAGAGGAAGAATCTAAAAGCCTGATCCATCTGGTACAGAGACTGACTAGAGATGAGCTGACACAAATGCATCATATTGGAACTGCCAGTCACTCTAGGTCACAATGTGTTTGGGTTCAACAAAATTTGAAAGATCTCAGAAGTATTTTTGACCCAGAGTCTACCAGAGTAGATATAGAAGTTGCCAAGGATATGAAGATTGTACAGGTTGATTTATATGCCAAATCAATGACATATAGACTCAAGCTTGCAGACAGATCCAGCAGGTTCTACAATTTTGAATTTCTCAATTTGCCAAAGGCATGGCCACTCCAAATGAGCTCTATGAAGATTAATTGTGATAAAGAGGAGTTGAAGAGAGATTTCATAAAAGCTATAAGGCAGAAACTTTCACAGTTGTAAGTTTTTTGATGCCTTAATTTGTATATAACAGTTTTAATTTGCTTTATTTCCTTATTTGTATAGAAACTTAAAGTCTTGTGTAAAGAATTTAAGTTAGGGGGAGACTGTTGGGAAATATTCTAAGTATGTCAAGCTGTTAGTTAGATTTCTCAAACTGTTAGTAGTATTTCTATGTAATTACAAAGTTCAAGCTGTTAGTTACATAAGTTCGAGCTGCTAGTTCAAAAGTTCAACCTGCCAGAGTTAAAAGTTCAAGCTGCTGAACATATTAATAAAAGAAAGTGTTGAAATTCATGAAGTGATAAAGCATATCTACTATCAGAGAAATCAGAGTTCGTCAAGGAAACAAATCAGAAGGCTATATATATAGATAGACTAGGTCTTTCTATTGTAAGTCTGTATGTGAAAGTTTTGTAATTCTGTGCTTCATTGTAATTACTTTCTGATAAAGTTTCTCAAGCCTCTAAGGTTGTAAAACCCTACGAACAGTCTGTGTTCTTCATCTAATCAAACAGATTAGAGGTGATTGTAATCAGTGATTTTGGCAATATAAAGGATTTGATTTTAGTTATATTTATCTGTTATTTATTCTGAAAGTTTTCTTAAAACAATTAAGTGTTATTCCGCAAACTTCTTAATTGGACTTTGATTCAATACAAGGTTATTGGTTTACACTATGATTTATTAAAACCAGTTAATCTTAGGTGATTATTGATCTTGACATTGCAAATCACTTATCAAGTTTCAATAAGGCATTAACATGCCTTAAATTATACCATCAAGTGCATCAGACAGGTTTGATTAATAATCTCCCCAAAAGATGTATAGTAGGTTTGACTGAGGCCTTTTTGTGCCTAACAATCTCCCCCTATTTGCAATAATCAGTCTAAGCTGATTTCTATCAATGATCACTATATATTTTTACATTAGATTTGCTGAAATGAAATTGCAACATTGAAATAAAGTAAAAGATCAGTTTATATATACACTGATATTGATTACAAAAAACACATGTTTTTAGAAAAGTACATCTAATGTATTAAGTATATTATAACTAATGTAATAGGAAATATTACAACTAATGTAATAAAGTACAATATATGTACAAGGAAGTTTTAACAAATTGGACTGTTGATGGTGGGAGCAAATAATGGTATGCCTGTCCAACTTATGGACAACTTCCATTCTTCATCTACTTAGCAGTAGATGGACCTTCAAGCTGCTGTGGCCTTTCTTCAAATAACTGTTCAAAATGTTCCATGGTTTCATCAATCTCTTCTATTTCATGTCTGAGAAACATGAAATCAGGGTGTTGAAGTTCTCTTCTCTCATAGAAGCCTTTTAGTTGTTCCCAGATAGCTGCTCTCCATCTTGAAGATTGTTTGAAGGAGTCGGCGAGTCTAAAAGCTATGAGCTGTTTGAGACCAACATTATGCAGATCAGAGGATCTCTGGAAACACATTTTCTTTGTTAAGGGATCTACAAAAAATACCCCAAACTCAGGCTCTTCTATAAGTTTATCTTCCTCAGGTTCAACTCCTCTGGGCAGGCTGTGATTCACTCCTTTGATCTCAACAGCTAGGATGCCTTGATCAAGCATAATCAGGAGTTCTTCCAGCTCAGTATCCTTCCTCTTTCTCCTGGCCTTAATCTTGGGTTAAACCACTAAGGTACCCTTGATATGTTCTTCTGAGATAAGGCCCAGGTTCTTAACTCTTTCCATCAGCGTTTTGACATATGCCTTGACAGTCTTAGCAGTTTCAGATTTTGACTGACTCAGGGCAACTGCCAATTCAATCCATTCTCTGTACCCTATGCAAGCAACATCGTTGTATTCATATTGTAACATCCGACACAAAACCAGGATAGCAACTATGACCTAATCAGTATTTATTAGCAAATTATAACCTAAACAGTGGTCATTAGCAATTAATCAAGCTGATTAACAAAATTCATAAGGAAATTCAATTCAATTAGAAACAATTTCATCGGTGCGATGAATCGGCAAATTAATTAATCCGATCGATTTGCGATATGATGGATTAATTCAATTAAGTAGATAATTAAATTAAGATTAGTCACACTAATCATGCATTAATACACTTACTAAACATTAATTATGCAAGACTAAAACAATTCATTAAACAAATACATTCAAAAGTATTTATGAATTTACATAAAAAGGGAAATACAAGAATACATTCTAAATACATTTATACAAAAAAAAGTAAAATACATAAATAATACATTGATGTGGCCGGCCCCCTAGGGGGGAAGGGTACTATCATAGAGTTTGACTTCTATTTTATATTCACAACACCATTACACAATCACCATCATTCATCTTCACTCTTTCACTTCATCAAGATACACACTCAACCTCCAACTTCACCATCATTTCAAGATCCTTCAATCCTTTATAAATAGAGAGTTCTATTTTCATTTTATTCACACCTTGAAAAGCAAAAGAAATCTCTCTTTCTCTCCTCTCTTGATCCGGCCACACACACACACACACTTTGCACACAACATCTCCTTTCAAGTGTTCTTCATTTTTGCAAGTGTTCTTGGTGTATTCAACAAGAGTTTCAACTTCTTCTCATTTGAATACTCCTAATACCCCAAACTAAGTAAATACTAACTTATAATCTCTTATATTTATGTTTATATAAGTCTTGCATAATATATATAATCACCAACTACAACAAGTTTCATAAAAACTCAAGTTTATAAATCACTAGTTTTGTTTTTAAGTTTGTTTTCTTCAAATGTGTTTATAAATATATAAACACATAATGTAAGTATAAATAATATGAAAACAAGTTATATAAATGTGTTTCATAGCCTTTTATACATGTGGTTTTTGAATAAACAACAAAGATCACAAGTTGTTTCAAGGTTATGAAATCTGGATTTTCGGCAGAAATATTACGTCGACTTTGAAAAATCATAACTAATTCATAACTTTAAGAAATGAGTTGATTCTTGTTTCAAAAGTTAGATATATGTCTTAACTAAAAATCTGGAGGTTTTCATAATTTAATATGGAGTTTTGAACCCTCAAATATTATTTGGGAACCCGAAAGTTTGACAGCTCAAAAATGGCCAACATCGGGTTTTTAACGAGCTTTTTCCCCAACCTAAACACCTTGAAAAATGGTTGTTCTTAACATGAAAAATTCTTTGTATATAGTAGTTTTATGACTATGAAAACCAAAGCCCAAATCGTTTTGGAGCTTGGTCGAAAACAGCCTCAAAGTAGGCCGAAAAACCTTTAAAAAGCTGGAAAATTATATATATATATATATATATATATATATATATATATATATATATATATATATATATATATATATATATATATATATATATATATACAGGTGTGTGTGTGTGTGTGTTCAAGTGATTAGCACTTATTATGTAATGCACCAAAAGATATCACTCTTAAAAATATATTTTTTTGAATTTTTTTTCATAAACATGTGTTAATTAACATTAGACAGATAATATATAGATTTCACGCACGTTTGCACATTATAAGTGCATGCAATCATGAATCACATAACGTCCACATATATGAAAATTTATGTAAGTGTATGTTCACATTATTTTTAAGAAGTTAGGTGATATGAATTTATGTGAAAATTACATATTATCTTGATAATGTTAATTTTAACATGTTTATGAAAAAATAAATCTAAAATAGATTTTTTTTAAGTTAGTACCTTCTGTTGCATTGTATAATGAGTGGTGCTCTCTTGTACTATATATATATATATATATATATATATATATATATATATATATATATATATATATATATATATATATATATATATATATATATATATATATATATATATATATATATATATATATATATGTATATATATATATATATATTGTTAGTCCCAAATATTTAAGCATAAACTATAACAACGAACAAGATTTAAAACAATTATAAAGATAGCCAAATAATTAGATTAACCTTCAAAGATGATCAATGATGAATAAAGGTTTTACTCTAGAGAGCAAGACGTTTACCCACTTTTCACCTTGAGCTACTTTTGTTACACACACAAAACCTTAGGAGACCCTTTAAATACTAAAAGCCTAATAGGTCAAAGCTCATGTACTCAACTAATAAGCCTTACAAAATATGAAATAAATATTAAGTTATTATATAATGAACCCTAGACTTGATTACATTAAAATAAGTCTAACAATTTCTCCCTTTGTGATCAAGTCTGGGTCTTTCAAGATAACCTTTATCTTCTGATGAACAATCTCCCCTTTTGATGAATTTTACTTTAGACTTGGACAGCTTCCAAGTTGATCGTTAATCTTTAACTCGGAACACTTGAAGCTTTGAAACTTTGAAGCTCTTAAAGCTTTTCTCTGATATCTCTCTCCCCCTAAATTCTTCAACCGAACATGGAATCTTTTAGATTAGCATTGCTTCCCCTGAATATCTTCCACTATCTCCTTAAACTTTTCAGTAATCTCCCCATCATGATGATTAAAAGAATCTTGATTATCAAGTAGACCTTTCAAATACCCTTGGCAAGTAGCTTACTCCCCCTCAGAATGTGTATATCTGTTATTTATCGTCACATAATGTCATTAGGCTTTGCAACCTGTGACATAATAACCAAATTAGAGGAAAAAATAACCAGGACCACTTAGGTTTCCTATTGACATAATAGTTTAAAACAAAACTATATCACTTACGTTCAGCGGTGAATTGATGTTAAGACAGGTAGGATTTCCAACTAATCATCTTGAAATACTTAGAGTAAGCATCACTATAGTTGTTCCTGCTTTGTCATAATAGATAATCAAATTTTCCTAAGAGGTGTATAATCAATAAGCTCTAGACGCAATGTGCAATCACATGAAATTCGGTGACCAGAGTAGATGTTTTCCTGTTTCAATATCAATTACCTCCAAATGAGAAATTGATAGCATATGATGTTAATCTCCGTGAGAAATAAAACAGTAGCTTTTTGAGAAGCAACTGAGTAGCTAGGAGGGGTTTTGTGCTTGCGTCACTGGGTCCATGACGTCTTCTTTAATACCAAATCTTAACGAATAAGATCCGATAGCAAATGTAGGAAACCCAACAAATGTTGGTTATGATAGGTTTCTCTTTTCTTTTAATCCTTTCTGTCAATATCAAAATCTAATAGAAATAAAGATGAATATAAATAGGAACAGATTTAATCACAACCAACCGAATGATTTAATATTGAGCAGTAAATGTTTACAATGAAAAAGGAGGCTCAAATATTTTTCTCTCTAACAATCCTCACAAAAACCTAGGCACTAAATTCTATGTTGAAAAGTTAGCCGCCAAGGATACATCACCTTTTCTATATATAGACTAAGCAAGTTTAAGACAATTACAAACAGGCCCCTCTACTTTACATTCATAAACAAAATAATCTATACCCACCAATCTCCCCCTTTCATGAAAGTAAAGAAAGATTTAGTCTCTGTAGCCTAGTTTTCTTTCAAATCTCTGAATGCATCTCCAGCTGCTCAATCGACTCTCTAATTCTAAACTAAACTCTACTGTCATCATCCGCTCCATCTTCGTCTTCTCATCTTTATGACTCTTCAACGCTTCATCATCTAAAATACCTCTTAATGATACACCTACCATTCTGAGGGTTTGATTTGAGTATTTGTTGAGCTCAGTCATTCTCATGGCTTTCTTGACGTGATCTTTGTTCTTGTAGATAACACATGGATGTTTGTCCAACACAACTTGATATTCCTTGTATTTTTCAGTATCTTTAATACTTCGATCAGGCATCTTCACATTTATCCTTCGCATACCTCTTTCCACTCCAATCCAAAGGTCTTGGATAGACATTATTACCATTTTGGTGTGCATGAAGTGGAAGATGGCTTTGAGTGAAAATCGGCAGTTTAATTCTCTTTTGTTTCTACATAGTTCATAAAACAGATCTTCAATGTCTTCAATGTAGACTTTAAAGAAATCTGTCTCGCTGAACTTGTAGATTATCTGACCTGTACGGACAACGGTGAATGTAGGATAGAAGATATTTACAAATCTATCTTTTTCAATCTTCCTTAGCTCTACTATCCTCTACAACATCCTAACATCTTTGACAGGTTGAGCGCGATTTCGCAAAAAACTGGCATAATTAACTAAGTGATGCATGTTGTGTTCAATTACTCTGAATAGTTTCAAAAAGGTGAGGGGAGCTTGTTTCTTGCAAAATCTTTTTCTCTCTAAAAGATTTTCCAAAAACGGTAGGCCATTACGATTCTTGATGAATTCGGCATTCCGTTGTGCAGTCAGTTTCAGCTTATTATCCTTATTCTTCTTTTTGTTTAGCTCTTCTTGATCAAGCCGATTTAGCATATTATCAATTACTCTATGAAGCTTTCCTTGTATAACTATCCTTAAATCATGGTGTCTCTCCGATTCATCTGCCAAAACAAATTCATTAAGAACTTTATCCATTAGCTCTTCTTCTAAAACATTTTGAACTGATTCGGGAACTTCCATGGTCGTCACAGAAAACATACTCATCATCTTCAGCTTTGACAGTTATAAACTTTTTTGTTGACTATATCAAACTAAGACACTGTTTTCATGAGCTTCTTCGTCTCTGGATTGTACTGGAGATCATAAAGAAGAGTTAAAGTATCATCATACTCCTTTACTGCAGGCTTTTCAACTGTTGGTGTCTGTCTAGAAACCTATACATCATCTTTTAAAATCTCTCCAACAAGCTCTTCTTCATCAACTATTCTTTCTGCCCTCAGTGAAGTTTCAGTAAATTCAAACGTTTGTAGTTCAGCTTCAGGCATAGCTCTTTCTGTTTCAGCTCCCTCAATCATCAAAACATCATCTTCCTTATCTGAATCGCCATACTCTACAAAATAATCGACACCAGAATGCATACTCAATGGATCTAGAACATCTTCATGAAGAATCAATTCCAGACCACGTTGGGAAGCAGTTGGATCATCTGACTGGGTTCCACCAGCCTCTGATTCTTTGCCTTCATAAACTACTAGATGTTTTTCAGATTCACCATGCTTGCTCCTCCCGCCGCCCCCTCATGAGGAGCATCACCGGAGTCAGGGTCCTCATGGTTTCATTTCTATCATGAAGCTTGTGATTTACAGGTCTCTTCAAATATTCAAAACCTTTCAAATAAAGATCCAAAGAACGGACCATGGTAGCTTCTAAACTAGACATTCTATCATTCATCAGCTTAAATTATTCTACACAAAAATTTCTCAATTCAGTATTAGAAATCTCTTTTTCTTTTTCCTCCTAAATTGTATTCTTCCCTTTCAATAATATTTGAATATTTAGCATCGGGGACATCATTGTTTCAAACTGTGAACTCATCTGCTGAGTAACTCCGTGAATAGCAGCATCCAACCGTTGTTCGGTGACAAAGGGTACCTGGGTCACTCAAACTTTCAGTTGTTACAGCAGTGGAACTTGTAAAAAGAACCGTTGTGTAGCCTACACTCAGAGATGGCATAGTTGTAGCTCTGGTAGTACTTCCAACCATCTGAAGTGATGGTGCAACAGATGCAACCAACACCATAGTCGTTCTGACAGGGACACTAAGTCCTTATGTACTTGTCTCAACGAATGAGACCGACTCGAGTGTCCTAAGAGTGTGTATTGGCACTAAGACTCATGGATCAAGGAATGTACACTGGGGCAGTGGTGTACTAACTTCAATATCCATAGGATCCGAATGATCCCAACATAGTGTATGTGGTAAGTCCCCGTGAAGAATTGAAACATCTCTTTGTTAAGAAGGAGATGAGTTGCTAGGAGGGTGTGCACTCACCAGTGGGATATTAGTTGATTCAATATCAACTCTTAAAGAAGAGCTGATAGTGTATGTGGGTTCCCGGCTTTCTGCGGTTTGGGTCTCCCTCGCACTCTCACTCACCACAACATCTTCCCTCTGAGAAGTTCAGTGCACGGATTGAGATGTTTCAATTCCTGCCCTAGCTTCATCATTATCATCATTCTCATCATCATTTTCTTCAGCTCCTCTTTCTCGATTATATGACAAGGTTTGCTCAGAATCATTACCTTCCTCACCATCCTTACTACATCCTGCTCCCTCATCTCAATGGGACCCTGTTCAGCAACCCCTTGTTGCTGAACCTGCTCACCTGTAGCCCCGGGGGTAGGACGCCTCGGTTCTGGAGGATCCACGGGAGCATGATCTATTCGATACAGCCTTACACTCTCAGCCTTCTCATCAGCATATCTCAAAATTGACTCTGGGATTGGCAAAATATTCGCATTATGGTCATCCAGGGTTACTGTAGAGGCTCATCATTACGTGATCAGGGCATTTCTGAGAATGAGCCCTCTTCGAAAATTTATCATTGTCTCGCAAGATTCCTCGAATCTGAATTTGAATAAAACGTTGAAGAGGTACAAACTTTCTTGCTCGGTTGGTGGTCTTGGCTAGCACCACTTTCTTCAAATCCTCCGAAATACATTGGGCAAAGTCGTAATGTTTGTTGAAGGCAACACTATGAAAGATCCTTAGTGCATGAATACTTCCCCGATCTACTCCAGTATGCTTTGAGGTCATACACCGATTCAAGATTCCGAACAGGGTATACCATTCTCCATTTAAACCATTTCTGTGAAAGTGTGAGCCTTCGGGAATGGCGTTATGTATCCCAGACTAATGATATCCCTGCAAAGTTGTTCATCTAAGACAAAGTCTTCATAATCAGCAAGCTCAGGAAAGTTCATCTGGTCTATTTTCCTTGGTAGGAAAAGATTATGTCGAAACTGGCTAATGTGATCTTGGCTTTGAACCGATCAATGGTGACCTTAAAATGTTGGTCACTAGCATCGGGTATGAATTTGATGGTATGCTAGAACTGATACAGGTAGATCAAAGGAATGGTGGGTTTGTATTGCGATAGATACCCCAGTAGGTTTCCTTTTAGAATTTTTACAATCACTCGGTGGCTGACCTTGATTACCGGAGGGTCAAATCTATGATTGTTATCAGACAATAACAGATTGTGTTTTTATTTAAGCAAAGGAGTGTCGGGAACTGGGGTTGAGGGCCTTGGACCAGCAACAGATGTGGACTTTACAGGTTTAGATACGATGGTGTGATTGGATGATGATTGGGAATTTGATGAGTTGGAATTATTGGTGGGTGTATGGAAGCCATTTGAAACATGTAAAAATAACAAACATGTTAAATACAACAGGTACATACAAATGATTCCTACTGATAATGAAAAATAACATTTTACAAGAAATTAGAAAAAATTGTGTCACATCGTTTACAGCATCGGGATTCCAGACAATAATAATAAAATATTATTGTGAGGATTCCAAAGTCAACCATTAAGGGACCAATCTTAATGAAAGACAAATTTTTAAATATTTAACTTGTGAAATGTGAATTTTCTTTGAAAAAATTAAAATTCTCACACTTAGAAAATATTTTGAAATGAAACTCAGATGATGAATAATGAATCTCGAATGATATGCATAAATATCGAGTGACAAGATATAAATCTCGGATGAAGAAGTGCCAAACTCGAACCATTATATATCAGTCTCGAATGAGTCATGATCAAATTCAAAAGATTTATGATCAAACTCGAATAATATATGATCACACTCGAATGGGTTTTTACCAAACTTGAATATTTCCTTATAAAACTCGGGAAACACTTAGTAAAACTCGGATGACACTTAGTAAAACTCGAATAGCACTTCGGAAAACTTGGATGAAGCTTCATTCGAGTTTTAACATGAAAATTTTTCTAAGTCCGTAAACACACTAAAAATTTGAAAAACACATTCACACACTTAAATCCAATAAAAATGACATGTCTATGCTCGAAAATATAAACTAAACAAATTCCCTTCACTGAAGTTGAGCTAAAAACAACAAATTGAAGCACAAATCTCAGATTTACAGTGAACTTAAAACTCAAAAAATCAGTCATGAAAACTCGAATTAAATCATGGATCATGCATAATAAGACTTGAAATTTGAAATCCATGAAGATATTATCATTACGCACACATTCAAACTATTAATATTAACATTTAAACACACAAGTAGGATTTCATAAGTTGCACGTATCGTGTTGATGAAGAACATGAACACGCACACTGAGAGTGTGGGGAGTACCCACCTCTCCCAAATTCATCTTTCTGTACACGTCAGCGCCACATCAGCTTTTCTCTCTTCACCTTTCCCCACCTTTCTAACTACGAAATACCCACCTTTCTTAACCTTTCCATCTTTCTTAATTTTTTTAACATTTTAATTAATTTTGACTAACAAAACAAATACTAGAATTAAAATAATTAATTTCATAAAATATTTAAAAACTATTACATAAACTAAAAATTAAAAATTACCGAATTAAAATAAAAAAAATACATAACTAGCCGTCTAAATTTGGTATTTGGGCAAGCGCAATATGTTCCACAAGATCTGAGCGAAGGTTATTGTGTGTTTCCCGATTACGCAATATACTCTGGAGATTCGTCTTGAGTTTCGTCTTCGGTTGATGAGTTTGACGACGAAGACGTAGTATACGGTTCCATCACAATAAAAATAAAATTGTGATTGATTGGAAATAATTTTAGGTTAAATGAAAGAGAGAATTTTGAATGTGTATAGATTGAGAGAAATGGGAAAGATGTAAGTTAAATGTGTTGTGAAGATATATTTATAGGGAAAAATATTTAATAAATTTTTTTTTTTATTTTAAACGGTCACATGACCGTTGGAGGTAAAGACAAGAAGAGAAGGGAGCGGGGTGCAGCGGGGACCTGGAGCCGGGCCGGGGTTCGATTTCAGCGGGGCCGGGGGGTGGGGGTGGTGTAGCCGCCGGCTTCGGCTGATGTGGCGAAGCCACCCCGCACGCGGCTTTAGTACTCCGCACACTCTGACAGTGACATAAGATCCAAATAAACACGAAAATATATGTAATACAGTAAGAAGAAATACAAAAAACTTACGAATTTGCACTAGACACTTTGAATCAAACACGAAATTGGTACTGTTGATTTTCGATCGAAGCTAACAGAAAAAAATTGGAAAAAATCGGTGCACAGTGTTCGATGAGTTATGAAAAAATTTAATTTCAAATTTTAATTTCAAATTTAAACCTTTTGAATATCACGCAGCCCAATTTTTTCATTCTCTTTTTCATTGAAGCCGAATCATTTTAACCTCAAAAAATTTAACACACAATAAAAAATAAAAGCCACACATTTAAAATAAAAAAATTAAAGACACGTTCTAAAAAAATTACTCTAATTAAAATAACAAAATTGTCCAAGAAAAATAATAAAATAAAGTAAAGTAATAAGAAATAAAAATTGCTCCCCTTGAAGTATGCAGATTTGCTCCCTCTCAAATTGATGTCACTTTTAAACGCTCCCCCCCTGCAATTAAGCACATCGAAAAATATCAGATAAGCTATTCCAAGCAGTTTTTTAGATAAAATTTTCATCTACCTCCCCTTGCACACGACAATCCAAATTCAGTTAAATCTATAAAAATCATACTGTGAAAGAACAAGAAATTAACTTAAAATAAATCAAGTAAAACATTGAAAATTGCCAAATTATATTTTGTAGCAACTGAATGTTTAAATCTAATGATTCAGCATACCTAATTTGTATACCAAAAAATAAAACGTTTTTCATCTAACGCTTTGGTAAAAAAATCAGCTAACTGATATTCAGAAGGTACAAAGTACAATTCAACATTACCATTTTCTACATGATCCTTAATAAAATGATACTGAATATCGAGGTGCTTTGTCTTAGAATGTTGCACAGAATTCAATGCGATAGCGATTGCATTATGAGAATCACGGTATATTGGAATCTTCTATGGTGTAAACTCGTAGTCTCTTACTTGGCTCTTCATCCACAGCACTTGAGAGTAGCACGAAGATACAGCTACGTATATAGCTTCTGCTATTGATAGCGAAACACAATGATGTTTCTTGGATGACAAGCAGACAAGATTATCACCAAGAAATTGAACTACTCCTGATGTGCTCTTTCTGTCCATTTTATCACCTGCATGGTCAGCATCAGAAAAGGCAGTTAATGTAAACGTAGATTGTTTTGGATACCACAGACCCAGAATCGGGGTACCTTTCTGATAATTCATATTTCATGCAATTCAATTTACAATAAAAACATATTAACAATATCAAACAATCAAACACAATCTGCTGAATGATTAGAGAGAAATATTACATTAGGGTGCTTGGGCAACTTGCACAGTACTCTTCTCTCTCTAAATCTGTATATCAACTTCTACCAACAACTACCATGTTATCAGATTTGTACACCTATTTATACAAAATGTAAACTACTTGGTATTTACAATTAAGCCCCCTGAACTTATACAAAATATTGTTTTCAACTATATATTAATTATACCCAACACTTTCAGATATCTGAGAATCCTTTTGGCAGCAGCCAAATGAGATTCTTTAGGATTCGCCTATTATCGTGCACAAACACATGTAGCAAACACAATATACGGTCTACTCGTTGTTAAGTACATTAATGAACCAATTATGCCTCGATAATAAGTAACATCTACAGGTTTACCCGAAATTTCCTCATCGAGTTTCGATTTTCAATCTGGAGCCATGGGTGTTTTCAATGGGGTACTGTTGGTCATGTTGAACTTTTTTAACATGTCTTGAATGTATTTCGACTGATTGATGAAAATTTCATCACTCAGTTGTCTTACTTGTAACCCCAAGAAAAAATTTATTTCACCTATCATGCTCATTTTAAACTTTTTGGATATTAAAAAGGCGAACTTTTTACAAAATTCAGTATTTGTAGACCCAAATATTATGACATCTACATATATTTGTATTACAATGATATCAGGACCTTGACGTTTAATGAACAGGGTTGTGTCTGTAACATCCGGCACTAAACCAGGTTAGCAACCATGACCTAATCAGTATTTATTAGCAAATTATAACCTAATCAATGGTCATTATCAATTAATCAAAGTGATTAACAAAGTTCATAAGAAAATTCAATTCAATTAGAAACAATTTCATCGGTGCGATGAAACGACAAATTAATTAATCTGATCGATTTGCGATATGATGGATTAATTCAACTAAGCACATAAATAAATTAATATTAGTAACACTAATCATTCATTTAATACACTTACTTAACATTAATTATGCAAGACTAAAACAATTCATTGAACAAATGCATTCAAAAGTATTTATGAAATTACAAAAAAAGGGAAATACAAGAATAAATTCTAAATACATTTATACAAAAAAAATGAAAATACATGGAAATATAATGATGTGGCCGGCCATAGGTGGTCTCAATCATAGGTTTTGACTTCAATTTTTTTATTATGCAACTCCATAACCCATCAAAATCATATCTCCTTCACCATTCTCTTTCACTTCAACCAAATCCACACACAACCTCCAATTTGAAAGACCAACAATCTCCTATAAATAAGACCACAATTCCACTCATTTCCACACACTTCAAAAGCCAAAAACTCTCTTCCTCTCCTCTCTAAAATCCGGCCACAAGGCCTTCTGCAAAGCCAAAATTGCAACTTTTTGGTGTTCTTGAAATATTTCAAGTGTTTTTGGTGCATTCTTCAAAAGTTTCAACTTCTACTAGTTTACATACTCTAATACCCCAAAGTAAGTAAATACTAACTCATAATCTCTTGTAACTATGTTTATATAAGTCTTGCATAATATAGATAATCACCAACAACAACAAGTTTCATGAAAACTCAAGTTTATAAATCACTAGTTTTGTTTTAACTTTGTTTTCTTCCAATGTGTTTATAAATATATAAAAACAGTATGTAAGTATAAATATTACGAAAACAAGTTATATAAATGTGGTTTATAACCTTTTATACATGTGGTTTTTGAATAAACAACAAGAATCACAAGTTGTTTCAAGTTTATGAAATCCGAATTTTCGGCAGAAATATTACGTCAACTTTGAAAAATCATAATTAATTCATAACTTAAAGAAATGAGTTGATTCTTGTCTCAAAAGTTAGGTCCATGTCTTAACTAAAAATCTGTAGGTTTTAATAATTTAATATGGAGTTTTGAACCGTCAAATATTATTTGGAAACTCAAAAGTTTGACAACTCAAAAATGGCCAACATATAGTTTTTTAACGACCTTTTTCCCCAACCTAAACACCTCGAAAAATGGCCGTTCTTAACTTAAAAAATTCTTTGTATATAGTATTTTTATGACTATTATAACCAAAGCCCAAATCGTTTTGGAGCTTGGTCAAAAACAGCCCAAAATAGGCTGAAAAACCTTTACAAAGCTTGAAAATTATATATATATATATATATATATATATATATATATATATATATATATATATATATATATATATATATATATATATATATATATATATATATATATATATATATATATATATATATATATATACAAACTTGACATTTTAAGTGGGTTTAATTTATAAACTTGTAAAGTTGGGTGATTTAAAACATAAAAACCTCTATACATACATATTATCATATATATATATATATATATATATATATATATATATATATATATATATATATATATATATATATATATATATATATATATATATATATATATATATATATGGGAGTTATTAAGTCTTTCGTATCATTTAGGACTCGGTTAAACGCGTCCGGTGTCGTCACTCATCAACAACGCAAAACCGTCGTTTTTACGCTCATTTTGCCATCACACTTACGGTGAGTCTTCATAACCCCTATTTTCACTAATTGGGGTGGAAATACATTCACTATTTTCATATGGACATTAAAACTGTTTATTTCTTATATGTATTACACATGTGTTTATGTAGATCTATCAGCCCTCATATCATGAACCGTTAATTACATTTATTTGTAAGAACGAATGTATTGTGGATAGATCTATCGGGAGTCATGTCCCCCATTCGGGTTACTCTTACCGGCTAACAATGGAATGCATATATATTTAACACTCGGTATTACAGTCGGGGATACTGCACAGGGCAAACACATTTAATTAAGCTTCTTACATGATGGTTTATGTAATACATACATGGAATTTATGCTTTATAAATTCAACTCATCTGTTAATGTTCATACAATTGGTCTTTTCGCGTAAACCTATGAGCTCACCAACAATTTGTTGACGTATTTTAGCATGTATTTTTAGGTAATTAAGACATGTGCATTCATCGGTAGCAACCTGAGGCTTCCGAATATTTTGGTGTCGCAATATTTTCATCAACCAATAGAGATTTATTTGCATGGTTATAAACCTATTAATTATGTATTCGAATCTCTGTATTTTGCGAACTATTTACATTTCTTGTTGGTTTGTAAAACATTCCTTATTTTAAACTTAAATCGATGTATTTTCTGAAAACGTCCATGTAGTGGTCGTTCATTATGATTATGGTTATGCTTCCGCACTCGTCGCGTCTCGCTGTCAACCGGGTAGCAGGGTGTGACAGTGTCTACTACACCTTTGTTGAAACCACATTTTATTAGATAAAGTGATAATGCATCATACCATGCTCGTGGTGCTTGTTTAAGACCGTACAATGACTTATCTAAAATATATACATGATCATGTTTTGAAGGATCTACGAATCCTTCTAGCTGATATGTATATACTTCGTCTTTCAGTTCCCCGTTCAAGAATGTCGTCTTTACGTCCTCTGATAAACTGTGAAGTTCTTATGAGCTGCAAAAGTTAAAAACATCTGTATCGCTTCAATTCTTGCAACAAGAGCAAACGTTTCATCATAGTCAATCCCTTCATGTTGACTGTATCCCTTGGCTATAAGTCTTGCTTTGTTGCGGATGATCACTCCTTGTTCATCCTTCTTGTTTCTGAAGATCCACTTTGTGCCAATGCTGGATTTATCTTCGGTTTTTCCACCAATCTCCAAACTCTCAACCATTCAAACTGATTCAGCTCCTCTTGCATGGAGATAATCCAGTTAGCATCTGGAAGAGCTTCTTTAACTATCTTTGGTTCGATCTTACTCAAAAAATTTGAGAAGAGACACTCGTTGTTAGCTCTAGGGGTTTGAATTGATTCAGAGGGATCTCCGATGATATTTTCTGGAGGATGATCCCTTGTCCATTTATGTGTATGACGATAAGGTTGAAGTTGGTCTTGATTGGGGTCTAAATCAAGATAAGGTTGACGGGGAGGAGATTCCGAAGGTATTGGAATCTCAACTGGAATAGGGGCTTCAGGGGGTCTGAATATTCAAGGGTAAAGCTTGATATTCTGGAGCTGTAGATTGTTGAACACTGTCAGAAGAAACAACTACAGAATCTCCAGAAATTGTTGGTGGCGAGATGACAACAGGATCTTTAGTAATCCTGTCAGGAACCAAATTAGATGTATTAGTATTGGCATCAAAATAGTCATCATAAAAAATTTCAAACAAGGTATTTAGATCATTCGCTTCATCGTTATGCTCAATTGGCTTCGTAGAAGTATTCTGTTGAGGATCGGGTCCTGAACAGGCATGTCCAGGAGCCATTACGATGCCTTCATCGAATTTAATGTTTACGCTTTCATTGACAGTCTTTGCGCGTTTATTGTACACCTGGAAAGCCACCGACTCCTTAGGATATCCGATAAAGATACCTTCATCTGCTTTCTGGCTGAATTTTCCCAAATTGTATTTATCATTAAGAATAAAACACCTGCAACCAAAGACACGAAAAAATTTAACGTTAGGATTTATTTTATTGATTAATTCATAAGGCGTCTTTCCAAAGCGTTTGTTGACAATAGATCGGTTCTGGGTAAAACACGTGGTTGCTTCAGCCTCAGCCCAGAGGAATAACGACATATTAGAATAGGCTAGCATTGTCCTTGCAGATTCAACAAGAGTGTGGTTTCGACGTTCAACTACACCATTTTGTTGAGGGGTACGAGCAGCTGAGAATTGATGGGTTATTTCTAAGGAACTAAGAAAGGTATCTGAAGACTTATTTTTAAATTCGATACCATTATCAGATCTAATGGTCTTGAC